>CM035143.1:66917668-67312668 GCA_020205605.1 Panax ginseng | reverse complement strand
TATTCTGCTATCTCCCTCTTCATGTTTGGCCACCAAAAACTCTGTCAAAGGTCTTTTATACATCTTAGTACTACTAGGATGAATCAAGTACCTCGAGTTATGAGCCTCTTGTAACACTTGTTCCTTTAATTCTGTCTCATTCGGAACCCAAATTCTTCCTTCAAATCTTAATAATCCCTCATTATCAGGACTATACTTTAATTCTTTTTCATCGGTTAGCCGCTTCTTCATCTTGTCACACTCATCATTTCTGAGTTGTACCTCCTTGACTCTCTCTACAATGGTAGATTGAATCTCCGCTGTAAACAATCTCTGATCTGATTCACTCGGTAACTTCACCTCCAACTCCATCCTAGCCATCTCTGTTATTAACTCAGTTTAAGCCGTTAACATAGATAACTTTTCCTGACCCTTCCTACTTAAGGCGTCGGCTACAACATTGGCTTTTCCCGGGTGATACAGGATTTCACAGTCGTAATCCTTTATGAACTACATCCATCTCCTTTGTCTCATACTCAACTCCTTTTGTGTGAAGATATATTTTAGACTCTTATGGTCCGTGTATATCTCACATTTCTCCCCGTATAAGTAATGCCTCCACATCTTCAAGGAAAAAACTATCGCGGCCAGTTCTAGATCATGAGTAGGATAAACTTTCTCATAATCTTTCAACTGTCGTGATGTTTACGCAATGACCTTTCCATGCTGCATGAGCACGCAACTAAGTCCTCTATGCAAAGCATCGTTATAAACTACAAAATTCCTTGTATCGTCGGGTAAAGACAATACACGTGCTTCACTCAATCTCTTCTTCAGTTCTTGGAAACTGTCTTCACATTTCTCTGTCCACACGTACTTCACTATCTTCCTTGTCAAGTTAGTCAACGGAGTAGCTATATTCGAAAAATCATGGATAAATCTTCGATAGTATCCCGCTAACCCTAGGAAACTCTGCACCTTAGTCGGCATTTTCGGTTGTTCCTAACTCATCAATGCTTCCACCTTCGCTGGGTCCACTGAAATTCCTTCTCGGTCGATAACATGACCCAAAAACTGTACCCTTTCTTGCAAAAATTTAAACTTAGTGAATTTCGTACATAACTTCTCCTTCCTTAGTGTCTCCAACACTATCCTTAGGTGTTAAGCGTGATCTTCTGGCATCTTAAAATAGACTACAATATGATCGATAAACACTGCGACAAATTTGCCTAAATACTATTTGAACACTCTGTTCATCATATCCATAAATGCAGCTGGTGCATTTGTCAACCCAAATGATATCACCAGAAACTCGTAATTACCGAAACGAGTCATGAATGTCGTCTTAGGTATATCCTCCTTCCTAACCTTCAACTGATGATACCATGTTCGCAAATCTATCTTAGAATAATACTTTGCCCCTTTCAACTGATCAAAGAGATCATCGATCCTGGGCAATAGGTATTTATTCTTTATCGTTAACTTGTTCAACTCTCGGTAGTCGATATAAAGTCTGAACGATCTGTCCTTCTTTTTCACAAACAGTATCGGTGCTCCCCATGGCGAAACACTCGGTTGAATGTACTTCCTATCCAACAGTTCTTGTAACTGCACCATCAACTCCTTCATCTCCACTGACGCCATACGATACGGTACCTTGGAAATTGGTGTCGTTCGTGGCACAATATCTATCACGAATTCGGTCTCCCTATCCGGTGGAAGACCCGGTAATTCACTTAGAAATACATCCGCGAATTCTTTCACTATAGGTATTTGTCCCATCGTTGCTCCCACTCTATGGGTATCAACTGTGAGACCCCGGATTTTATTAAAAATAAAAATATTCAATTTTTTTTTATTTTGGTAAATAGCATTGTATTGATTATTGATGCTTATGTGATAAGTCACTCAGTTTTGTTTTATTGGTATTATTAATGTAATAAAAATAAAAAAGCTTTTTATATAAAATGAATACTTTTTATAAAGTTATTCTATAAATAGAATATATTATATTCTATTATTGTGCATATAGTTTTTGCATAGTAAAATCTTTTTATATAAAATAGAATACTTTTATAAAGTTATCTATTTTATTAGACAATAATTAGAATATATTATATTTTATTATGCATAGTGCCTGCATAGTGTTTGTATAGTAAAATCTTTTATAAAGTTATTTGTTTTATTAGATTACAAATAGAATATATTATATTTTATTTAAAAGATTTTGCTTTAAATATGGACCGTCAGATTAAAGTAAATCAATCTGGACCGTTCATGAGTTAGTTACTATGCCGTCCATTTTTCTAAAAATAGAAGCTCATTCCTTCATTATTTCTTACGATTTCACTGAAACTCTTGAGAGAGAAACTATAGAGAGAGTTCTTCTTCTATAATCTTAAGCGTATTTCTTTAGAGTTTAAGAAAGCTTTGAGTGTAGTGCAAGTTTTCTTCAAGTATATTCCCGCCCTACCAGTCGGAATAATTTTCTTTTTAAGGTAGGGGATATTATTTGTTGTACTCGTAAGGGGTATTCTTTCTTTCTTATTCATGAAGAGAACTTCTATTATTCCATTCTTTATTATTCTGTTGGAATAACTTGTATACGCGGGATACACTATACTTGGTGAAATTCTGTTGTTATTTCATTCTTTATTATTATGTTGGAATAACCTGTTTATACGAAGTACCGCATACATAGTGAAATTCTTCTATTATTTCGTTCTTTATTATTTTGTCGGAATATCCTGTCGGTGCGTATTACGCCTGACCTAGTTCTAATAATTATTCTGTTTGAATAACCTATCTATGCGGTCTATCGCATGCATGGTGATTTCTGTTGTTATTCCATTCTTTATTATTTTGGCAGAATATCACATGCAATGCGTTCTGTGGGACACAGTTCCATTATTTATTATTCGGTTGGGAATAACTTGTCATGCGATCTATTGCACGCATGGTGAATCCTTCCGTTATTCCATTCTTTATTATTACATTGGAATAACACTTGTCTATCCTGGATTACCACATGCATGGTGAATGATCCTTCGTATTCATACGAATAGTATTTTCATTAAAAAGGGTTTTCTGCCAGGGGTAGATTCGTAATTTTTCTGACCCTCAAAAATTCTAGAATTCAGTGAAACTCTAGAGAGAGAAACTATAGAGAGAGTTCTTCTTCTATAATCTTGAGCGTATTTCTTTAGAGTTTAAGAAATCTTTGAGCCTAGTGCAAGTTTTCTTCAAGTATATTCCCGCCCTACCAGTCGGGATACTTTTCTTTTTAAGGTAGGGGATATTATTTGTTGTACTCGTAAGGGGTATTCTTTCTTTCTTAATTATGAAGAGAACTTCTGTTATTCCATTCTTTATTATTATGTTGGAATAACCTGTATACACGGGATACCCTATACTTGGTGAAATTCTGTTGGTATTTCATTCTTTATTATTATGTTGGAATAACCTGTTTATGCGAAGTATCGCATATATGGTAAAATTCTTCTATTATTTCGTTCTTTATTATTCTGTTAGAATATCCTGTCGGTGCGTATTACACCTGACCTGGTTCTATTAATTATTCTGTTGGAATAACCTGTCTGTGCGGTCTATCACATGCATGGTAATTTCTGTTGTTATTACATTCTTTATTATTTTGTCGGAATATCATGTATGTGCATTTACGCCAGACCTGGTTCCATTATTTATTATTCTGTTGGGAACAACCTGTCTGTGCAGTCTATTGCACGCATGGTGAATCCTTCTGTTATTCCATTCTTTATTATTCTGTTGGAATAACCTGTCTATGTGGATTACCACATGCATGGTTAATGATCCTTCGTATTCATACGAATAGTATTTTCATTTAAAAGGGCTTTCTGCCAGAGGCAGATTCGTAATTTTTCTTACCCTAAAAAATTTTAAAAAAATTTGAAATGATAATTTTATGAGTTTTCTAAATTGTGTCCAAAAATGGCAATTTTTGGATGTATAGATTAAGAGTTATGGATTTTATGGGAAAAGACTATTTTAAAAGTAAACTCTTATAACTCCTTGTGGTTAACTCTGAAATTGGTGAAATTTTTATTGGGAGTACATGTATATAACAAGAGTATACCCTGTAAATTTCGGAATTTTTGGACAAAAGTACAATTTATGATAAATGTCTAAATATTCGGCAGTTTTATCCATAAGAAAAAATAGTAAATGAATTTTAAAAATTCTGAGAAAAATATATGTTCAAGATGGGACTATACTCTGCTAAATTCCAGAAAAGAAATATTTTTGGGACTGATTTGGTATTTTTCATAAAAATGAACTAGTTATGAGTAAATGAATTAAATATGTTATATGAAGTAATAAATTTAGAAAATAGGATTTTATGGCTTGAGAATTCTATATAGGGTATATGCAGATTTTGATGAGGGATTTGATCATTGATTATGAAATCTTATGAGTATGGCATTTTTGAATGATTAAATGCATTATTTGATAAAGTGTAACAATTAAAATAAATTGTTTATAAGTTTAAGAAATGATTAAAATATTGTTATAATATTAATGATATTAGATTATGAGATTATTAAGTGATTGATAACATTTGGTTATTATTGAACGATGGATAAATTGTATTATAAATGTTTAATATTTATCCTTTATCTCATTTGATTGATTCTTATATCATTGTCATCATCCTCATGCTTATATTGTGTTGAAAGTCATCTGTGGACTGTAGTGCATAGATGGACTTGGTATGATTATGCCTAGGGGTTATTCGGTATAATCATGACCGTAATGTTACAAATGATGTGGAAAAAGTCCTCATTGGCCCGTAGTGCATTGATGAACAGTTTTTGGTATGATTATGACTATGGATTCTCTTCGGCCAAGGGTGCAAAGATGAATTATTTTATGGCAGGATCAAGACCGTTGATGAAAACACGATTATCTTTGGCCCGTAGTGCATGGATAATTCATGGTCATGATACTAATGAATATCCTTGGCCTATAGTGCAGGGATGATTCGATGATGTTGATTAATTATTGAGCTGAGTCTCAGCGATGAAATATAAATTCATGGATGTGATATTAACGAATATCCTTGGCCGTAGTGCATGGGTGATTCGATGATGTGAATTATTTAATAAGTTGAGTCTCAGCGATAAAATATTTATTATACACTTTTAAATGCGTAAAAGATAGTAGATATCATGTTCTACTTGACTCTTCTAAAATACAGTTGTATGTCTTTGGCATGTAGTGCAAAGATGAATTGTTAATGAATATCTTTGGCTGTGGTGCAAAGATGAATTTATTAGTATGATTATGAGCAGAGAATTACGATTTGGTATAACCATGATTTTTGATGTTTTGGTGAAGATAGGTGATGAGAATTATCTTCATCCTAGTTGCGAAGAGGAATTTAAAACCACAATTATGATTATGAGTTATTCATATGATTGTGGACAGGAACTGTTGATTTATTTTACATGGATAAAACATTATTGGTGGACTTTTAACATAGAGAAGATAATTGACCTTATGGTCTATTTGACTCTTCTAATGGATTACTCGTTCCGCTGTAACTATGGTTGAAAAGTTTTATCATCTACCATATATTCTAAATCTCTGATTTATTATTGATGAAAGCTATTGATAATTTAATTATCTTTAGTAATGATATTCCTTACTGGGCTAGTTGTGCTCACCCTTTCTGCTTCACAATTCCTTTCAGGTAATAAGAGTGTTGCCGTAAGAGTGTTGTCGGGTCGAGCGGGGATAACAGGGGAATAGAATAGTGGTCTCTAGCTGTGGAGGTTCTCCTTAAACAGTATAGAAAAGTGTGTTGTATTCTATACAACATTTAGTAGTTATATTTGGTGAATCAAATAGGGTGAGGTGAACCCAACTTTGGAAGGGTGTTTTGCCACTATCATACAAGATGTCTAATGACATACAACCTCGTGTTATCATAAGACAGGGTTGTGCGCATCCACTTGCTGAGTATATTTACGGGCACTACTTATATGATCTTGGAGTTTCTTTGAAATATAATATGCACTTGGAGACAGTGGAGATAGTTATTTATCAAGAGAAGACTCACCATTGGAAAGAAGATGATAGTAATCTTCTCGTTTTTCTTTGGGGTCTATTGGGTCAACCATGGATAATTCTGTGACCATATGATATCTATTACAACCTAGACGCATGGCCTCCCATGTACGAAGGTTTCCTTGAGCACTTCCCAAAGATTTTAGTTTCTAAAACAGTCTTTGACTATACTTTTATGTAAAGTACCATTGTAAGGTTGTGGTCGAGGCACCATGAGAGTTACATACATTTGTATTAAAACTCACAGTTAACTGTGGTCGTATTCTATATGACAGCTCAACAGTTGTATAAATGAAGTTGTATTTAAATTTTGTACAATGTATCTGGAGACTCATAATGGGTGATGTATACCTAATTTTGGGGGCGTCACAGGTTGTATCAGAGCTTAGGGATATGGTCGCTGGCAGAGATAAGAGTCTAGAACTAGGAGGGGAGAGACGAGTTATATACTTTGTTTTGAAGATATATTCTAGAATGATATCTGAAATACAAGAGATGAGTGATGGAAAAATCATGATACAGAGGATATAACCGGGAAGGTACAATCCGAAAAGAAATCAAGGTATTCTCATCTCGTCGAATATTAGATACGTACGTAAATTTTGAGGGCAAAATTTCATAAGGAGGGGTGATTGTGAGACCCCGAATTTTATGAAATAAAAGTATTCAAATTTTTTTTTATTTCGGTAAATAGCACGGTATTGATTATTGATGCTAATGTGATAAGTCACTTTCGTTTTTTGTTTTATTGGTATTATTAATGTAATAAAATAGAAAAGCTTTTATATAAAACATAATACTTTTATACTGATTATTCTATAAATAGAATATATTATATTCTATTGTGCATAGTATTTTGCATAGTAAAATCTTTTTATATAAAATGAATATTTTTATAAAGTTATCTTTTTATTAGACAATAATTAGAATATATTATATTTTATTATGCATAGTGTTTTCATAGTGCCTGCATAGTATTTGTATAGTAAAATATTTTATAAAGTTATTCATTTTATTAGATTATAAATAGAATATATTATATTTTATTTAAAAGATTTTGCTTTAAATATGGACCATCAAATTAAAGTAAATATATTTGGACCGTTCATGAGTTAGTTACTATGCAGTCCATTTTTCTATAAATAGAAGCTCATTCCTTCATTATTTCTTACGAATTCACTGAAACTCTAGAGAGAGAAACTATAGAGAGAGTTCTTCTTCTATAATCTTGAGTGTATTTCTTTAGAGTTTAAGAAAGCTTTGAGCGTAGTGCAAGTTTTCTTCAAATATATTCCCGCCCTACTAGTCGGAATACTTTTCTTTTTAAGGTATGGGATATTATTTGTTGTACTCGTAAGGGGTATTCTTTCTTTCTTATTCATGAAGAGAACTTCTGTTATTCCATTCTTTATTATTCTGTTGGAATAACCTGTATACGCGGGATACCCCATACTTGGTGAAATTCTATTGTTATTTCATTCTTTATTATTATGTTGGAATAACCTGTTTATGTGAAGTACCGAATACATGGTGAAATTCTTCTATTATTTCGTTCTTTATTATTCTGTCGGAATATCCTGTCGGTGCGTATTACGCCTGACCTGGTTCCATTAATTATTTTGTTAGAATAACCTGTCTATGCGGTCTATCTTATGGATGGTGATTTCTGTTGTTATTCCATTCTTTATTATTCTGTCGGAATATCATGTCTGTGCGTTTACGTCAGACCTGGTTCCATTATTTATTATTCTGTTGGGAATAACCTGTTTGTGCAGTCAATCGAACGCATGGTGAATCCTTCGGTTATTCCATTCTTTATTATTCTGTTGGAATAACATGTCTATGTGGATTACCACATGCATGGTGAATGATCCTTCATATTCATACGAATAGTATTTTCATTAAAAAGGGGTTTCTGCCAGGGGCAGATTCATAATTTTTTTGAGCCTCAAAAATTCTGGAAAAATTTGAAATGATAATTTAATGAGTTTTCTAAATTGTGTCTAAAATGGCGATTTTTGGATGTATAGAGTAAGAGTTATGGATTTTATGGGAAAAGACTATTTTAAAAGTAAACTCTTATAACTCCTTGTGGTTAACTCCAAAATTAGTGAAATTTTTATTGGGAGTACATGTATATAACAGGATTATACCCTGTAAATTTCGGAATTTTTGGACAAAAGTACAATTTATGATAAATGTCTAAATATTTGGCAGTTTTATTCATATGAAAAATAGTAAATGAATTTTAAAAATTCTGAGAAAAATAAATGTTCAAGATGGAACTATATTCTGCTAAATCCCAGAAAAGAAATATTTTTGGGAATGATTTGGTATTTTTCATAAAAATAAACTAGTTATGAGTAAATGAATTAAATATGTTATGCGAAGTAATAAAATTGGAAAATAGGATTTTATGGCTTGAGAATTCTATATAGGGTATATGCAGATTTTGATGAGGGATTTGATCATTGATTATGAAATCTTATGAGTATGGCATTTTTGAATGATTAAATGCATTATTTGATAAAGTGTAAATAATTGAAATAAATTGTTTATAAGTTTAAGAAATTATTAAAATATTGTTATAATATTAATGATATTAGATTATGAGATTATTAAGTGATTAATAACATTTGGTTATTATTGAACGATGGATAAATTGTATTATAAAAATTTAATATTTATCCTTTATCTCATTTGATTGATTCTTATATCATTGTCATCATCCTCATTCGTATATTGTGTTGAAAGTCATCTGTGGCCTGTAGTGCATAGATGGACTTGGTATGATTATGACCAAGGATTATTCGGTATAATCATGACCGTAATGTTATAAATGATGTGGAAAAAGTCCTTATTGGCCCGTAGTGCATTGATGGACAATTTTTGGTATGATTATGGCTATGGATTCTCTTCGGCCAAGGGTGCAAAGATGAATTGTTTTATGGCATGATCAGGACCGTTGATAAAAACACGATTATCTTTGGCCCGTAGTGCATGGATAATTCGTGGTCGTGAAACTAATGAATACCCTTGGCCTGTAGTACAGGGATGATTCAATGATGTGGATTAATTATTGAGCTGAGTCTTAGCGATGAAATATTAATTCATGGATGTGATAATAATGAATATCTTTGGCCGTAATGCATGGATAATTCAGTGATATGGATTGATTATCGAGCTGAGTCTCAGTGATGAAATATAAATTCATGGATGTGCTATTAACGAATATCCTTGGTCGTAGTATAGGGGTGATTGGATGATGTGGATTATTTATTAAGCTGAGTCTCAGCGATAAAATATTTATTATACACTTTTAAATGCGTAGAAGATAGTAGATATCATGTTCTACTTGACTCTTCTAAAATACAGTTGTATGTTTTTGGCATGTAGTGCAAAGATGAATTGTTAATGAATATCTTTGGTTGTGGTACAAAGATGAATTTATTAGTATGATAATGAGCAGGAATTCTGATTTGGTATAACCATGATATTTGATGTTTCAGGTGAAGATAGGTGATGAGAATTATCTTCGTCCTAGTTGCGAAGAGGAATTTAGAACCACAATTATGATTATGAGTTATTCATATGATTGTGATGTAAACCTATTGATTTATTTTACATGGATAAAACATTATTGGTGGACTTTTAACATAAAGAAGATAATAAACCTTATGGTCTATTTGACTCTTCTAATGGATTGCTCATTCCGCTGCAACTATGGTTGAAAAGTTTTATCATCTACCATATGTTCTAAATCTCTGATTTATTATTGATGAAAGCTATTGATAATTTAATTATCTTTAGTAATGATATTCCTTACTGGGCTAGTTGTGCTCACCCTTTCTACTTCACAATTCCTTTCAAGTAATAAGAGTGTTGCCGTAAGAGTGTTGTCGGGTCGAGCGGGGATAACAGGGGAATAGAACAGTGGTATCTAGCTATGGAGGTTCTCCTTAAACAGTATAGAAAAGTGTGTTGTATTCTATACAACATTTAGTAGTTATATTTGGTGAATCAAATAGGGTGAGGTGAACCCAACTTTGGAAGGGTGTTTTGCCACTATCATACAAGATGTCTAATGACATACAACCTCGTGTTATCATAAGACAGGGTTGTACGCATCCACTTGCTGAGTATATTTACGGGCACTACTTATATGATCTTGGAGTTTCTTTGAAATATAATATGCACTTGGAGACAGTGGAGATAGTTATTTATCAAGAGAAGACTCACCATTGGAAAGAAGATGATAGTAATCTTCTCGTTTTTCTTTGGGGTCTATTAGGTCAACCATGGATAATTTCGTGGCCATATGATATCTATTACAACCTGTACGCATGGCCTCCCATGTACGAAGGTTTCCTTGAGCACTTCCCAAAGATTTTAGTTTCTAAAAGCAGGTCTTTGACTATACTTTTTTATGTAAAGTACCATTGTAAGGTTGTGGTCGAGGCACCATGAGAGTTACATACATTTGTATTAAAACTCACAGTTAACTGTGGTCGTATTCTATATGACAGCTCAACAGTTGTATAAATGAAGTTGTATTTAAATTTTGTACAATGTATCTGGCGACTCAAAATGGATGATGTATACCTAATTTTGGGGGCGTCACATCAACAACATGGTACAAATAACCTACACATCCCTTCCTCCAAAACTTCCTAGTTTGTGTCATGGTAAGATAACACAAACGTCCCGCCGATTTATTACTGTAAAACCTACGTGAGGTTGTCTTAACGTTCTATTATTTACACATTTATTTTGGCAATCTATTATTACACCATGGTTAAACAACCAATCCATCTTGAGAATTACATTGAATTCTCTCAACTTTATCGGTAACAAATCTACCGATAATTTACAACCGCGTATATCTACGCAATAACTCCTATGAATATCTTCAGCATGAATTATTTCTTCATTGGCTACCTTGATATTCAAATGTACATAAAATCTTTCGGGGAGTAATCCTAAGCGTCTAGCAAAATCACATGCTATGAAAGAACAAGTAGCACCCGAATCAAATAGCACATAAGCATTTATATCATTGATCGGGATAATACCTACAACTACATCCCCGGATGCAACTGCATCTTGGATTGTCATGTTAAAGGTGCGGGCCATCAGCCTACCCGTCGGTGTTGGACCACCAATAGCTAACTTACCGCTATTAGCAACCTTATTCACGTTCGTCCCCTTCTTCAGGCAGTTCTTTGCTATCTGATCAGTCGATCCACACACGAGGCATCCATGGTTCTTTTTCGGACTTGGAAAGTTAGGCGAAATGTGCCCCTCTTGTCCACAGTTGTAATACACCGCCTTTCCCTTGAGACATACTCCTAAGTGAGTCTTTCCACAGTTCTTGCATGCCTTCATCCTTCTCTTAGGATCCCCTTGCTTCACTCCGGTATTCCCAGAGTTAAATCCCTTCCTCTTCTGGTCATCGCCACTACCACTGTCACCTTCGACTTTTACTCCCCCATTTACATTTCCCTTGTTCTTCTTCTCTATAACAATCAAGAATTTTAAATTATAATTTCAAATATTTATTGAATTATATAAATATTTAATTGATGTATTTATTATTGAATAAATATTTGTTTAGTGTGATTTGTTTTGATTATTTATTTGTTAAATAAATAATTTATGAGTTAAGGAAATTAATAATTATGAGATAATATTCTAATTTAATTTAATAATTAAGTTAGAGAGTTGATAGGGATTAAATGGATTATTATAATATTTTTAATTTAATTTGGTAATAAAAGTGTGACAATAAACTATGCTATAAGTGACTTATTAAAATAAATTAAAGGAATTTAATTTAATTTTGCTAAACAAGGCTTAAAGATATTAAGTCTTTAATTTTAAAGAGTTTTTGTCAAACAAAGCCTTATGACTTTTGAATTTTGAATTTTGTATAATAATAAATAAAATAAATAAAATATATTTATAATTGATGAGCGTTAAGTTGTAACCGTTTTTTTAATATACGTATTATGGCCCTATCAGTTTCTTTTATCTTTACGTATATTGTTAGTTTGGCATATTGATAATCAAAATAGAAGAGAGTAGAGAAACTTGAGAAAGAATTGAGAGAGAGGAAGATTTCTGTGAAATTCAAATAAATTCATTGTGTTTTAGCAAGGATTACTAAGTAATTGAAGGTATTTTCCATAACCTTAATATTATTATTATTATTATATATATATATATATATATATGTTATACGACATAAATTTCCAAGTTTTGTGAATTCAATTTGTTGAATTTGTTGATATACAACTGATAAATTATGATTATACGTGTTTGTGATGTTAGAGTTTGTATTTAGACAAGGGTTTAGTATTCTAATTACGTTAAAAATGAAGAAACTAATCACAATGACTATATGTATATATATGGCTTGTGAAAGTACCAAATTTGATAGTTAATTTGTAAACTAATAGATAAATTGATCCTTGAATATGATAATTCGGTAAGAAACGAAGAGAACGTAGGTCGAACGAATTAATTTGGTGTAAAATTGTGATCATAGTATTAATTTTGTCAACAATGTCAAAATGGAGTTTTTAGTTTAAAACATGGCATTCAAGGATTTAAATTTTTTAAAGTTGTTGTTTATTGTTTTAAATCAGTATATATATGATGTGTAATGTCTATGTGTAATCTATATAAGTTATACGCATTAAATTGGGTGATGGAAATTAAGATACATGTCAAATTTGCTTTGTTTCTGTTCTTCGTGCCCAAAACTGTAATTCGACGCCACATCGCCAACCTTAGTGTCACAGTCATTAACGCCAGCATGCGCGCTCATGGCAGTAGTGCCGAAAGATCACGCCATAACGCTGCCGTTCAGTAGAATCGGAAATGCAATACTTGATTAATGAGAATGGCCAGGAAGTGTATATTAATTACACAAAGTTTATAATTGCTGATAAGGTGAAATATTGTGACTGTTAAAATATGCTTTTTATATTATGGTGTTATATGACCAAGAGTAGGAATATTATTAACAATTAACGAGTTTTGTTATTACATTATTAATGTGACTTGACAATGTGATTAAAACCAATCCATACATGAAGTAGATACTTAATTGTATAAGGAGTATAAGTATTAACTAATTATGTCATGATGACATGTATATAGGGTATTGTGATTCGAGTTATTATAGTTTAGCTTATACGCAAGGCAAGTTTCTAAACCTTACATCTTGATATTGAGCAAGTTTTCTTATCTTTAACTTGTTTCTTAGTATGCAAGTTCTCTAACTCTATTGTTACGATTGTGCAAGTTTCTTAACTCTAATTATATCATGCAAGTTTCTTTACTCTACCTTGTTTATTATTGAGCAAGTTATTCCTAATCCTATTTATACAATTTAGTTATGTTTGTGCAAAACTATTTAACCTAACTCTTACTTTGAGAAGGTTTCTTACTTTAATTTGTTTCTTAGCATGCAAGCTTCTAAATTCTAATATACTTAGGTTGAACAAGTTTTATCGTTCAATTTTCCATGTATTATGCATGCTCAATAACTCAATTCTTTTCAAAACAAAATTCTAGCCTTAACTTTATTTGTTCAAGCAAGGTATGTTTTGTGATTCAATGTTTATGCTTTTAATTCATTTCTAAAGCATGACCTTACTATATAATGTTGATTCATTTATGATTTATTCCATAGCATATTGTTATTAAATTTTATTCAACTAATCCTTAGTTGATATTCGTTAAACTCTAAATCACCTTGAAACTTATCCAAACCAAACTTACTTTAGTGCGGACTTGTATTCTAAATGCTGAGATGAACAACCCTGTTATAGGGGATAATTTACGCGTAAGCGTTTAGAGGTTTGTGCACAATACATTGTACAAAGGGCTATGACTGTTTAAGTTTAAGTTGAAATAATACTTATAACTTTGGACATAGTTTGTGGTCTTGTGACCCTCAGATATATATATTTTAGATTTTGATTATCATTGATAAAGCATATTATTCAGTTCTATTGAGCCTATTCATTTGGCGGTTATTATGATGTTTTATTCATTATCATTTCAAGTGAGCATTGTTTGCTCACTCTTGCTTATATAAATATTACAGCTAAAGTTGACAAGGTCGATGAACCTACCACCAGTAAAGGGAAAAAAAAGATGAACAAGTATTGAAGACTTGTAAACATGTTAACTTTTATATTGTCAGACTTTATTTTAAATACTATGAGGTAGTTATTTAATTTTCCGCACTTGACATTTGTATTTAAAGGTTAGATGACTTGGGAGATTTTTATTGAACTTAGTGATGTAATCCTTTAATAGGAAGGTTTATTATTAAAGTTTATTATATTTGGGCAGTTAGAAATGAATGTTTTTATCAAGTAAACACCAAATCTTGTGGGAATGAAGTACCCAGATTTGGGGGTGTCACATTCTCCTTGTGGTATTGGCCTAAAGCCTCATTACCACCTTCGGCAATAATTGTCTTCCCCATTATGGTCCCAAAAGAGTTACTTTGGAACACAGATATTCGGCTATAGAGCCAAGGTTTTAAGCCCTACTCAAACCTTCTAGCCTTCCTCACCTCCGTGTCCACCTAATGTGGAGCAAACCGCGACAGTTCATTGAACTTGGTAGTGTATTGGGGAACTGTCATCTCCCCTTGTTTCAACTCTAGAAACCGGATCTCCATCCTTCCTTGCATACTTGTGGGAAAGTAGTTCTCGAATAAAATCTCCTTGAACCGCGTCCACGTTAAGTTTTTTATACTGGCCCTTGCTTGGTTCTCCTCCCACCAAAAATTGGCCTCTCCTTTCATCATATAGGTGGCAAAAGCAACCTTTTGCTGTAACGCCCCCAAACTTGGGTACTTGAAACCCGAACTCGGTGCTTTACGATACAATTTCTATGAGCGGAATAGTACTAATAATAATAACAATAATATAAATATCAAACTTAATTTACATATATCAAAGTCTAATCCCTAGTACGCAACCTTTACTAGAATATATTACATGATAGATAATAAATATTATTGTCTTAATACTGTCTAACTATTACAAAAGATAACATAAGATTATTTTGATTGTTTTCCTTTTTCCTTGTTCTGGCCTGAACATTCCGGTTGATTATGCTTAGCAGAAAACATTTAAATTTAAATCAAGGACGAGCATTTAATTTCCCAGCAAGTAATAGCAACAATAAATATAAGCTGAAATGATTAAATATTTTCTTTGAATAACTCTTCTACAACGAATCAACAGTTGTGAAGTAAGCTGAACCAATAATAACAACATACCAAATCTATCTCAAATTTTTGAAACTACGTACTGACTATAACTGAAGAGCATTCGACATACTATGAACATTATTTTTAATTTTCGCTAGGGTTTAGCAGAACTTGTAGAGCCCCCAAATCCGGGTACTTGAAATCTGAATTCGGTGCTTTACGATACCATTTCTATGAGCTGAATAATACTAGTAATAATAACAATAATATAAATTTCAAACTTAATTTACATAATTATCAGAGTCTAGCTCCCAAGTACGTAACCTTTATTACATTCATTACATATAATGATATATAATATATATCATATTTGTCTTAATAAAGTTAACTATTACATAACATAACATTTCTTTCATTTAGCAACCTTTCCCTTTCCCTTATTCTTAGTAGAGCTCTCTGGTCGTTCACACTTAGCTGAAAACATTTAAATTAAGCAAGGATGAGCATTTGAGTGCCCAACAAGTAATAGCAATTATATATATAAGCTGAAAAAATTTAAATGTTTTCTTTATACTACCCTTCTACAACGATTCAACAGTTGTGAAGTAATCTGTACCAATGATAACAATATATTAATTCTATACCAAATCTTTGAAACTACGTACGGACTATAAATAAAGTTTAGTTGAAATGAAGAACAGTTCGACTGCCCTACTTTGGGCTTCAATAACTAGTGATTCGTGTACAAGTTTAGTGATTTGAAGCTTTTAGTGTGTAACCAACATGTAGGACAAGAGATCTATCACATAAAATCATGACAATAACAACACAATCAACATGTATGCTCCGGTCAAACCATGTCAGAAATAGAGTTCTTGAACTTTCTGGAAATTCCAGAAATTGCATTTCATGCTCATACAGTCTACTTTGACTGTTGATTTCCTTCATTATCTTGTTTATATAAGCGATCTAGGAGCATACATATATAGTACACATAACCGAACATAATCCTGATACACTAACAACATCAAAACATCATACAAACACAAGATCTAGCCTCAGAAAAATCATATCAGACACGGTTAAAGGATTTCTGGGTTACCCCCAGAAATCACTTGGTCATGGTCGGTCAACCGAATTTGACCAAGTATAACTTTTAATCCATACATTATTTGGTCCTGATTCTTTTTGCATATCAAAGACCACATACCAGACTACAAGTACAAGGCTTTAAACTACTAAAACACATAACAGGTAACGATTAAAGAGGCTTGACATTCGGTTGTCAGACATCAAACAAAATTTTTCCATATTTTTCAAATCTTCAAATTCGAGCATCTAGATGTTATGGGTCTAACATCTAGGAACCCAAATCATCATTAGACACTATAATACACATATTCTAACACTTAAACATAACATCTAACACATAATTTATGGACAGATTCTCAAGTAGGGTTTATACCTTTTCTTTGAATAATCTTGATCTTAGGCTACTGATTTGTTAGGGATGGTAATGGGGCTCGGTTGTTGACTAATTTTAGCAAAGGATTTCGTTGGTTTAAGAGAGAGAAGGTCTTGGATGGTTATTGTGAACAAATGAGCTAGCAATTTAATTATTTTTCTCTCCAATTCTATATATATGATGTCTTGGATGCATGTATGCTGAGATATGTTGCTGGTTGCTGAGATTGTAAGTCACAATTGTCAACATAGTTGGTCACCAACTCTAACATCTCTAACACTTGTCAAAATCAAATAATTCAAGAGGGTAAAATGGTTTTTTCGCTTGGAAATTTAAGGGCAATCTTGTCATTTGGCAAACCCTTAGGGTTTGACCCTTAGGGTTTAACCCAAAGGTTTAGTACAAATCAATTATAGGATTTCCAATTTAGGGTTTGCAATAAAATAAAATAAAATAAAATAAATTTTATTTTCTTAAATTTTGAAATTAGGGTTTCATAATTATGATTAATTTTCTAATTACTTTATACAGGAACATTAGGGTTTAACATCTCTAATTATAATTTACTTTGCTAATCTAGCCATTAGGGTTTATACTTTTGGTAATTAGGATTACGAAATTAAAATTAGGGTTTCCAATTACTAAATTAGAGTTCTAGTTCAGTAATTAGGGTATAACAATTTAGGGTTTCTATAATTAACAATTATAATTTTCATACTTGTTAATTAATCATCTTATCACAATTACCAATAATCTCGAACTCTAATTTGAATTTCAAATTAGGGTTTCTCATTTCCAAAAATTAGAGTTTTATTAGGGTTTCCTAAATATTAGGGTTTCTAGAATTTTAATTAGGGTTTACCTAATTAATACATTTATTACACGACATAAATTATATAACACACTTATAAAATAATCGTGTACTCTATTTTGGTTCTCAAATTAGGGTTTAACATTATTACTAGGGTTTGGTCATAATACACCGTAATTGACCAACCATTATCAATACGAAAATACAGTACCTATTCATAACACTGAAAAATCAAAATATAATTAATATTATATTATTATTCTCATACCTTGATAATAATCCAAAATTAGGGTTTAGATTCCATATCTCGATTTATTCTTCATATTTAACCTTAATAATTAAGGTAAAATAATTAACTTAATAATCAGTACTAAAATTTATATAATAAAATAATTATTATAATTATTCTAAAATCACTCCATATATTATTTAAATAATATATGATTATATTTTCATGGAAAATAATTAATAAAAACATTTCCACAATAAAATTAATTATTATAAAATATACTTTTAATAATCAATAATTCTAAAATAAATTTACTTGTAAATAATCATGTATTAAATATATTTTTATTCACCACATAAATACATATACACATTATCTTGTACAAATCCTCATCCTTAAAATAAAATAAAAATAAAAAATAAAAAAATTTATACGCAAAAATTCTTATTTATTTATATAGAAAATATCGGGTTGTTACATTCACCCTCCCTTATAAAGTTTCCGTCCCCGGAATCACCGTTTTAAAAACCTACACATACAAGGGTACATAACATACACAATCATTACAAATAGATCTTGATCAACTTTGATCGAACTAATCTTTAACTATTCACATAAAACTTGTCTTTCTGATTAAACGGAAACTTGATTTCTAAAAGAACTCAAATACCTCCTCAAAATTTCTTTATAAAATAATTTACTATATATTGGAAAATCATGCATATAAAAATAAAAGTTATACGAATAATACCTGGAGTTGCATTGCCAGCTGCCATCGTGTCCTGGATTATCATATTGTAGACCCTTGCTGTTGATTTTGTTGGCTTGTTTGACGAAGTCGGTCCCGTGATTTCCAAAGTCCCGCTGCCAGCGCCCGTGTTCACACTACCTGCCTCCACCCTCTTTTTTGGACAATCCGTCACCCTGTGCTCAGTCGATCTGAACAGAAAACATCCACTGTTCATCCTACGATTGGGGCAGTTGGGAGAGATATGGCCCTCCTGCCCGCACTTATAACAGACAAACTTCCCTTTCAAACATACCCCCGTGTGGTTCTTTCCACAAGTCTTACATGGCATTATCTGCTTCTTTACACCTTCTTGCTTCACTTGTACACTTCCAAAACTGCTCACCTTCCTCTTTCCATTTCCACTCCTACTCCCACTATTCTTACCCTTATTCTTCCTCTCCTTGTTATAGAGGCTCATAGCCTCACTCCCCTCCTCAGCAATAATCGCCTTCTCCATGAGTGTTGCAAATGTAGGAATCTGTAACACCGCCACCTTGTTGTAGAGTCAGGGTTTTAATCCCAGCTCAAACCTCCTTGCCTTTCTAGCCTCCGTATCAACTTGATGCGGGGAAAACCTAGCTAACTCATTGAATTTTGTGGCGTATTCCGCAACAGTCATATTCTCCTGCTTCAATTCTAAAAATTTAACCTCCATCCTCGCCTGCATACTAGGTGAAAAATAGTTTACGAAAAACAGTGTTTTAAACCTATCCCATGTAACTATACGTTCTCCTGTCATTGCCTAGTTCGCTTCCCACCAAAAATTTGCCTCACCCTTCATCATGTAAGTGGAAAAAGCGGTCTTTTGCCCCTCAGCTACCCTAGTTATTATGAACGCCTTCTCAATCTCCTTGACCCAAGTTTGGGCTTCAACAGGGTCAGTCGTACCTTTGAATTCTGGCCGTCCTACAGCCTTAAAATCTTTGAAGTTTGCCAAGCGGTTATCCGACTGATTCCCAGTAACTGGTATTCCTTGCTGCATAGCTTGTGCTACCATGTTGGCAAAATATTGCATCGGGTCTGCTTGTTGTTGTCCCTCAACGTTGTTGACAGATTCTTCTGCCCTTTGATTTCGAGTTCGACGTCTTGGCGGCATTATCTGATTAAATAAAATCATATATTTAACTTACATTCTAAATCTTATCATATAAGTTTAATATATTAAACTTGTTCCATTAGTCAAACATAAATTCATATTCATTTAACGAATATTTTACATAGCATAACACATAATGCTTTGAACTTCAGCTATCCCTTTGTGACCACAAAAGTCGGGATTTACAAGCTTGATCATTACAAAACTTGAGAACATTACATTACACAGACATACTTATACTATATATTACATTAAACACACCTACGTAACAGAACCTATACTACTTATTTATTACACCTCTTCCTTGGATAACTTTTCGCCTGATGACCTTCTATCCCATAGATAAAACATGCTCCTGGTTTGTAGTCAGGACAATACAGAGTGGTATGTCCCTCATAACCACAAAGATAACAAATTCTTTTCCCTTTCTTCTTGTCGAATTTTCCAAAGTCATGGTCTTCTATCTTTCTTTTCCCCTTCTTGCTCGGAGCTTCACACGCTGTGTTGCTTACGACTCCCATCTGATTAATTTGGATTTTAAGCTTATCTTGTTCTTCCATTATTTCTATTAACGCTTGTCGTAACTGACTATTTAACAGCTTTTCTATCTCCCACAACCTTTCCAGAGAAGAAACCTTGTTCCTCAGATCCTGCACTTCCGTTGATGCTTGATCAGCTTCAACTTTAGTGTCTGAATCACTATCTGTTAGCTCCACCATCTTCGGATCTGGTATTACATTTTCTACAATAATCACCTCGTCTGAGTTGTTTGCATTGTGAGCCTCTATTTCAGCCATTGGGTTCGATATCAGCTCGGGTGTATGTGTTTGATTCTTCTTCATGCTATATGCGTATAACAAGCCTTTTCCACCAGACATCTACACATATAAATTATTCGGATTAGCATATAGTTTATACACACAGCAAATAAGAGTTTTATATAAGTTATCTTTTATTTTATTTTATTTGACGATGAACTTAGTCAATTCATGTCTTTTTAAACTCTATATGAGTTAGTTATATTTTCAATGTTTCCCTCTGTCCTAAGGTTATAGCCTAAGGTCTAGCCCACCTAAGGTTTTTAACCCTAAGCTCTGATACTAACCTATAGAGCCCCCAAATCCGGGTACTTGAAACCTGAACTCGGTGCTTTAAGATACCATTTCTATGAGCGGAATAATACTAATAATAATAACAATAACATAAATTTCAAACTTAATTTACATAATTATCAGAGTCTAGCTCCCAAGTACGTAACCTTTATTACATTCATTACATATCATGATAGATAATATATATCATATTTGTCTTAATAAAGTTAACTATTATATAACATAACATTTCTTTCATTCAGCAACCTTTCCCTTTCCCTTATTCTTAGCAGAGCATTCTGGTCGTTCACACTTAGCTGAAAACATTTAAATTAAGCAAGGATGAGCATTTGAGTGCCCAACAAGTAATAGCAATTATATATATAAGCTGAAAAATTTTAAATGTTTTCTTTATACTACCCTTCTACAACGATTCAACAGTTGTGAAGTAATATGTACCAATGATAATAATATACTAACTCAATACCAAATCATTGAAAATACGTACGGACTATAAATAAGGTTTAGTTGACATGCTATGAACATTGTTTTCAATTTTCAAATAGGTTAAACAGAAATTCATCTGCAAACCGTCATAACTTACGGGCACGGGGGGTGATCAGCCCGTTATGCCCTACATTGATCAATACTACATGCAAGAACGAGGGTATCGTTCACTCTATCCACCTTGGGTGCATAAAAAGTTTTCCTGTGTAGGGATGTTCATACTTGTCTGGGTTCCAAATCAAAGGTTTTATCTTGTTCAATAATAATCTATAATTCAACATATGTGTATACGGGTAATTGACAAAGTTTTATCAACATGTGATTAAATACAATGATTATCCAAGTGGGGACACTTGTATAACCATTTATCGAAATTAACGAATAGAATATATATCTGAATTATCATATACTAACATGTTGACAATCAATTGGTGTATATAATATAAGGTTAATAATATGTACAGTAATAATATAATTCATAATTATTCTTACTCATGTCCATTGTATAAAGAAAATGCAAAGGTAAGATACTTGCCTGATGCACTGCTTACAATTTGCAATTTAGATTTATCGTTTATATCACGACCTATCATTAATCAGATCATTCGTTCGATTAGAACAATATACTATAACACATAGTACTGTATTTCGCAGTCAGCATATAACCTAATCACATTGTTACATATGTTTAACAACCATTGAATCACAAATAAACACATATTTAATCAAATTATTTAAGTCCAGATCAATTTTCAAATACGCTTGCAAAATCGAAACAACTTTATCGGGTAATTATCGAGTCTAAGACTCTGTCCTATAACTCAATATCTATAAATATCAGTCATATTATTTTTAAATGACTTATTTAATTTAAAAATATTTATTATAATTTATCATGAATTTTTAAACATCGAAATCATTATTAAATGATTTAAATATTAAAAATTCTATTATCATTAATATTTAATTAATATTAAACTATTAATGAAATCATATTCAAAATGTTAAAGTTATTTATAATAACTTGAAATACTTTTAAAGTATTAATATTACCCTTAAATGATTTTTAAAACATTTAAAATCATTTTAAATAATTATCATTAATATTAAAGTATTAATGTTCTATTTATCAAAATATTAAAAGTCTTTAAGTATAACTTAAAATATTTTCAATTCATTTATATCCTTTTTAAATGATTTTTAAATTAATAAAACCATTTTTAAACTATTTATTTAATATAATTATTAAATACATTTAATATCTTTAATAATTAGTTAATAATTATTAATATTAAATTATTAATGAAATTATCCTTTAAATATTAAAAGTTATGCTTTATAACTTAAAATATCTTTAAACACTTTATTTTCATTTAAAATGATTATTATAATGATGAAATCATTTTTAAACTTAATTATTTAATATAGTTATTAAATAAATTTAATATCATTAATAATAATTAATTAATGAAATTTACCTTTAAATATTAAAATTTATATTTTATAACTTAAAATATTTTTAAATAACTTATTATTATTTAAAATGATTTTTAATATAATAAAATCATTTTTAATTAATTTATTTAATTCATTTAGTAAATAACTTAATATTCATTAATATTAAATGTGAAATTTGCTTTGAAATATTAAAAGTTATATTTTATAACTTAAAATATTTTTAAATAACTTATTATCATTTAAAATGATTTTTAATATAATAAAATCTTTTTAATTAATTTATTTAATGCATTTAATAAATAAATTAATTGTCAATAATATTTAAATAAATACTAATTTTTATGAAAAATATTTCAAATTATTAATATTTAATTTTTATAATTTAAAAATAATTTTTAAAATAATTTTTGTAATTTTCGGAAATTAAATACTATTCTTAAATAATTCTTGGAATTTAAATAATTAATTTTTAATAAAAGTGTTGTTAGAAGATCATTTATAGCGCGAGGCGTAAATGCATTATAGGTGTTCTTCGTGTTCTTGGCAAAACCCAGAAACTCAAGTCAGTTTGCTAGGTACCACGTTTGACCAACAATTATTCTTCACACAAAGTGTTTTTGGACATGTTATTGATTAGATCATGTAGTACTCATACAAGACTACACGATCCAGCAACAAGAATGATCATAACATTCATAACGAAAGAGATCCGAGCCTTTAAAGAATCTGTCAGAGCTGTTCTTCATTTCTGGGTTACCTAGAAATGAAAAACAGATCGACTGCCCTACTTTGGGCTTCAATAACTAGTGATTCGTGTACCGGTTTAGTGATTTGAAGCTTTCAGTGTGTAACCAACATGTAGGACAAGAGATCTATCACATAAAATCATGACAATAACAACACAATAAACATTTATGCTCCGGTCAAACCATGTCAGAAATAGCGTCTTGAACTTTCTAGAAATTCCAGAAAATGTATTTCATGCTCATACAACCTACTTTGACTGTCGATTTCCTTCATTATCTTGTTTATATAAGCGATCTAGGAGCATACATATATAGTACACATAACCGAACATAATCCTGATACACTAACAACATCAAAACATCATACAAACGCAAGATCTAGCCTCAGAAAAATCTTGTCAGACACGGTTAAAGGATTTCTGGGTTACCCAGAAATCACTTGGTCATGGTCGGTCAACCGACTTTGACCAAGTATAACTTTCAATCCATACATTATTTGGTCCTGATTCTTTTTGCATATCAAAGACCACATACCAGACTACAAGTACAAGGCTTTAAACTACTAAAACACATAACGGGTAACGATTAAAGAGGCCTGACATTCGGTTGTCAGACATCAAACAAAATTTTTCCAGATTTTTCAAATCTTCAAATCCGAGCCTCTAGATGTTATGGATCTAACATCTAGAAACCCAGATCATCATTAGACACTATAATAAACATATTCTAATACTCAAACATAACTTCTAACACATAATTTATGGACAGATTCTCAAGTAGGGTTTATACCTTTTCTTTGAATAATCTTGATCTTAGGCTACTGATTTGTTAGGGATGGTAGTGGGGCTCGGTTCTTGACTGATTTTAGCAAAGGATTTCGTTGGTTTAAGAGAGAGAGAGGGTCTTGGATGGTTATTGTGAACAAATGAGCTAGCAATTTAATTATTTATCTCTCCAATTCTATATATATATATAATGTCTTGGATGCATGTATTCTGAGATATGTTGCTGGTTGCTGAGATTGTAAGTCACAATTGTCAACATAGTTGGTCACCAACTCTAATAACTCTAACACTTGTCAAAATCCAATAATTCAAGAGGGTAAAATGGTCTTTTCGCTTGGAAATTTAAGGGCAATCTTGTCATTTGGCAAACCTTTAGGGTTTGACCCTTAGGATTTAACCCTAAAGTTTAGCACAAATCAATTATAAGATTTCCAATTTAGGGTTTGCAAAAAAATAAAATAAAATAAAATAAAAATTAAATAAATTTTAGTTTCTTAAATTTTGAAATTAGGGTTTCATAATTATGATTAATTTTCTAATTACTTTATACAGGAACATTAGGGTTTAACATCTTTAATTATAATTAACTTTGCTAATTTAGCAATTAGGGTTTATACTTTTGGTAATTAGGATTACCAAATTAAAATTAGGGTTTCCAATTACTAAATTAGAGTTCTAGTTCAGTAATTAGGGTTTAATAATTTAGGGTTTGTATAATTAACAATTATAATTTTAATACTTGTGAATTAATCATCTTATCACAATTACTAATAATCTTGAACTCTAATTTGAATTTCAAATTAGGGTTTTTCATTTCCAAAAATTAGGGTTTTATTAGGGTTTCCTAAATATTAAGGTTTCTAGAATTTTCATTAGAGTTTACCTAATTAATACATTTAATACACGACATAAATTATATAACACACTTATAAAACAATCTTGTACTCTAATTTGGTTCTCAAATTAGGGTTTAACATTATTACTAGGGTTTGATCATAATACACCGTAATTGACCAACAATTATCAATACGAAAATACAGTACCTATTCATAACACTGAAAAATCAAAATATAATTAATATTATATTATTATTCTCATAACTTGACAATAATACAAAATTAGGGTTTGGATTCCATATCTGATTTATTCTTCATATTTAACCTTAATAATTAAGGTAAAATAATTAACTTAATAACTGTACTAAAATTCATATAATAAAATAATTATTCTAAAAATCACTCCATATATTATTTAAATAATATATGATAATATTTTCATGGAAAATAATTAATAAAAACATTTTCACAATAAAATTAATTATTATAAAATATACTTTTTAATAATCAATAATTCTAAAATAAATTTACTTTTAAATAATCATGTAATAAATATATTTTTATTTACCACATAAATACATATACATATTATCTTGTACAAATCCTCATCCTTAAAATAAAATAAAAATAAAATAAAATAAATTTATACTTAAAATTTCTTATTTATTTATATAGAAAATATCGGGTTGTTCTGAGTAACTTCATCCGCAAACCGTCATAACTTACGGGCACGAGGGTGATCATCCCAATGCGCTCTGTGTTGATCAATACTACATGCAAGAACGATATTATCGTTCACTCTATCCACCTTAGGTGCACAAAAGTTTTCCCATATTCGGTGTTCATACTTAGTCAGAATTCAACCAAAACAACTGTTGGATACAATAACGTTCTATCTTGTTCAACAATATTTTTATGTCTAAATTTGAATCAAATAGCTTAGACGGCTTTTTAAGTCAACATATACATACTCGAAATCAATAAGTATGTATCAACATATGATTAAATAATGGTTATCCAAGTGGTGACACTTGTCTAACCCTATATACGAATTAACGAACAAAATAAATATCTGAACTATACAATAATACAATGATCGGATAATGTAAGAACTTGTACGAATACAAAGATTGAATACATAATCAATAATAATAGAGTTACTAATCTGGCACATTAATTATATAATTCTGAAACTTTCTTACTCGTGTCCATTAAAGGAAATGCAAAGGTAGAATACTTACACAATGTAAATAATAGATCAAATACTTGTTCAATAATAATTGGAGTAAGTTTAGGAAACTTGCATAACATGATATACCTGTTTACACGAAATAAAAGTAGTGCATAAGGTTTAGATACTTTCACTCGAGTCACCGCCATAATAACGCAACTTAGTTCTATCTTTTATATCAAAATCTATCATTAATAAGATCATTCATTCGATTAAAATAATATATCATATCACATAGTACTGCTAATTGCAGTCAGTACATAACCTAATCACATTGTCACATATGTTTAACAGTCATTACATCGTAAACAAACATGTATCTAGTCAAATTATCTAAGTTCAAATCAGTTTCAAACACGCTTGCAAAATCTTAAGCGGCTTTATCGGGTAATTATCGTGTCTAAGACTCTACCGTGTAGTTCAATATTCGTTTAGATATTCTAAATATCAGTCATATTATTTTTCATAGCCTTATAATAATTTTTAAGTAATTATTATACTTTATCATGAATTTTCAAACTCTGAAATCATTATTAAATGATTTAAATATTAACTAATTCTATTATAATTAATATTTAATTAATATTAAACTATTAATAAAACTCTTGCCAAAATATTAAAGTTATTTATAATAACTCAAAATATTTTTAAAGTATTAATATTACCCTTAAATGATTTTTAAAACATTTAAAATCATTTTAAATAATTACCATTAATATTAGAATATTAATTTATTATTTATCAAAATATTAAAAGTCATTTGTTATAACTTAAAATATTTTTAATTTATTTATTTCATTTTTTAAATGATTTTAATTCAATAAAACCATTTTTAAACTATTTATTTAATATATTTATTAAACAAACTTAATATCATTAATATTAAATTATTAATGAAATTTACCTTTAAATATCAAAAGTTAGATTTTATAAATTAAAATATCTTTAAACTATTTATTTTCATTTAAAATTATTTCTACAATATTAAAATCATTTTTAATTACTTTATTAAATATAATTACTAATTAAATCTAATATCATTAATATTTAACAATTAATGAAATTTATCTTAAAATATTAAAAGTTATGTTTTATAACTTAAAATATTATTAAATACCTTATTGTTATTTAAAATAATTTTTAATACAATAAAATCATTTTTAATTAATTTTTTAATGCATTTATTAAATAATTTAAATACCAATAATATCCAAATAAATATTAATATTTATGAAAAATATGTCTAATTATTAAAAAGTAAATTTTATAACTTAAAATAATTTTTAAAACTATTTTTGTAATTTTCAGAATTTATTTACTATTTTTAAATAATTTTTTTAGAAATTAAATAAAATTACAAAGTCTGTCGCTATAGCCTTTAGCGACAGAAAGTGTAGCCTAATGTGTTCTTGAGACTTCATAGACAGTTTCTAGGTACCAACTTTGACCATGATTAATTCGTTATGTGTAGTATTTCTGGGCTAGCTATAACTTTGATCTTGTAGTATTGATGTAATACTACAAGTGTAAATTAACATCTGGGTCAGATCATAACATATGAACAAGATATAAATATTTCAAATCACTGTCAGACATGTTCATCAGGTTTCTGGGCTGTCCAGAATTTCTGGTCATGGCCGGTCAACACCCTTTGTGGCCTTCTAACTTGAAATCTGTTCAAGGTAAAAGTTTTCTGCTCGTCGGGCTGTCTAGATAAACTATCAGAGAACATGTTTCAATCCATGGTCAAGTCTAAACACCATTAAATCAACCGAGCTAAGCTATTGAAAAAGTTGTCAGAACTGTTCTTCATTTTTTGGGTTACCTAGAAATGAAGAACAGTTCGTGCAAGCATATTTGGGCTTCCACAACTTGTTGTACTTGCATTGTTTTTGTGATATAAGGTTTCCAGATTTTAGCCAACATGTAGGTGAAGAGATCTATTACATAAAAACAGTATAACAACAACAAATCAAGCTGATCTAGGCCGGTCAAACCATGTCAGAAGACATGTTCTTGAATTTTCTGGAATTTTCATAAACAGATTTTGTGAACGAGTAAGCTAGTTTAATCTTCCACTATGTTCAATATAATTATGATATAAGGGATCTAAAGGCATATATCCATAGTAAACATAACAAGCTACAACTTAGTTACCATAACAGAATCAAAATAGCTAACATACGAAAGATATGTAAACTTGAACATATTGTCAGAACGTTCTGGGTAGCATCTGGGTTACCCAGATTGGCTTGGTCATGGTCGGTCAACCGACTTTGACCATCAATAACTTTCACTCTAAAACAGATTTGACTCTGAATCAAGTTCTAGATTCAAGATCTCACAGCATACTACAACTCCAAAACAGAAAACACACCAAATCATAAACAGAGAGAGATCTACAGCCTCTGACTTTTGCTTGTCAGACACAAAATAAGTTTGTTCCCAGATTTTGAAAAATGACAAATCCGAGCCTCTAGATGTTATGGATGTAACATCTAGTAACCCAGATCACTTTGTTAGACTCCATACTACATATTTAACATAAAAAAACTAACATCTAAAATGCAGATCAAGATCAGATTTCTTCTAGGGTTCTTACCTCTTTATGAACAAATTCTGTTTTTTATGCTTCTGATCTGTTGTTAGTGTTCGTGGGGATTGATTTGGGACTGATATTAAACTATAATTTCGTGCGATTGGTCTTGAGAGAGTATGTGTAAGACCACAAATTTTATGAAATAAAAGTATTCAAATTTTCTATTTAATAAATGGTTAAATTGATAACAAGTTAAAGTTAAGGGTGATATATATAAATTTTTTCAAAATACGTAAGTGGTTATAAAATATTCATTGTTGTCGGGGAATATTCGTTTAGTGGTGAAATATTCTTTTTATTTGGGAATATTCGTATTTGCAATGACAGAGCTTATTTGTGGGCCCCATAATGTAATAATTGTCGGATGAAGAAAACGACAAATTTGAGTTTTTATAAATAACGGTGTAGTTGTTACCGTTAACATTGTTGGAATAACCGGTAGTTAAAATACAGTAATACGCATTGTTGCACAGTAGCACATGGTATAGCACAATATTTTTGAATTATTGATTCTTAAGTAAGAAGGCACTACTCAATAATGGTTACAGTAATTACTGTTCAATATTTTATTTTATTGACTCAATAATTGTTGCGTTGATATTTTATATTATTGTTGTTTCAATAATTGTCACTGCACAATATTTCCCATTATCAGATCAATAATTCATATTATTTGAATAATATTATTAGATAGCATTATTGGCAATGTATAGAAAGTTCTGTCAAGGAGAGGTTTTGTCACCTAATTGCGCGCTAGTAAGGAGAAATTCTTATTGGAAAGCCCCCTCTTTCCTGGGAACTACTTGGTTGTCATTATTGTGATTCTGTAATATTATTTGTGAATAAATAATTATTGATTTATATGATAATGAAATATTTATTTGATGTGGATATAAATGATGGATTTATTTATGTGGTTATAAATGAAGGAATTAATGTTGAGGTATTTTATCAGTATTTTGTCGGATTGGAGGTATTAAAGCAGATCTAGGCCGGTCAAACTGTGACGCCCCCAAATCTAGGTATCTTCCAACCCGACAGATGGTGCTACACGGTGCTACAGTTCACATAAACATTCAATTGAAATGCCTCAAAAGAACAAATATGTCTTATATATATATCAAAAGAATATTTACATTCCCCAGGTTCTTTACAACCAATAGAGTCTCTTTGTCATAATATCAATATTATTTAATACAAAACCTATACGATTACGTAAGCAATCTACGGGTTCGCCTTTGCCTTCCCTTTATCCTTGCCGGATCCATCGGTCCGTTCTGTCTTAGCTGCATTCATATGGTTCAAGCAAGAATGAGCCTAACTAGCTAAGTAAGTATAACAATTCTAGTAAAATAGCATTCTTGAAACATAGGAATCGTATATCTTCAATAACTGAACAATAGTTAATAAGTACTATTGATAATTCAAAATAGCACTTCTTTTCATTCAAAACGTTTTACAACAACAATATTCAGTAAAACATCAATTCCGGTTCAAAACCGTAAGCATTTCATAAGTACTTTGAAAAGGACATCCCGACACTAAGTCCGTAAGTCCGGTATAGCTTACGAGCACGTCTAGGTGATCAACCTATAGTACTCTATGTTGATCAACACTACATTCATTAAACGTGTATACATTTAAGTTGTGGCAACCTCACGTGCCTGTCGTTTGACGACAAAACATTTTAGCATACTAAATCTACTTTTGAAAACTACAACAATATTAGTTTGGTCAATCTTTATCAACACTTGATAGAATAACATAGCATACGTCTAGCCAAAAGGATTGGCTTTGACATTCCTCAGATACTAACTCATGCGAAGAATACATGAATCACAAAGACTTGCCCAGATCGAACTAGAACAACGGTTAGAGTACTTGCCTTTAGTGTCTGCCACAATTTATAACACGTGCACTTTACGTCTTTAAGGTCTCTACATTAGATGATAGCATAACATAGAACATTAGGTCATGAATGATCACACATGGTTTCTAAAGAATCTTACCCTACTTCTCAATCTAATTACATATTAGATTTGTTATTAAAGGTTCCGGCTTTCCATTACGTCATTCTTACATTCATAAGTAATTGACTTACTCTTAACCTTAAGTGTGCATACTTAAGTTCTAATATGTCTTAACAATGTTTCATTAAGATCTTCATTTAATTGTTTATCAATTACTAACCATGCTCTATATATAAACATTCATTATTGTCTTGGTCTTGAAATTTGTGCATCATGCATACCGACTTTTTACACTTGTCTTGTGTGCCATGCAGTGTCACCTATTATCGCTTAGAACCGGACTCCGGATTTTGCAGTCTCATGTAGTAATGTTAATGGTCATATCGCAATGCTACACTCCGAAGGTTATGGCTTTGTTTCGGCTAAGCTAAGTACGCGGCCAATACGCGCATGCACCGTAAAATTTCCACAGACATTTTATTTTGTGAGATTCCCGGACTCGTAACTTCTTCGTTATAAGTCCGAATTGGTTCGTTCAAAATCCTACGGTTCACAAATCATGTATTCTACGCGTTCATTCAAGAATTTTATCTATTCGACTTCGTTTGCTAAAATTTCACCTATTAGTCAACTTTTAACGAAAACGATAAACGTTCGTGAACGTTCAAAGCTCGTTTCTTCGTTCTAAGTCAGAATCTGGTCATTTTCGAGTCTGCAACTTTAAAATGCCAAATATGACTTGTCTCCATCAAAATCCAACGTTTACGACTTCAAACACAAAATACGACTTCTATTCCGAGAATTTCACGAATTCGACGATTATCGTCCAATCATGTGAATTCCGGTGAAACCTCATCAATAATCATTCTAGGTGGATTGTAATCAACAAGTAAGTATTACGAGTTACTTATTACACTAACTTATTAACAAAGTAGGTTTTGACTTATTCTCATAAGTCAAGGACTTATTTCCCTTATTATCTATAATTCTCATGTTTATGATAACAAAGGCTATTCTTCATAAGTTCATTAACTTATTTAAGTTTAAGTTGCGTATTCAACTTCTCCTATGTTCTTAGCATCTAAGTTCATTAGATTACACTTCTCTTATCCTCCTAATATGTTAGAGATGAAGAAGACAAGATCATTTACCTTTGATGATTACTTCAATTGCTTTGGAAATCTACTAAGGAAAGGTTAATCTCAAAGTGCTTGTTGACTCTAACAAATAAGTTGTTTGAGAGAGAATTATTGGATGAAATAACAAACTCCAAATGAATGAAAAGGCTTGCTATTTATAGAGCTTTCTTGGTTAGGGTAATTAGGTCATTATATCATCCCACCTCCTTAAACTAACCTCCTTACTATTCATTGTTTGTTGCCCACAACTCTTATCCATTCCTTGGTCATTACTTAATGTTCTTGCCCAACACATAACTTGTTTGCCCATCAAACTTACCCATGGGTTGCCCCATGGATCCTTCTTAGCTAATGGATCATGGTTTGGGCTTAATAATCAATCTAACAAATTCTTTCTTGGGCTTGCACTATAATAGTTTGGGCTTCACCTTATTAATCACTTGGGCTTAGTATAAATCCAACATAGGTTTACACCTTATAGCTTATGGACTTGTATTTTATGCAAAGTTACATTAATTCATTTCATTAGGTTTATTAATACTTACATTCTCAATTTAAGTCCACATGCGAATTATTGCGTTTTCCATACTTAGATTATTATTACATAATCCATCACGTCTCGATATTCTAACGTTATGTATTTCTCGAAAGTTCAAAAATAATTCCCGAGCGGTGATCGGTGAATAGTGTTTTTCATAAACTTTCTCGGAAAATATTTATTTTCGTCTTGGAAATTTAAGCACTTTAATTCATTCACGTGGTTTAAATACTACGATCTTCTGACGTTTCTAGGTTATAGAACGCCATACACCTTATCAACACATATAATAACAAGTAATATTATTTTATTCATTATTTAATTCTTTCAATAGTTTTTACAAATGATCCAAATTTCTCGGTCATTACACAAACCATGTCAGAAGACATGTTCTTGAATTTTCTGGAATTTCCAGAAACAGATTTTGTGAACGAGTAAGCTAGTTTGACCTTCCACTATGTTCAATATAATGATGATATAAGGGATCTAAAGGCATATATCCATAGTAAACATAACAAGCTACAACTTAGTTACCATAAAAGAATCAAAAAAGCTAACATATGAAAGATCTGCAGACATGAACATATTGTCAGAACGTTCTGGGTAGCATCTGGGTTACCCAGATTAGCTTGGTCATGGTCAGTCAACCGACTTTGACCATCAATAACTTTCACTCTACAACAGATCTGACTCTGAATCAAGTTCTAGATTCAAGATCTCACAAAGATACTACAACTCAAAAATGAAAACACACCAAATCATAAACAGAGAGAGATATATATACCGACTTATTCAATTATTGTTACAAGAATTACGCATAAAGATCTCACGTTATTTGATTCAATTATTGTCGATATTTTTATATATTATTAAATCAATAATTGAGACGATGAAGTTATTAATATTATTATTTGCAATATTAACGATGTCTAGAAGTTCTGACAAGGAGAGGTTTGGTCACCTAATTGTGCGCCAATAGGGGGAAATCCTTATTGGAAAGCACCATCTTTCCTGGGAATGACCTGGTCGATTAATATTGTGAATTATAATAATGATGATAAATGTTGTTAAAAATATTGAGAGAATGTTTATGAAGTATTTATTATATTTAAGAACCCCTTATTTACCCATTTTTCAAAATAGTCATGAGAAAGTTATCTCAATTTTTGTTTTATATATATATATATATATTTGTTAATAATGGGTGCATGGGGGGATTATGGTGATACACGGGGAGGAGTATTATTATTTATTAATAGGTTTGACAAAATGGACAGAAGGGGTGCAATGAAGTCACGTAAGGAGTATTGTGTTATATATATATATATATATATATATATATATATATATATATATATATATATACCATGCGTATATATATATATATATATATCATACCATGCGACATAATTCACACACACACACATATATATATATATATATATATATATTTATATATATATAAAGTAATTTGAAGTTGGCTAGTTGAGTTCACGGGGTTCATAACCCGTGACTAATGTTATATATATATATATAATATATTTTATTTTATTTAAAAGATTTTACTTTAATTATGGACCGTCCGATTAAAAGTAAATCAATCTATACCGTTCATGAATTAGTTCATATGCAGTCCATTCTTCTATAAATAGAAGCTCATTCCTTCATTATTTCTTACGAATTCACTGAAACTCTAGAAAGATAAACTATAGAGAGAAAGAAAAAAAATATTCTGCTACTTCATTACTCCTATATTCAGTTTCTTTTTACGGTAAGGGGTATTATTTCTTTTGTATTCATGAAGAGAATTTCTGTTATTCCATTATTTATTATTCGGTTGGAATAACCTGTATACGCGGGCTACCATATACTTGGTGAAATTATTCTATTATTCCATTCGTTATTATTCATTTTGAATATCCTCACATGCAAGCGCTTTTACATGGACTGATTCTATCTTTATTATTTTGTTGGAATATCCTCATCATGTGTTTTACGCCGGACACGATTCTATCTTTATTATTACGTTAGAATATCTATGTTATGCATGCGTTTTTACGCCGGATTCGATTTCGCTTTATTATTATTCTGTTGGAATATCATGTATGCATGCGTTTACGTGGGACTCGGTTCCGTTAATTATTATTCGTTGGAATAACTTTGCTGTTGATCTATCGCATGCACTGGTGATTTCTTTTTGTTATTCCATTCCTTATTATACTCAGTTGGTTAAAGTTTTGACTTCTATACTTCATGAAATTAGTGGAATATCCTTGATATTTGAGTTTCATCCAGTATCTTTTCATGGAAATATTCTTCTGAGAATTCTTGAATTTTACTCTACAAAGCAGTATCATGTTGACAATTTGGACGTTATTGGTTCCTGGATAAATTAATTCTTAAACTTGTTTTATTGAATTCTTATATCATTGTCATCATCCTCATGTTTATATTTTGTTGAAAGTTATCTGTAGCCTATAGTGCATAGATGAACTTGGTATGATTATGACCAAGGATTATTCGGTGTAATCATGACCGTAATGTTACAAATGATGTGGAAAAAGTCCTCATTGGCTTGTAGTGCATTGATGGACAGTTGTTGGCATGATCATGACCATTGATAATACATGAATGTCCTTGGCCCGTAGTGCATGGATAATTTGTGGTCGTGGTACTAAAGAATATCATTGGCCGTAGTGCAGGGGTGATTCGATGATGTGGATTTTTATTTTTAAGCCGAGTCTTAGTGATAAAAGTGATGAAAAACCTTTTAAATCATAAAAGATAGTAGATTTTATTCTCGACTTGACTCTTTTAATGGATTGCTTGTTCCGCTGCAGTTAAACTTGATGTTTGTTATATTGTATCAGTTTAACACTCTTTAAGGCTAATGATAATTTATTCTGCATTATCTTAGTCATAATATTTCTTACTGGGCTAGTTGAGCTCATTCTTTATTTCACTGTTCTCATTCTCTTTAGGAAATGAGAACATAGCTGGGATGAGTCGGGGAACGGAGTGATGGTCCGGATGATAGTATTAGCTAGTAGTCCTCACTATTACATTAAATAGTGTGACAATAAATGTAATGAGGACTCATTTCGAGAGTGGATATTATCTAGAAGATGATTTGTATTTAAACTCATGACTCTCTTGTTGTATAATTAAGATTGTATTTATATTCGTACCATGTATTTGGCGACTCAGAATAGGTGATGTATACCTATTTTGGGGGCATCGCAGCTGGTATCAAAGCCTAGGGATATGATCCCTGGCTAAGATGTGAGACTAGAACTAGGAGGGGAGAGACGGGGAATTCCTTCGCTAGTATGACCTACCTAAGTTTATTTGGTATTTAATTGGTCGGTCAAAGTATAGGGATAATATGTTATATGTTAATTAACCCTTGCTTTGTGGCAGTATCTGAAAATGACATCCGAGAATATTGAGAATAACAATGGAGCACAGGAGACTGTTGAATCTCCACAGATTAATAATCAGGATAATGTGCATCAGGAAGGCGACAATCCTCAGGCAAACAACAACACTGACCAGATGACGAACGATGGAATGTTTAGAGGCTTTATATAATTCATGCAACATCAGGCAAGAGCGGTTCCTGTCCAAAATGCAGGTGTAAACATTGGAAACTCTCGGACGGTCACCGCTAAACAGTTTAAGGAGCTGGGACCACCGGAGTTTATTGAAGAGCCAAAACCACTTAAGGTGGAAGCCTGGATAAAGTAGATCACCAAAATATTTGATGTCTTGGGATGCTCTGAGGAGCAAAAGGTGCCATTTTCCACCTTTATGTTACGAGGAGAGGCAGATTACTGGTGGGAATCAGTAAAACGTACTCAACCTGCCGCACTAAAGATGTCTTGGGAAAAGTTCCAAGAACTATTCAACGACAAGAACTTTCCTGAAAGTATTTGTCAGATGAAAGAGGTAGAGTTCATTAAGTTGGAGCAGAATAACATGACCGTGTCGCAGTACAAAGCTAAGTTTGCCAAGTTGTCTCGGTTTACGTCCCACTTAGTTGATAATGAAGAGAGAATGACACGTATATTTTTAAGAGGTTTGAAGCTGAAGATACATCAATATCTTATTTCTCATAAATGAGTCAATGCAACCAAAAGAGAAAGCAAAATGATAATACCGATAATATCAAAGGAAATCACCATCGGGCGGTGACAACAAGCGTGGAGGGAATCAACATGCCAGAAATGGTAACCACTTTGGTGGTAATTAGGGCCAAAATAATAAGAATGAACATTTCAAGAAGAGGAGATTCAACAATGATGGAAAGACGTCAGCCCCAGCACCCATTGTTAAGGAAGGAAAACGACCACCTATCATATGCTTCAAATGCGGAGGGGAGGGACACATCAGTCCAAACTGCGCGATGCCGTCCAAAGCATGTTATAATTGTGGAAGAGAAGGTCACTTAGCTCGATTTTGTCGTTCACCGAAGACAAGTTCAGCTAGGATAAAGGCACTAAAGGCCGTCCCAGAAAAGTCAAAATCGGTAGTGCAAGGGAGAGCGTTTGTTGTGACCTCTCAGAAAGCAAGGAACCCGAACGAGGTCATCACGGGTAAGCTTATCATAAACTCTAGCGAAGTCTATACCTTATTTGATACCAGTTCTACCCATTCTTTTATTTCTCCTACTTGCGCTCAACGATTAAATTTGACTACGGAGAAATTAGACTTTGACTTATCTGTAGAAACTCTGTTGGGAGAAACCTTCATTACATCCACTGTTTATAAGTCTTGTTTGGTTCAAATCGGTACCCTCACATTACGTGTTGATCTTATTTCATTGAAAATACTTGCATTTGATGTGATTCTAGGGATTGATTGGTTAACTACTCATCACGCTAAAATTGATTATTTTTCGTAAGGTTGTTAGCTTTCATATTCCTAATCAACCTATTATGCGAATTCAAGCGACCAAACCATTAAAATCAATCACGGTCATCTCAAGCCATAAAGTTATTCATTTATTGAAAAAAGGATGTCAAGCTTTCTTAGCCCACGTCACAGATCTAAACAAAAATACGTCAGTTTTGAATGATATTTCTATTGTTAATAAATTTCCTAACGTATTCCCTTAAGAACTTCCTGGCCTACCCCCAAAGCATGAAATTCAATTTTGTATCGACCTTGAACCCGGTATAAAACCCATTTTCGAAGCCCCATATCGAATAGCTCCTATTGAACTTCAGGAGTTAAAGACTCAACTGCAGGAATTGTTAGACATTGGCTTTATTCGTCCTAGTACTTCTCCTTGGGGTGCTCCTGTTCTATTAGTGAAGAAGAAAGATGGGAGTATGTGACTTTGTATTGATTATCGGGAGTTGAATCATGACACCATAAAAAATAGGTACCCATTTCACGTATTGATGACTGTTTGACCCGATTGTAAGGAGCCAAATTCTTTTCAAAGATTGATCTTCGTTAGGATATCACCAATTGAAGATTAGAACCGATGACATTCCAAAGACTTCGCCGTAACTCCGAGACGGGCATTATGAATTCCTAGTCATATCCTTTGGATTGACTAATGCTCTCCGCCGCCTTCATGGATATGATGAAGCCAAAAGTATTCAAGGAATATTTGGATCACTTTGTGGTCGTTTTTATTGATGACATCCTTATTTATTCCAAAAACCGTGAAGATCATGAGCAACACTTGAGGCTGATACTCCAAAAGCTTCATGAATACAAGCTTTATGCCAAGTTGAAGAAATACGAGTTCTGGCTTGATGAAGTAGCATTCTTTGGGCATGTAGTATCAAGTCATGGAATATCTGTTGACCCGACAAAAATTGAAGCAATTCAAAGCTGGGAGCAACCTAAATCAGTGACTGAAGTACGTAGCTTTCTGGGTTTAGCTGGTTATTATCGGAGATTCGTGGAAGAATTTTCTCGAATTGCTACTCCATTAACTCAGCTGACTCGGAAAGATACAAAGTTCGGTTGGAGTGAAGAATGTGAGAAGAGTTTTCAAGAACTCAAGAGGAGACTCATTTCAACACCTTTTCTGACAATACCATCTGGCTCGGAGGGATTTGTCATCTACAGTGATGCTTCGAGCAAAGGGTTGGGATGTGCTCTCATGCAACATGGGAAAGTCATAGCCTATGCCTTAAGACAACTCAAAGAATATGAGAGGAATTATCCTACTCTTGATCTAGAGTTGGCAGCTGTTGTCTTCGCACTTAAAATTTGGAGGCATTACTTGTATGGAGAGAAAATGGAGATCTTTACGGATCATAAAAGCCTCAAATATTTCTTCACTCAAAAGGAACTCAAATGCGACAACGACATTGGCTTGAACTGTTGAAAGGTTATGATCATACCATCCAATACCATCCTGGAAAAGCGAATGTGGTAGCTGACGCATTGAGTAGAAGATCATATGCAAGTGCGAATGCGATATTGTCAATGCAAAAGCCCATTTTGTGTGACTTCCAAAGGATGAAGATAGAGTTAAAGACTCCAGGGACCCATGTGATGATGGCGAATATACGAGTAGAACCAAATTTAATTGATAAAGTTAAAACTGCTGAAGCTACGGACCTAGAGCTGATGCGTATGAGGAAGAAAGTGCAAGAAGGTGCTATGCCGGAAGCAAGAATCGATGAAGAAGGAATACTTCGAGTCAACTCCAGACTTTGTGTTGCTAACGACCCTGATTTAAAGTATAAAATCATGATGGAGGCGCACAACACACCGTTTGCAATCCATCTTGGGAGTACCAAAATGTATCATGATCTTCGACATACATTTTGGTAGGGCAATATGAAGAGAGAGATAGCGCTATTTATCTCAAGGTTTCTAACGTGTCAACGAGTCAAGGCGGAGCATCAAGTACCAAAAGGTCCATTGCAACCACTTGAAATTCCAGAATGGAAGTGGGAGCACATTACCATGGATTTCGTTACCGTCTTCCCAAAGTTTCTCAAGGCATAGATGTGATTTGGGTCATTGTTGATAGATTGACCAAGTCTGTTCATTTCTTACTGATACGAGAAACTTATACACTTGAACGTCTTGCTTGTATATACATAAACGAGGTTGTAAGATTGCATGGTATGCCAGTATCCATAGTTTCTGATCGAGACCCAAGATTCACTTCAAGATTTTGGGTTAGTTTGCAAAAAGCTATGGGCACGGATTTACGATTTAGCTCGGCATATCATCCTCATACGGACGGGCAGTCAGAGAGGACTATTCAAACTCTTGAAGATTTATTAAGACTCTGTGTCCTTGACTTTAAGGGAAGTTGGGATAAGTTCTTACTATTGGTGGAGTTTTCGTACAACAACAGTTATCAAACAAGTATTAGCATGGCTCCATTTGAGGCGTTGTATAGAAGAAAGTGTCGTTCTCCAGTATGTTGGGATGAGGTGGGTGAAGCAACGTTGTTGGGACCGGAGTTGGTATGTATGACTACGGAAAAGATTCAAACGATTGGACAACGTATAAAAACCTCACAAGATCGACAAAAGAGTTATGCTAATCTTCATCGAAAGGATGTGGAATTTGATATTGGAGATCATGTGTTGTTACGTGTTGCTCCATGGAAAGGAGTTACAAGATTTGGAAAGAGAGGAAAGCTCAATCCTCGATTCATTGGCCCATTTTTAATCCTTGATCGAGTAGGAACTGTGGCGTATAGACTCGCTTTACCGCCATGTATGTCTCGTGTTCATAACGTTTTTCACATATCCATGTTACGTAAATATGTGGAAGACCCGAAACACATTATTGAGTTAGAACTAGACAAAATAGCGAAAGATTTAACGTATGAAGAGGTTCCTGTTCAAATCTTGGATAAGAAGAAACATATTCTACGCTCCAAGGTTATACCTCAAGTCAAAGTTTTATGGAGAAACCACGATGTTGAGGAAATGACCTGGGAGTTAGAATCTGAAATAAAATCAAGGTATCCTTACCTCTTCGATATACCAGGTACGTACCCTAATTTCGAGGGCGAAATTTCATAAGAAGGAGAGATTGTAAGATCTCAACTCTTATGAATAAAAATGAATTTTCTTTAAATATTATTTTTGAATATTATGGAGTAAATTTGATATAATGTTATAGTTGGGGGTGATATTTATAAATTTTTCAAATTATGCAAGTTGTTATATAATATTTGATTGGTCGGGGTATATTGGTTTTAACAGGGAATATTCGTACAACGACACAATCATTGGTACCACACAACGGAATTATTGTCGGATTGAGAAAATGACAAAAATACTTTATGAAAATAACGACGGAAGTTTTACCGTTAACTGTTGAAACACCCGGTGTTAAAAGTAATCAGAATGTCTGGCGTAGTTTCACAAGAGATGCACTTACGGCTTTTGATTATTTATGCTTACGTGAGAAGTCACTCAGTTTTATTCAATTATTGTTACAGTAATTACTGTATAGTGTCTCACGTTATTTGATTCAATTATTGTCAATATTTTTATATATTATTAAATCAATAATTGAGACGACGAAGTTATTAATATTATTATTTGCAATATTAACAATGTCTAGAAGTTCTGACAAGGAGAGGTTTGGTCACCTAATTGTGCGCCAATAGGGAGAAATCCTATCGGAAAGCCCCCTCTTTCTTTGGAATGACCTGGTCGATTAATATTGTGAATTATAATAATGATCATAAATGTTGTTAAAAATATTGAGAGAATTTTTATGAAGTATTTGTTATATTTATGAACTGTAACGCCCGAGAAAATCGGATTTTATGACAATTAAATTTTTATTTGATTATGTGAATTAAATGAATTTAATTGATTTCTTTATGAGTAAGCTATGTGAAGGTTGTTTTATGACCTAGAATGTGCTAACGTGGTTAGTATTCTGGCTACGTGTTAGAAATAGTTGTTTGGAATTTCCAAGATGATAATAATTGTTTTCCGAGAAATTTCCGTAAAAACACTATTCATCCATTTCTATTCGGGGAATTATTTTGAAATTTCGGGAAACGCGTAATGATAGAATATCAGGATGAGATGGAATATCTGATAATATTTCATTTATGGCAAACGCAGTTTTTGCCCGCGGACTTAAAACCTAAGGGTTGAGTATATTGATTTCCGAGAGAAAGAGAGCTATCCTTGCAAGCATACACTTCGAAAGCTTTAACTTCTATTTTTCCAAAAGATTTCTAAAGAGGTCTTAAGGTATAATCCTTACCTTTCATCTCCATCTCTTTTAGATTTTCTTTCATTTTAGAGAATCATGGAGGGGTGGTATATGTCATGAGTGAGGATTTAAAGATGACTTACCATAGATTCAATCTCTATAAGTCATGAGATTATAAAAATAATAAGGTTTAATATAGTTTTGAACCATGAAAATATTGATAGTTGAGATCGATTATTGATAAACAATTGAGCTCCGTCAATACGTTTGTATATGCTTCTTGTTTGGTTAGGAGGTAGATATGAAATCCATGGAGTATTCCATGTGATTTGGCTTAGAGAACCTTGGTAACGAAGTTATGGCGAATTTTATGGAAATAGACGTTAAACGTCGAAAACGTAGAAATTCCGGAATGGTAGTCAAAAGTTGCCATGAGACTTGAAAACGTTAGTTTTCAATGTCAACACGTGAGATAGGGTGATTAAGAGTTGTGGGTTCGAGAATCGTTGGATTCTGACTTAGAACGAAGAAAACGAGCATTGAACGCTCATTAACGTTTACGAAAGTATATAAAATGAACTCAATAGTGAATTCCGAGTTAACGAATTCGAAAATGTTAAATTCTTATATGAACACGTAAAGGATGTAATTCCTGACTTGTAGGAATTCGAATGGGTCAATTCAGATGTAAAACGAACAAATTAGGAAGCCGGGAGTTTCGTTAGAAAACCAAAAGCTGGTTTTGGCTAACTCTAGTGCAGACTTCGGCGCCGTAAGCACCAAAACCAGTACAAAGTGGTGGCGCTGCAACGCCAGACTTGGCCGAGTACCCTGCTAACTCGCGCCACAGCGCCACTAAAATACAAAGGATCTTGATGCCTGCAGCAATGCGAGAAAAAGTTGACAAGTTAGGTTTTAGACTTCAATTGTTTAGAGAAAAAGTTGACCAAGTTAGGTTTGTTTAGAGATCTACCGAGTTGAGTTTATATACTCAATAAATGTACTAAGAGTAATCCTATATTACCTATACCAAGGTATATGGTATGAAACTTAGGAATGTAATGCATGTTAACAAGATATGTCTAGCAAGTTTTTTTAACGCTTGTCTAGCTTCCATGTTAGCCAAGTTTTATGTGATTCGTTGAACTGAATTGCAAGACTTGTTTTAAAGAAAGGGTCGATGCCAAATTTTAACTCGGCTAGACTATTCGTAATATATAGATTGATTATTATACATATCATTCTATATAAAAATATTAACGCTATCCTATGCCAAGTAATTGGTACGGACGTGAAGGTAAGGTTTGTCTATGAACAAACAAAAGTATTTTTCATCGATTATTCGATGGGCACGCGAGTTTGCCAAAAATATTAAAAGTAAATACGTTTAATGAATGCAGGGTTGATCAACATAGAGTATTATAGGCTGATCACCTAGAAGTGCTCGTAAGTTATACGGATGAACGGTGTTAGACCCCAGATTTTATGAATAAAGATTCAATTTTCTCGAAATAATTTTTTTAAATATTATGGTGTGGATTTGATATAATGTTATAGTTGTGGGTAATATTTTTAAATTTTGCAAAGTACTCAAGTTATTATATAATATTCGATTGGTCGGGGAATATTCTTTTTACCGGGGAATATCTGTACGATGGTACACTCATTGGTGGACCTCACAAGGGAATTATTGTCGGATTGAGAAAACGACAAAAATACTTTATGAAAATAACAACGGAAGTTTTACCGTTAACATTTGAAACACCCAGTGTTAAAAGTACAGTAATACGCGTGGTTGCATAGTAGCACACACTATTGATTATTGATGTTTATATGAGAAGTCACTCAGTTATACTCAATTATTTCTACAGTAATTGCTGCATCATATCTCTCATATTATTGATTCAATTATTATCACAGTATCATCTGCATAATATTTATTATTATTAAATCAATAATTGAGATAACAATGTTATTCATATTATTATTTGCAATATTGACAATGTCTAGAAGTTCTGTCAAGGAGAGGTTTGATCACCTAATTGCGCGCCAATAAGGAGAAATCCTTATCGGAAAGCCCCCTCTTTCCTGGGAACGACCTGGTTGTTAAATATTGTGAGGTATAATATTAATGATGAATAAGTTGTGTTGATTAAAGATGAAATTGATTGTTCCATTGTATTGGGATTATTAGTGTTAGTAGAAATTGATATTTATTTCGATGATAATTGATGTCTGGAGGTCATATTGTTCACTCGGGTATTCGGAGCACTTTTTGTGTCGGAGTACTATTCACGAGTTACTATTCATGAGTTACTATTCACGAGTTATTATTCACGGGGTACTATTGATTCACATTCTTATACTATTAGGGGTGGTGGTGCAAGATTGATAATACTTGCATGACTAAGTTAAAAATGGAGGTATAGTTGAAGGTACTATACTATAATTAATTTTTTCACATGATTATACTATTTATTCACATGATTGTACTATTGATTCACATGATTTACTATTAGGGGAGTTGGTGCAAGATTGATAATACTTGCAGGACTAAATTAAAAATGAAAGAAAAGTTGGAGGTATTGTACTGTAATTTTTCGAGCCCCAAAACGTGCAATTATCGAAACAATATTTTCTTATAAATAGAAACTCATTCTTCCTTCATTTCTCACCAATTCACTAAAGCTATAGAGCAATTATTATAGAGAGAAATTATAGAGAGAAAGAAGAAAAGTATTCTGCTACTTCACTACTTCTATATCCGATTTCTTCTAAGGTAGGGAGTATTATTTCTTTCTTATCCATGAAGAGAACTTACATTATTCCATTCTTTATTATTACATTAGAATAACTTGTGTACACCTGCTACCCTATACTTGGTGAAATTTCGTTGTTATTCCATTCTTTATTATTACGTTGAACATCCTATTATACATGCGTTCTTCTACGGGAACACGGTTAAAATCTTTATTATTACATTGGAATATCACATGCGTGCGTTTTTACTGGGACCGATTCCGTTATTTATTATTACATTGGAATAACTGCTGTCATGATCTATCGCATGCCCGGTGATTTCTTTTGTTATTCCATTCTTTATTATACCCAAGTTGGTTAAAGTTTTGACTTCTATACTCCATGAAATTAGTGGAATATCCTTGATATTTGTGCTTCATCTAGTATCTTTTTATGGAAATATTCTTCTGAGCATTCTTGAATTTTACTCCACAAAGAAATATCATGTTGACAATTTGGACGTTATTGGTTCCTGGACAAATTAATTCTTGAACTTGTTTTATTGAATTCTTATATCATTGTCATCATCCTCATGTTTATATTTTGTTGAAAGTGATCTGTAGCCTGTAGTGCATAGATGGACTTGGTATGATTATGACCAGGGATTATTCGGTGTAATCATGACCGTAATATTACAAATGATTTGGTAAAAGTCCTCATTGTCCCGTAGTGCATTGATGGATAGTTGTTGGCATGATCATGACCATTAATGAATACACAAATGTCCTTGGCCCGAAGTGCATGGATAATTTGTGGTCGTGATACTAAAGAATATCCTTGGCCATAGTGCAAGGGTGATTCGATGATGTGGATTATTTATTAAGCTGAGTCCTAGCGATAAAAGTGATGAAAAACCTTTTAAATCATAGAAGATAGTAAATTTTATTCTCTACTTGACTCTTCTAATGGATTGCTTATTCCGCTGCAGTTTTTGATCTAAAACTTGTTGTCTATTATATTCTATCAGTTGTTATACTGTTGAAGGCTATTTATAATTTATTCTGCATTATCTTAGTCATAATATTTCTTACCGGGCTAGTTGAGCTCACCCTATTCTTTTACTGTTCTCTTCAGGAAATGAGAACGTAGTTGGGACTAGTCGGGGAACAGAGTGATGGTCCTAGATGTTTGCATTAGTAGTCCTCACTATTCTGTGAAATAGTGTGATAATAATTGTAATGAGGACTCCTTTTGAGTTTGTATACTCTCTAGTAGACAATATTTGTATTCAAACTCACAGTTGATATTTTGTCGTATTGTACATGACATTTGTATTATTAAGATTGTATTTGTATTCTGTACCTTGTATTTAGCGACTCAAGATGGGTGATGTATACCGATTTTGGGGGTGTCACAGTTGGTATCAAAGCTTATGGATATGATCCCTGGCTAAGATGTGAGACTAGAACTAGGAGGGGAGAGACGGGGAATTCCTTCGCTAGTTTGACCTACCTAAGTTTAATTGATATTTAATTGGTCGGTCAGAGTATAGGGATAATATATGATGTTAATTAACCCTTGTTTTGTGGCAGTATTTGAAAATGACATCTGAGAATGTTGAGAATAGCAATGGAGCACAGGAGACCGTTGAGTCTCCACAGATCAATAATCAGGACAATGTGAAACAGGATGGCGATAATCCTCTTGTAAACACCAAAACTGATCAATTGACGAACGATGGTATGTTTAGGAGCTTTTTTGAATTCATGCAACATCAGGCGAAGGCCACTCCTGTTCATAATGCAGGAGGAAACAATGGCAACCCACGGTTGCTCACCGCTAAGCAATTCAAGGAGTTGGGACCACCGGAGTTTTTGGGAAAGCCAGAACCACTTAAGGTAGAGACGTGGTTAAAACAGATCACAAAGATATTTGGTGTCTTGGGATGCTCTGAGGAGAAAAAGGTTCCCTTTGCCACCTTTATGTTGCATGAAGAGGAAGATCACTGGTGGGAATCTATAAAACGCATATTTGACGACTTACTTAAGATGTCTTGGGAGAAGTTCCAAGAGCTGTTCAACGACAAGTACTTTCCCGAAAGTATTCGTCACATGAAGGAGGTGGATTTTATCAAGTTGGAACAAAACAATTTGACCGTGTCGCAATACGAGGCTAAATTTGTGGAGTTATCCTGGTTTGCATCCCATTTGGTCGATAATGAGTAGCGAATGACGCGAATGTTTTTAAGAGGTTTGAAGCCGGAGATACGTCAATATCTTATTTCTCATAAACTGTGTTTGTATTCAGATGTTGTAAATAGGGCTCAGTTAGTAGAGCGCGATAACTAGTCAACGCAACCAAAAGAGAGCTACCGGAAAAATGATAATACCGGTGATAAAAGTCATCAAAGCGGTGACAATAAGCATGGAGGGAATCAACATGCCAGAAATGGTAACCACTTCAGTGGTAATCATGGTCAGAACAATAAGAATGGACATTTCAAGAAGAGGAGATTCAATAATGATGGAAAGACGTCAGCACCCGTTGTTAAGGAAGGAGAACGACCACCTATCATATGCTTCAAATGCAGAGGGGAGGGACACATCAGTCCAAACTGCGCGATGCCATCCAAAGCATGTTATAATTATGGAAGAGAAGGTCACTTAGCCTGATTTTGTTGTTCACCGAAGACAAGTTCAGCTAGGATGGAGGCACCAAAGGTCGTCCCAAAAAAGTCAAAGCCGGTAGTTTAAGAGAGAACGTTTTTTTTCGTGCCAAGGAACCTAAATAAAATTATCACTAGTATTTTAGTCATAAACTCTTGTGAAGTCTATACCGTGTTAGATACCGGTTCTACTCACTCTTTTATTTCACCTAGTTGTGTTCAATGTTTGAAGTTAACTCCGGAGAAGTTAGACTTTGATATATCTGTTTAAACTCAGTTGGGAGAAACCTTCGTTACCTCCACTATTTATAAATCTTGTTTAAATCAACACTTTCACGTTACGTGTCGATCTTGTCTCTTTGAAAATACTTGCCTTTGATTCGATTTTAGGAATCGATTGGTTAACTACTCATCATACTTTTCGTAAGGTTGTTAGCTTTCATATTCCTAACCAACCTGTTATACGAATTCAAGCAACCAAACCACTAAAGTCAATCATTGTCATATCAAGCCATAAGTAAAGAGCCCCGGTCCTTTCGTTGTTGACTTTCTTGTGTGGAATGCATCGAAGCCAGACTTTTTGTAGGCGACGTCGTGAATGACGATGTCAAGTTGATAGGTATAAATGTGACGTACTATCCAAGTCTTGGATGAGAGTCACAATTTTGAATGATATTTCTATTGTTAATATATTTTTTGACGTATTCTTGAAGACTTCTTAGCCTACCCTAGAACGTGAAATCGAATTTTGTATTGACCCCAGTACAAAACCCATTTCTTAAACCCTCAAATATTTTTTTCACCTAAAACGAACGTAATATGTGCCAAAGACGTTCGCTCGAGCTGTTGAAGATTACGATCATATCATTGAATACCATCGTGGAAAAGCGAACTTGGTAGCTGACGCGTTGAGTAGAAGATCGTATGCATTTACAAGTGCGAATATACGAACCCCCGTGAAGATAACGAATATACGAGTATAATCGACTTTAATCGATAAAGTTAAAGTCGCTCAAGCTACACAACTGGAGTTGATGAATGTGAAGAATTAAGAAGGTTCAAGAGGGCGTTATTCTAGAAGAAAGAATCGACGAAGAGAAGAAATCTCAACCCTCGATTTAATTGGCCCATTTGAAATCCTGGATAAAGTAGGAACTGTGGCTTATAGACTCGTTTTACCGCCAAGTATGTCGCGTGTTCATAACGTTTTTAACGTATCGACGTTACGTAATATGGGGATGCCCAGAACCACATTATTAATTTAGAACCGGACAAGATAACGGATGATTTAACCTATAAGGAGATACGTGTTAAAATCTTGGATAAGAAGGATTATATTCTACACTCAAAGGTTATACCTCAAGGGTTAGAATTTGAAGTGAGGTCAAGGTATCCTCACTTGTTTGGCATACCAGGTACGTACATAAATTTCGAGGGCGAAATTTCGTAAGGAGGGGAGATTGTGAGACCCCAGATTTTATGAATAAAGATTTAATTTTCTCGAAATAATTTTTTTAAATATTATGGTGTGGATTTGATATAATGTTATAGTTGTGGGTAATATTTATAAATTTTGCAAAGTACGCAAGTTGTTATATAATATTTGATTGGTCGGGGAATATTCTTTTTGTCGGGGAATATCCGTACGACGGTACAATCATTAGTGGACCCCTCAACAGAATTATTGTCGGATTGAGAAAACGACAAAAATACTTTATAAAAATAACGGCGGAAGTTTTACCGTTAACTGTTGAAACACCCGGTGTTAAAAGTACAGCAATACACGTGGTTACATAGTAGTACACGGTATTGATTATTGATGCTTACGTGAGAAGTCACTCAGTTATACTCAATTATTGCTACAATAATTGCTGCATCATATCTCTCATATTATTGATTCAATTATTGTCACAGTATCATCTGCATAATATTTATTATTAATAAATCAATAATTGAGACGAAAAAGTTATTCATATTATTATTTGCATTATTGACAATGTCTAGAAGTTCTGTCAAGGAGAGGTTTGATCACCTAATTGCACGCCAATAAGGAGAAATCCTTATTGGAAAGCCCCCTGTTTCCTAGGAACGACCTGGTTGTTAAATATTGTGAGTTATAATATTAATGATGAATAAGTTGTGTTGATTAAAGATGAAATTGATTGTTCCATTGTATTGGAATTATTAGTGTTAGTAGAAATTGATATTTATTTCGATGATAATTGATGTCTGGAGGTTATATTGTTCACTCGGGTATTCAGAGCACTTTTTGTGTCGGAGTACTATTCACGAGTTACTATTTATGAGTTACTATTCACTAGTTATTATTCACGGGGTACTATTGATTCACATTCTTATACTATTAGGGGTGGTGGTGCAAGATTGATAATATTTGAATGACTAAGTTAAAAATGGAGGTATAGTTGAAGGTACTATACTGTAATTATTTTTTCACATGATTATACTATTTATTCACATGATTATACTATTTATTCACATGATTGTACTATTGATTCACAAGATTTACTATTAGGGGAGTTGGTGCAAGATTGATAATACTCGCAGGACTAAATTAAAAATGAAAGAAAAGTTGGAGGTATTGTACTGTAATTTTTCGATCCCCAAAATGTGCAATTATCAAAAATATATTTTCCTATAAATAGAAGCTCATTCTTTCTTCATTTCTCACCAATTCACTAAAGCTATAGAGCAATTATTATAGAGAGAAATTATAGAGAGAAAGAAGAAAAGTATACGCTACTTCACTACTTCTATATCCGGTTTCTTCTAAGGTAGGAGTATTATTTCTTTTTATCCATGAATAGAACTTACATTATTCAATTCTTTATTATTACATTGGAATAACTTTGTATACTTGGGCTACCTATACTTGGTGAAATTCTTCTACATTATTCCATTCTTTATTATTACATTGGAACACATCCATGCGTTCTACATGGGACACAGATGGTTCATCTTTATTATTCGTTGGAATATCCATGCATGCGTTTTTTGTGGGACCGATTCCGTTATTTATTATTACATTGGAATAACTCGCTGTGTAGTCTATCGCATGCTTGGTGATTTCTTTTGTTATTCCATTCTTTATTATACTCAGTTGGTTAAAGTTTTGACTTCTATAATCCATGAAATTAGTGGAATATCCTTGATATTTGCGCTTCATCCAGTATCTTTTCATGTAAATATTCTTCCGAGAATTCTTGAATTTTACTCCATAAAGAAATATCATGTTGACAATTTGGAGGTTATTAGTTACTGGACAAATTAATTCTTGAACTTGTTTTATTGAATTCTTATATCATTGTCATCATCCTCATGTTTATATTTTGTTGAAAGTCATCTGTGGCCTGTAGTGAATAAATAGACTTGGTATGATTATGACCAGGGATTATTCGGTGTAATCATGACCGTAATGTTACAAATGATGTGGTAAAAGTCCTCATTGGCCCGTAGTGCATTGATGGACAGTTGTTGGCATGATCATGACCATTAATGAATACACAAATGTCCTTGGCCCATAGTGCATGAATAATTTGTGGTCGTGATACTAAAGATTATCCTTGGCCGAAGTACAGGGGTGATTCGATGATGTGGATTATTTATTAAGCTGAGTCCCATCGATAAAAGTGATGAAAAACCTTTTAAATCATAAAAGATAGTAGATTTTATTCTCTACTTGACTCTTTTAATGGATTGCTTATTCATTGCGATTTTGATCTAAAACTTGTTGTCTATTATATTCTATCGGTTGTTATCTTTGTTGAAGGCTATTGATAATTTATTCTGCATTATCTTAGTGATAATATTTCTTACTGGGCTAGTTGAGCTCACCCTTTTCTTTTACTGTTCTGTTCAGGAAATGAGAAAGTAGCTGGGACTAGTCGGGGAATAGAGTGATGGTCCTAGATGTTTGCATTAGTAGTCCTCACTATTCTGTGAAATAGTGTGATAATAATTGTAATGAGGACTCCTTTTGAGTTTGTATACTCTCTCGTAGACAATATTTGTATTCAAACTCACAGTTTATGTTTTGTCGTATTGTACACGACAGTTGTATTATTAAGATTATATTTGTATTCTGTACCTTGTATTTGGTGACTCAAGATGGGTGATGTATACCGATTTTGGGGGCGTCACAAACGGCCTTAGTGCTGTGGATTCCTTTTCAAGTATGAAAATTGAAATTTAATGTTCATGGTCTACCGACCGGTTCAGAATTCCTAATCTATTTTATACTTTGGGAATTGATGTTATGAACTGTTAAAGTATTATTGATTCATAATATCTCGTAACTATTGTTCAGTTATGTTGGAATTGTTATATAATTCATGAATGTTGTATTTCCGTTATCCTTGATTAAACTTGCTGAGCTGCCATGCTCACTTCTTGCGTGAATTATATAACTGCAGTTAAAGATGAACGTAATGTGAATGCCAAGAGAGATAAGGGCAAAGCTAAGATGGATGCTTAGGCATTATGTAATAGTTTAATAAGTTTGTATGTATTATACATTATGAACAATGAACAATGTAACCGATTTATGAACTTGGGAAGGATTATACTTTGATTGTAATAAGAAGATAGTAATTACCTTCATTTTGTTGTATCTCAATGGAATGATTGTATGGATGTTAGTACAGTGGAGCACCATCTATCGGGTTGGAAGATACCCGAATTTGGGGGCGTCACAGGTTGGTATCAAAGCCTTAGGTTATAAAACTTAAGGGGGGAAAGCCTTAGGCTAATAACCTCGTAAGGAAGGTAAAGTCTGAGGAATGAAATTCAAGTCAATTGAATTAAGAAGATATTTAGATAACTCAGTATTGAAGGAATTAAAAGATGAAAATTAATCTTAAAGATATTAAATGTGATTTGTGCTTATACTATTGTGTATTATGTACTAATCAACGTGTTATGTGTTTGTAGATGTCAATCGATAGCTTGATGTTTAGAAACGTGGAAATGATAAGTGAGGACTCAGTTAACCAAGTTGAGATTGTACCAATGCCAGTGGCAGAGGTATCGATAGTTGTACTAGAAGACTCAGACATTGAGGAGTACATCTCTGAGGAGGAATACTCTGAGGAGACTATGGGATTAACATCATACCTTAATGAGATGCTAGATGTGGAGGAGGAAATGGAGGTGACATCGATTAACACAGTGTTACCTACTAAGGAGCCAGCATCTCTGGATGCAACAAGAACATTGTATCTGGCAGTGTTGGATAGGAATGTGCATTTGCGTACTTAGGTAGAGGCACAGATTGAGGAAATAACTGCCTTAAATGAGGCGAAAGAATCTGCAGAGGCAGACTTTGAGTCAGAGCACGATGAAAAAGTGCTTATGACTGATAAGGCTCGTAACTATAAGGATGAGGTACTTGAGCTACAAAAGAAACTGGTTGAGAAAGACCAGAAAATAACTAGGATGTCATACATCCATGAATGCGCTCACGAGGATTTCAAGCTAAAAATTGCTTGTTATTCTATTGAGTCCGGGCAGACTCGACATACCATAAGCCGAGATATAGTGTGGATTCTGGCAAATCAGAAATATGAAAATTCCGTTCGACAGTGTTAGTAGATCGCTAGATCTTTTTGGTATATAAGTAGTGACGTAAAACCCTCTTTTGTATAACTAAGGGTAGTCTTTTTGTAAATCCCAACTTTTGTAGAAGGCAATCGCAGGATAGTATGTAATAGCTTTTGGCTAAGGGAACATGATGTAAATAGTTTTGACTATAAAAGCATATTTATATAATGAAGTTTTTATTTAACATGTTTGTTGTGGTATGAATGGTTGTTGTTGATTTAAAATGATAAACCGAGTAGTTAAATAGATAATACTTGAAGCTTTATTTATTTAATCGAGAATTATGTCACGAGAAGGAGACAAGCGGAACCAAGAGGCCGAGTCTCATAATGAAAATCGTGGGGTCCTAACAACCCTATATGCAAGAGTTCGTTAATTTATTAAGGGTGCATTTAACCAAGTGGGGGGGTGGGATTCTGTAGCTCTGGGTAGCAAGAACAACTACCTTTAAGGACTTTAAAAGTGTGGGTCCTCCTGAGTTCCGAGGAACGACGGATCCACTAGAAGCCCAAACATGGATTAGAGAGATTGAAAAGGTGTTTGTGATAACAAATGTAGGTGAGGCGTAAAAGACTTATTTTGCAACTTACATGATGAAGGGGGAAGCCAACTACTGGTGGGAAGCTCACCAGGGTTGGGCTAGGACAGAAGTTGTTACGTGGGAACAGTTTAAGAAGGTTTTCTTCGAGAACTATTTCCCTACTAGCATGCAGGATAGGATGGAAATTAAGTTCCTAGAACTTAAGCAGGGGGATATAACTTGATTCCCAAAGATTCGCCAAGTTTAACGAATTTAGATTTGCTCCATATCGGTGGATCTGAGAGGAAAGGAAGGCGCGCAAATTTGAGTAGGGCTTAAAACCCTGGCTCTATAGTAGGATATCGGTTTTCCAGATTGCTTCCTACGGGACCATTCTAGAGAAGGTGATAATAGCTAAAGGTGGTGGTGAGGCTTTGTCTCAGTACCACAAAGAGCGGAAGATTAAGAGTAAGTTAGAAGGAAGTAATAAAAAATTTGAAGTTGCGGTGAGGCGACAACTTGCCAAAGAGGAAGAGTTTTAACCACAGGAATAGCAGGGTAAAGCAGGAGATCCCAAACGAGACCCAAGCATTTAAGACATTCGGAAAATCTCAAATTGGAGTCTGTTTAAAGGGGAAAGAAGTATGCTACAACTGTGGGCAGGAGGGGAATTTGGCACCCAACTGTCCTAACCCTAAGAAAAACCAGGGTTGTTTTGTCTGTGGGTCAATCGACCACATGGCAAGAAATTGCCCGAAGAAGGGTTTAGAGGGGAATAAGAGTTCTGGTAGTGGTAAATTAGCCATTACTGGACCAACACCATCAGTGGGTAGACCCTCGACAGACGTTTAATATTATTCAAGATGCGGTTGCATCAACAGATGTGGTAGCAGGTATCATTCTGATCAATGAGATAAATGCTTATGTGCTATTTGACTTGGGTGCTACTTGTTCTTTTATAGCATGTGAATTTGCTAAGTGATTAGGTTTAATCCCTGAGAAGTTACCTATACCTTTAGACGTTAAGGTAGCAAACGAAGAGATAATCCCCATTGAACATATTCATAAGAATTGCTACGTGGAAATTAGAGGGAATAAGTTATCGATAGATTTGGTACCGATAAGGCTAAAAGAATTCGACGTAATTCTTGGTATGGATTGGTTGGTGAACCATGAGGAGATTATAGATTGCCATAGGAAAAGTGTAAACCTTTGGCTTTCTAAGAAAACCATGGTAGTGTTCTTTGGTAGTAATTCACCGAGACGCTCTTGTTGTCTGTCTATGACACAAGCTAGGAAGATGTTGAGAAAAGGGTGTGTAGGTTATCTATGCCATGTGGTGGATACCCAAAGAGTGGGAACACCCTTGGATCAGATACCTGTTGTGCAAGAGTTCGCGGATGTATTTCCGGAGGAGTTACCGGGTATTCCACTGAACATGGAGGTGGAGTTTGTAATTGATCTGTTACCGGGAACGACACCAATTTTAAGGGCACCACATCGAATGGCGCCAGTCGAAACGAAGGAGTTAATGGTTCAATTACAAGAACTATTAGACAGGAAGTACATTCAACAAAGTGTGTCTCCTTGGGGAGCACCAGTGTTGTTTGTAAAGAAGAAAGATGGGTCGTTAAGACTTTGTATTGACTATCGAGAGTTGAACAAGTTAACGATTAAGAATAGATACCCTTTGCCCAGGATCGATGATCTATTTGATCAGTTGAAAGGGGCAAAGTATTTTTCTAAAATAGACTTGCGCACGGGGTATCATCAGTTAAAGGTGAGGAAGGATGATGTACCTAAGACGGCATTCAGAACTCATTATGGTCATTACGAGTTTCTAGGAATGTTGTTTGGGTTGACTAATGCGCCAGCCGCATTTATGGATATGATGAACAGAGTGTTCAAACAATATTTGGACAAGTTTTTCGTAGTGTTCATTGATGATATTCTAGTCTATTCAAAGATGCCAGAAGATCATTCAGAACATTTAAGAATAGTGTTGGAGACACTACAGAAGGAGAAGTTGTATGCGAAATTCACAAAGTGTGAATTTTGGCTTGAGAAGGTGCAGTTTCTAGGGCATGTTATTGATAAGGATGGCATTTCCGTAGATCCGATAAAAGTAGAAGTAGTTAACGAATGGGAGCAACCGAAAATGCCAACTGAGGTTCGGAGTTTTCTGGGGTTAGCAGGATACTATAGAAGGTTCATTCCGGACTTTTCTAAATTAGCTACTCCATTAACAAATCTGACAAACAAGTCGGTGAAGTATGTGTGGACTAAAACATGTGAGAACAATTTTTAAGAGTTAAATAAGAGGTTAAGTGAGGCACCGGTATTGTCCATACCAGACGATACAGGGAATTTTGTAGTGTATAGCGATGCTTCGCATAAAGGACTGGGTTGCGTGCTCATGCAGCATGGCAAGGTCATTGCGTATGTGTCACGTCAATTGAAGGATTATGAGAAGGTCTATCCTACCCATGACCTGGAATTGCCAGCTGTAGTTTTTTCCCTAAAGATATGGAGGCATTATCTTTATGGTGAGAAATGTGAGATATACACAGACCACAAAAGTCTGAAATATATCTTCATACAAAAGGAGTTGAACATGAGACAGAGAAGGTGGTTAGAGTTAATAAAAGATTATGACTGTGATATTTAATATCATTCGGCGAAAGCAAATGTAGTAGCCGATGCGCAAGTAGGAAGGGTAGGGAGAAATTATGAATGTTAACGACTCAGAATGGGTTGGTAACAACGATGGCAAAAATGGAGCTAGAAGTTAAGTTACCGGAGGAAGCGGTAGAGATGTTATTTTCCATGGAAACCTAACCTACCATAGTGGAGCGGGTTAGGGGAGTACAACTGAGCAATGAGGAGTGCAAGAAGATGCAGAAGAGGATAGAAGATGAAGAAAAGACTGAGTATAACCTCGATAAGGAGGGATTACTTCGTTTTGAGGGAAGAATTTGGGTTCCTAATGATCTTGAATTAAAAGAAGAAATTATGATGGAGGCCCATAGTTCGAGGTACTCGATACATCCCGGTAGTACGAAGATGTATCAAGACCTTCGTCAGAACTTTTGGTGGCCGAATATGAAGAGGGAGATAGCAGAATATGTTAATAGGTGCTTAACTTGTCAAAAAGTTAAGGCTGAACATCAACGATCGAGTGGGTTGTTACAACCGTTAGAAATTCCAAAGTGGAAGTAGGAGCACATCATGATGGACTTTGTGGTGGGACTTCCAACAACAAGGAAAGGATACGATGCTATTTGGGTGATAGTTGATCGATTGACGAAATTGGCTCATTTTCTACCAATAGGAGTTAGGTATAACCTAGATCAGTTAGCTAAGCTGTATGTCAAGGAAATTATTTCCTGACATGGAGTGCCTATTTCGATTGTGTCAGATCGTGATCCACGATTCACATCAAACTTTTGGAGAAGTTTGCAAGAGCAGATGAGAACACAGTTAAGATTGAGTACGGTGTATCATCCTCAGACGGATAGTAAGAGTGAGCGGACAATTCAAATGCTTGAAGATATGTTAAGATCTTGCGTTATGGATTTCAAAGGGAGTTGGGACGAATATCTACCGTTGGTGGAATTTTTGTACAACAATAGTTTTCACGCTAGTATAGGAATGCCGCATTACAAAGCATTGTATGGGAGGAAGTGCCGAACTCCATTGTGTTGGGATGAGGTGGGTGAACGTCGGATGTTGGAACCTGAGATGGTTTAGCAGATGGCGAACATGGTAGAGTTATCATTAAGATCGATTAGTTGCTGGCTCAAGGCCAAGCAAAGGAAGTATGCAGATCCTCACAGAGAGAATAGAGAATTCGATGTAAGATCTTTTGTTTTTCTGAAAGTATCGCCTTGGAAAGGGAAGATATGTTTTCGAAACAAAGGGAAGTTAAGTCCAAGGTTTGTAGGAACTTTTGAGATTTTAAAAAGGATAGGGGAGGTAGCTTATGTAGTAGCCTTACCTCCAGAGATGGAACACATTCATAATGTGTTTCATGTGTCAGTGTTGCGTCCTTATAAACCGGACTATAAACACGTGATAGAATATGAGTCTATTCAGATAGAGAAGGACTTGTCCTATGTGGAACTTCCAATTCAAATTATTGATAGGAAGGAACAAGTTTTAAGAAATAAGGTAATACCTTCAGTGAAGGTGTTATGGAGAAACCACAATGCTGAAGAAGCAACGTGGGAGCTCGAAAGTAAAATGAAGGAAGATTTTCCTCATTTGTTTTTGTAATTATAAGCTAAGATTCTGGGGACATAATCCTTATAAGGGGGATAGAATGTAACGCCTGGGAACCAAATTATTGAGTTAGAACCAAACGAAATAGCGGAAGATTTAACGTATGAAGAGGTTCCTGTTCAAATCTTGGATAAGAAGGAACATATTCTACGCTCCAAGGTTATACCTCAAGTCAAAGTTTTGTGGAGAAACCATGATGTTGAGGAAATGACCTGGGAGTTAGAATCTGAAATGAAATCAAGGTATCCTTACCTCTTCGATATACCAGGTACGTACCCTAATTTCGACGGCAAAATTTCATAAGAAGGGGAGATTATAAGATCCCAACTTTTATGAATAAAAATGAATTTTCTTTAAATATCATTTTTGAATATTATGGAGTAAATTTGATATAATGTTATAGTTATGGGTAATATTTATAAATTTTGCAAAGTATGCAAGTTGTTATATAATATTCGATTGGTCGGGGAATATTCGTTTTAACAGGGAATATTCGTACAACGGCACAATCATTGGTAGACCCCACAACGGAATTATTGTCGGATTGAGAAAACAACAAAAATATTTTATGAAAATAACGGCGGAAGTTTTACCGTTAACTGTTGAAACACCCGGTGTTAAAAGTATAGTAATATGCATAGTTGCACAGTAGCACACGGTTTTGATTATTGATGCTTACGTGAGAAGTCACTCAGTTTTATTCAATTATTGTTACAGTAATTGTTGCATAGTATCTCACATTATTTGATTCAATTATTGTCGATATTTTTATATATTATTAAAACAATAATTGAGACGACGAAGTTATTAATATTATTATTTGCAATATTAACGATGTCTAGAAGTTCGACAAGGAGAGGTTTGGTCACCTAATTTATTAGCGATAGGGAGAAATCCTTATTGAAAAGCCCCCTCTTTCTTGGGAACGACCTGGTCGATTAATATTGTGAATTATAATAATGATGATAAATATTGTTAAAATTATTGAGAGAATTTTTATGAAGTATTTGTTATATTTATGAACTGTAACGCCCGGGAAAATCGAATTTTTATGACAATTAAATTTTTATTTGATTATGTGAATTAAATGAATTAAATTGATTTCTTTATGACTAAGCTATGTGAAGGTCGTTTTATGACCTAGAATGTGCTAACGTGGTTAGTATTCTGGCTATGTGTTAGAAATAGTTGTTTGGAATTTCCAAGACGATAATAATTGTTTTTTAGAAATTTACGTAAAAAAACACTATTCATCCGCTTCGTCGTTAGAATTATTTTGAAATTCTGGGAAACGCGTAATGATAGAATATCGGGATGAGATGGAATATCTGATAATATATCATTTATGGAAAATGTAGTTTTCGCCTGCGGACTTAAAACCTAATGGTTGAGTATATTGATTTCCGAGAAGGAAATAATATACGTAGGAGGAATGGCGTTAGGGTTAAGGCGAGTGTTATGCATTTGGTGATACTATTTATTATCTATGTATAATACGTTGGGTAAATACAAAGTACAATACGATTATTGTACGAGTAGTATACGGAAATAATACATGAATTATACGTATGTGATATGATTCGTATTATAGAATTAAGTTAAGACTTAATGACTAATTCATTTGAGTTGGATTATTAATTAATCCAATCATTTGAATGACTAAGGCCCAATGATAATTTAGTTAAGCCCAATTCATTAAAACCGAATCGTGGGTCGAACTGGTGGGTCACTGAATGGGTAAAACCCATTGGGCAACCCATGGGATGTCACATGAGGAGGTGGGCCGGCCACCTTGGTGTGGATGCCAAGCATAAGGCTTGGTCACCAAGTGTTTTACTTGGTGACCACAGATGAATAGTAAGGAGGTGATGGTTCTTTGACAATTATGCCTTCCATTCTAGTTTTCTATAAATAAGAAGCTAGGTTGATTCATTTGTGAGTTTTTCAACTTGCCAACCTAGATTATTTGAGAGAGAAAGAGAGCTATCATTGCAAGCATACACTTTGGAAGCTTTAACTTCTATTTTTCCAAAAGATTTCTCAAGAGTTCTTAATGTATAATCCTTACCTTTCATCTCCATCTCTTTTAGATTTTCTTTCATTTTAGAGAATCATGGAGGGGTGGTATATGTCATGAGTGAGGATTTAAAGATGACTTACCATAGATTCAATCTCTATAAGTCATGAGATTATAAAAATAATAAGGTTTAATATAGTTTTGAACCATGACAATATTGATAGTTGAGATCGATTGTTGATAAACAATTGAGCTCCATCAATACGTTTGTATATGCTTCTTGTTTGGTTAGGAGGTAGATATGAAATCCATGGAGTATTCCATGTGATTTGGCTTAGAGAACCTTGGTAACGAAGTTATGGTGAATTTTACGGAAATAGACGTTAAACGTCGAAAACGTAGAAATTCCAGAATGGTAGTTGAAAGTTGTTGTGAGACTTGAAAACGTTAGTTTTCAATGTCAACACGTGAGATAGGGTGATTAAGAGTTGTGGGTTCGAGAATCGTCGGATTCCGACTTAGAACGAAGAAAACGAGCATTGAACTCTCATTAACGTTTACGAACGTATATAAAATTAACTCAATAGTGAATTCTGAGTTTACGGATTCGAAAGTGTTGAATTCTTATATGAACACGTAAAGGATGAAATTCTTGACTTGTAGGAATTCGAATGGGTCAATTCGGATGTAAAACGAACAAATTAGGAAGCCGGGAGTTTTGTTAGAAAACCAAAACTGGTTTGGCCAACTGGTGTGACAGACAGCTCTGTAGGCGTAGCGCCAAAACCGAGACAAAGTGGTGGCGGCGTTGGCAAAGACTAGGACGAGTAATACCGCTAACTCGCATCGCAGCGCCACTAAAATACAAAGGATGCCGCACCGCAGCGCCGGCAGTAGAAAAAAGTTGACCAAGTTAGGTTTTAGACTTCAATTGTTTAGAGACCTACCTGAGTTGAGTTTATATACTCAATAAATGTACTAAGACTAATCCTATATTACCTATACCAAGGTATATGGTATGAAACTTAGGAATGTAATGCATGTTAACAAGATATGTACAATGATCAAAGTTGGTACCTTATCAACGATGTTTAAGTCCGGTTAATAAACGTCAATTGAGTGATAAACCGGGATGAAGGGTAATAAGTCATGTTGACTTTAATAAAGATATTAAGTTAACAAAGACATAGAAGAGAAAGAAGCTTGTAGGAACAATGTAAATAGTTGTTTGATAACTAATTACAGTGCTCTGTGAACATATCATGTAGATTCTATAAAGGTTGTGGTCAGTCGAATAAGTTATTTGAAGACGCTAAAAGGCAAGTTTTCTTAACGCTTGTCTAACTTCCATGTTAGCAAAGTTTTATGTGATTCGTTGAACTGAATTGCAAGACTTATTTTAAAGAAAGGGTTGATGCCAAATTTTAACTCGGTTAGACAATTCGTAATATATAGATTGATTATTATACATATCATTCTATATAGAAATGTTAACGCTATCCTATGCCAAGTAATTGGTACGGACGTGAAGGTAAGGTTTGTCTATGAACAAATAAAAGTATTTTTCATCGATTATTCGATGGGCATGCGAAGTTTGCCAAAAATATTAGCGTGAATACGTTTAATGAATGTAAGGTTGATCAACATAGAATCATATATAAGTGATCACGTAGAAGTTATTATAGGCCGATCAACGTAGAAGCTCGTAAGTTACACATTTAACTACTAGTGTCGTGACCCTTCTTCAATTCGAAATTCCATCATCTATTCTTCATCTGATTCTAAACCCGGTCAATTCCAATTCATTTCTATCTGATTATTAATGCGACATCAAGTATTCATTATTTGTTCTTGGTCTGTCGTCTAATTCTATTGATTCTAATACCTCTTAACTTGTTTTATTGAATTCTTATATCATTGTCATCATCCTGATGTTAATACTTTGTTAAAAGTCATTTGTGGCCTATATAGTGCATAGATGGACTTGGTATGATTATGACCGAGGATTATTCAATATAATCATGACCGTAATGTTACAAATGATGTGGAAAAAGTCCTCATTGGCACATGTGGTGCATTGATGGGCGAGTTGTTGGCATGATCATGACCATTGATGAATACACGAATGTCCTTGGCCCGGATGAGCGGCCCTTAGTCTTTGTGGACTCTTTTCAAGACAAATGATAAAGGTCAGACCTTTTCAAGTATAAAAACCGAATTTGATCGTTCATTATCTATCGATCGTTTTGCACTCCTAATCTTGATGTTTGTTATATTGTATCGGTTTAACCTTTGTTTTAAGGCTAATGATAATTTATTACGCATTATTGATTCATAATACCTTTATTGTTGGTAACTTTATTTCCTTGTTATTTTCGTGAAATGAGAACATACACGGAATGAGTGGGGAGCAGTGATGGTTAGGATGATAGTATTAGCTAGAGTACTGAACGATCCATTAGAAATTTTCAATAAATTAATGAGGACTCATTCGAGAGTGGATATTGTCCAGAAGATGTATTTGTATTTTAACTCCATTTCTCTCTTGTTGTATAATTAAGAATGGATATGATATCATAGCATTATCGATTCACAATACCATAACTATCGTTTCGTACCATCACATATAAAAAACCGAATTTATCGCTCATGATAAGACATCAAGCACATATTCATATCAGAATCACACCATAAAGTATTGATATGGCGAAATTTCATAATTCCTTCATAATTATCGGGCGCCAAATCCTAATATTCTATACATAATACCTCATAACCATTGCTCGTACCACTCGTCATGATTTACATGAATATTACGCCCCATTCCTATTAAAAGTGCTTCGTAAGTTATACGGATAAACGGCACCCCCCAATTGATTTACATTAGCATCTTGATTTCGTTGTCTTCTTCTTGGTGGCATTTTTACATTAAGAAAACAACACGTCATTATTGATGTTATTACTTGTTAAGTATTATTGATTCATAATACCTCTCAACTCATTACACAATATGTTCCATAAAAAGCTTTTATTAATTTACTTCTTGTAGTATAATACTACAACATTCATCATTACACATCCTTAGTGATTACATTACTATATCATGATTGCTTTCCAAAATTGGGATTTACAAAAGACTACCCTTTGATATACAAAAGAGGGTTTTACGTCACTACTAGATACATCATATTTACATATCTAACTCTACTCTAGCTACTATTAGGTTACATCTACCTTATGGCATTCTCAAAATCCGCGTTGGCAAGACCGAAAATAATATCTCGGTGATAGTATGCCAAGTCTCATGGCCTTTATCGAGATAATCTTGATAAGTAGATTTTATACCTACTTATCCTGCATTCAAGCATTTGAATTAGTTGCTTAATCTCATGTTTCTTAGTTACTTTCGCTGCATTTTGTGTTCGTTTTGTAGATTATATGCTTGGGAGCCGTGATTGCAAAAGAATTGGTATAAAATTTAAAGAAAGTTAATCCTGACATCATTTGGGCTTTAATTTTCATTTCATATTTTGGGTTTAGAACTTGGATTATATTGTAGAGCTTTTTCATTTCCCAACAACTTGAATCATTCCAATCGGAGTTCGGAGACAAGCGTTATGATATTTAACCAAATCTGACGTTTAACGCCATCAAGCTTCGGGGTGGTCATTTACCTGGTATCTACTAAAAGCTTACTAACATTCGTCCTTATTTTAAAAACTCAAAGCATGAAAGTTGTGAGATCTGTCTCCTCTTTTCGGAACATCTGAATCATCAAATTTGAGTTCGTATCAAGAAGTTAGCCATTTTCAAAGGGATGTAGAAAAGGCGCGCCCCTAAACGATATCAGAAGCAGAAACGTTTCTTCACAAAAACTCTAATTGCACATGTATCAAAATTTCCAAAATGAAACCTTGACCACGGGCGGCTTTAGTGTATAAACTCGCTAGCGGGGTATCCTTAAAATAATAATTTTATCCAATTTTGAGTCTGGAAGGATCGTCATCCGATCGGGATTTCCAAGGACTTCCAAGAGACTTTCAAAGACATACTAAGAGACTTATAAAGAAGGAGAATCACAAGGATTAGAGGAGAGATTATTAGACTAGAGAGGATTCCATTAGATTAAAGTAGAGTAGAGGATCAAAACACTTGGTTCTTATTAGATTTGGAGATTGATGCACTTGGAGACCATCAAGATTCAAAGCAGAAAAGTGAGTGGAGCTCAAATCATGCATAATAGATTATATCTTCTCATCCGCTTCTATCTTCGCCTTTTAATGTCTAGTCAATTTGACTCCTTTTCAAGTATAAAAGCTATTCTATACTTTGGGAATTGATGTCTATCATCGTTAGAAGTTTATTGATTCATAATACCTCATAACTATTGTTCTATCGTGAAGATTATGCATTGTGATTTGGACTTAATTGCTTAATTATCTAGCTAACAATTACCATGATAATCAATATGAACTCGAGAGATGAAGTATTGATTTAGATCTTATCATGATAATATGTGGTTGTGATTTCTGATAGATAGATGGAATGATTCATGTTTAGGATAGAGATATGCCTTTACGCCATATATGTAATCTTATAGAGAACGTGTGCTTTAAATCAATTTTAATTGTAATTCACATAGAGATATAGTGGATTAGTTAAATAGGGTGTCTTGCTTATTTCTATCATCGTGGATTTAAGTGAGTATGGGTATTATGCCGAGAGGTGCTTTTATTATCGCTTTAGTGTTCTTGATTAACAATTCGGGATAGAAAATAATTGAGGAGAAGTGTGTTAACTTAAATGAAGAAAAAGTGAAGGCGGATTCGAATTCCTAATCTATTCTATACTTTTGGGAAATGCATGAGAACTCCTATGTATATAGGACATCCTCCCAATCTTCTTCTTTTTGACCTTTAGCTCCTGCCTGACTCCATACTGTTTTTATCCTCCAGGATTTCCTGGACCTCCTCCTTCAACTCCCTAACTTCCTTCCCTTGCTAGATTTCTATCCAATATCGTCATGAATATTGCCTTCATCGACTCCCCCGGAGTCATCTCTTCTACAGGTGCTACGATGTTAAATGACACCGCCTCCACCTCATCCTCTGACATGCTATCAAACAAAGACATGAGGTCTAAGCTTTTCGAGTCTCCAGACTCGATCACAACCACTTGTGCTCTTTCCGCTATAGGAATTTGGTAAGATCTCTACTTGATTTACGGACTCCTTGCTAACAACATGTATATCCCTATACATCTAATAATTTTCTAACATCTACAACAAAACAATTTAGTTTGATTAGTACCCGTCAGTAGAATAATAAAAACACATATCACATTTAATGCACTTTTAGGGTTAACTTCATCTTTTACTTCTTTAACTTTTCTTAAGGTTATGACTTAAGGTTCCTTTCCCCCCTTATGTTTTATAACCTATAGCTTTGATACTAACCTGTGACTCCCACAAATTCGGGTATCTTCCAACCCGACATATGGTGCTACACGGTGCTACAGTTCACACATACATTCAATTGAAATGCCTTAAAAGAATGAATATGTCTTATATATATTCCAAAATAATATTACCATTCCTAGGTTCTTTATAACCATTACATGTGTTATTGTCATAATATCAAATAATAACAACATTTAACCTATACTATTACGAAGGCAACCTATTGGTTCGCCTTAGCCTTCCCTTTATCTTTACCGGATCCTTCAGTCCATTTGGTCTTAGCTGCATTCATATGGTTCAAGCAAGAGTGAGCATAACTAGCTCAACAAGTATGACAATTTAATTTAAACAAGAGGCATGAATCATATAAATCGTATATCTTCTACAACTGAATCAATAGTTATGAAGTACTATCGATAATTCAAAATAGCACTTCTCTTTTCTTTAAAACGTTTCATAATGAACAACATTCATTAAACATCAATATTGGTCCAAGACCTTGAGCATTTCATTCTTTCTTTGAAAAGGACAACCCGACACCAAGTCCGTAAGTCTGACATATCTTATGAGCACGTCTAAGTGATCAGCCTATAGTACTCTATGTTGTACAACACTACTTTATTTAAACATATGTATGTTTAAGGTTTGGCAACCTCATGTACCTATCGATTGATGACAAAACATTTGTTTATGCATACTCAGTATTTTTTTGAAATCAATAACAAAACAGTTTGGGAAAAAATAGCAACTTTGACAATGGTTTAATAAATTAACTAGAAATCCACAAAACACCTTAAGTCTAGCCGAAAGAATTATCTTCGACTTCATTCTTATACATCAAGTCATGCGTAAGGTACATGAATTATAAAGCTTGTCTAGAATGAAAATAGACAAGGGTTACAACACTTTCCTTTAGCGTCTTCTACAATAATTATACTTTTCTTTTTGAGTCTTTATGGTTTCTACAATACATGATCACATAAGATACCACATTAGGTCATATATAACCAAGTAAGGTCACTATTATATCTTACCCTTCTTCTCAATCTCATCATGCTTTAGATTATTTATCAATCGTTACGGTTTATTGTTACATTGTATTTACTTTCACGTAATCATTCATCAACATTTAGTTGAAATCATAAGGTTTTAAGTATCATCAATGATGTTACTTCAATTTAATTAAGTATGTAATTCACCCTTTATTCACTTCCTTATTCCTTATGTACATAAACATTCTTCTATGTGTTCTTCCTAGTGCTGGCACTACGGCGCCAGCTTCCTTCATATAACTCGCGATGCGGCGCGGGTTAGCAGTGTCTATATCTTGGGCTTGGCGCTGCGGCGCCAAGATAATCTACTAAAGTCGGGTTGTGGCGCCACAATACAGTGAGCAATGGTCTCGGTTTACCACTGCGGTGCCAAGGTTAATGCTTTTGGTGGCGCAACGGCGCCGGCCCTGAGCCTCAGAAAATTTTGACATACTTTTTCTTGTATGAACTTTCCAACCTCATAACTTAATCGTTATAAGTCCGAATTGGCTCGTTCAAAAGCCATTAGCTCACAAATCACATGCTCTATGATTCCATTAGAAAATATTTCATTTTTGAATCTTTCAACTCAAAATTCACTGATTAGTTCATTATTACGAAAACGTTAAACGTTCGTGAACGTTCAAAGCTCATTTCTTCGTTCTAAGTCAAAATTTGGTTATTTTTGAGTCCGCAACTCTAGGATGCAAATTAACAATAATCTCCGTCGAAAACAAATGTTTCTGAGTCCAATGCTAACTTTTGACTTTTATTCCGAGAATTTAACGATTTCAACGTTTATCATCTAATCTCGTAAATTTTGTCATAACTTCATTACATGACATTCTTACATCGTTAAAAATTGATTCATTCCATCATTCTAACATCCTAACCAAACATATTTCATTTAAATCTATATATGACAAATTCTTTCAAGTTCTTCATTAGTTCATCACTTAAATAAGTATGAATTACTTGAACATGACTTATTAAGGTTTAAGTCCATTGATTAGCCATCTTTATCATTTTTTATCATACATGCTCCACTAATCAACACTTCTCTATCAAACTACAATTGAAGAGATGGAAGATTAATAATCTAAATGTTCTTACCCTTGAAGTTTAACTTGGTTCTTCTTCTTTCTTTCTTGATAAAACAAGTTTAGCTCTTACTTTTCTCTTTCAAATATAAATCTAAGATGTTGGTGGAATTTGAACTAGGCAAGAAACGAAAACCAAAGCTCTTTATTTATAGGATTTCCAAAGTTAGGGTAGTTTGGTCATTAGGCCATCCCACCTCCTTACTATTCATTACTTGGCCTCTACTCAACTTATCCTTTGCTTACTAACCAAGATGGCCAGGCATGACTCATTCATGGGGCCCTTATGGGTTCCCTCATGGGTTTTCTTACCCGTTTACCCATTGGTTCGATCCACGGATCCGATTATTAGTTTGGGATTTTGTTTAAATAACTTTGGGCCTAACGTTGGGCTTGCATTTCATAATCTTTGAGCTTTAACATAATGCCAATTGGGCTTGCACAATTCCTACACAAAACATATAAGTCCAATGCAATAGGATTAAAGCGTTTAACGTAAAATCCTCGTATCCTTTACGTATACTAATTCATATAATCCTTTGTCATACACGTTATACTAACTTTCATATATACTCGTATAATATATCGTATCATACTCGTATTCATTGCCTCGTATAAGACTTGTTATTATACGATCATCAATTATTCCAATCCTTACGTTCCTTAACATTCTCAAATTTAGTACGCATGCGAAAAACCGCGTTAGCCATACTTGAATTATTATTACTTTATCCATCCTCCCTTATTATTCTATCATTACGTATTTCTCGGAAGTTCAAAAATAATTCTCGAGCAGAAATCCGTGAATAGTATTTTTCAGAAAATTTCTCGGAAAGCTTTTATTTTCGTCTCAAAAATTCAACCACTTTAATTCCTTCACGTAGCCAGAATACTACGATATTCTGATATAATTAGGTTATAGAATGACCTTCATCTTACTAACACATAATAATAACATATAATATAATTTTATTTATTATTTTAATTAAATAAAATTATTTTACAATAAACTCTGAAATTTAAATAGGCACACTTAGAAGGGGGGGTTGAATAAGTGTGTGAGCAATCTATGACCAATTTTTGAACTTTAGATCAAGCTATTAAATTCAGGCTACTATATTGATGAATTCAGCTTGCTGAATTAATATGACCTACTGAATTGACTAATTATATTTTATGAAAATATCCTGTTGAATTTATAACTTAAATGAAATACTTGGTGTTAAATAATTTATCTTAAAATAATGCAAATATTCAAATTTTAATTCTTAAGATAATTAAATATCTTATGTGAGTAATTAAAGTAAAACAAGTAATAAAATCAACACCAAGATTTTGACGTGGTTCAGCTATTACCCTCTATAATAATATCATAGTCCACGTCCAATACCAACTAGTATTGGAGACTCACTTTATTTATTTATTTATAAATAAACACTGATTACAAAATAGATTCTTACAAGAATTAATAACAATTAATTTCTCTTGAGCACTCTTGTTCCTTGTGCACATATGCACTCTTCAAGCACCTTTGCTGTGACGCCCCCAAAATAGGTATACATCATCCATCTTGAGTTGTCAAATACATGGTACAAAATTTAAATACAAACTTCTTTTATACAGTATGACAAAACGTAGCTGATAGTTTCAACACGGATAATGTCTCGTAGAGAGTATCCAAACTCAAATAAAATCCTCATTACAGTTATTATCACACTATTTCACTGAATAGTGAGGACTACTAATGCAAAGAACTGGACCGTCACTCCGTTCCCTGACTAGTCCCAGCTATATTCTCATTTCTTGAAGAGAACAATGAAAACAAAGGGTGAGCTCAACTAGCCCAGTAAGAAATATTATGACTAAGATAATGCATAATAAATTATCATTATCTTTCAACAGTGTTAAACTGATAAAATATAATAAACATTAACTTTAACTGCAGCGGAACAAGCTATCCATTAAAAAAGTCAAGTAGAGCATGATATCTACTATCCTCTATGATTTAAAAAGTTTATCATCAATTTTATCGATGAGACTCATCTTAATAAATAAACCATATCATCGAATCATCCTTGCACTACGGGCTATGGATATTCATGTAATTATCAATGGTCATGATTATACCGAATAATCCTTGGTCATTATCATACCAACAACTGTTCATCAATGCACTACAGGCCAATGAGGATTTTTACCACATCATTTGTAACATTACGGTCATGATTATACCAAATAATCCCTTGTCATAATCATACCAATCAATAGTACATCTATTCACGTAAGCCAGAGATGACTTTTATCACAATATAAGCATGAGGATGATGACAATGATATAAGAATTCCATTAAAAGAAAGCAAATGATAAATTTTTAAATATTTATAATTTAATTTATCCAGAATTCAATAACGTCCAAATTGTCAACATGATACTGCTTTGTGGAGTAAAATTCAATAATAATATTGTATCAAAAATGATTTGGATAACAAAGAAATCAATTTTTATCACAAATAATTCTCCGGGTGAATAGTGCCCGAGTGACAAGTACCCCGTGAATAGTACTTCAGGAATAGTACCCCGTGAATAGTACTTCATGAATAGAACTTTTTGAATAGTACCTTATGAATAGTACTTTGTGAATAGTACCTCGTGAATAGTACTTTGTGAATAGTATCGTAAAAATGAATACTACTCATGGACAGTACTCTGACATGAAAAGCTTAAAATTTAACAAGAATGTGTAGATAATATCCTTGTGAAACGATACTAGATGAAGCGCAAAATTCAATGATATTCTACTAATTTCACGGAGTATAGAAGCAATACTTTAACAAAATGAGGGTATAATCAGGAATACAAGACGAAATAATATTACTCACATACTACAAAGTATGGAAGAAAATATTATTCCTATTAATACTGAACAAAATAATATCCCTTACTTCTGAAGAAGACTGGATACTAGAATAGTGAGGTAGCAGACTTCTCTTCTTCTTTCTCTCTATAGCTTCTCTCTATAATTGCTCTTGTGAGTCTTAGTGAATTGGTGAGAATGAAAGAAGAATAATATTCTATTTATAGGAAAATATAGTTTCGATAATTGCACGTTTTGAGGCTCAAAATATTACAGTATAATACCTTCATCTTTTCCTTCATTTTTAATTTAGTCCTGCAAGTATTATCAAACTTGCACCACCTACCCTAATAGTATATCTTGTGAATCAATAGTACAATCATGTGAAAAAAATAATTATAGTATAGTACCTTCATCTATACCTCCATTTTTAATTTAGTCATGCAAGTATTATCAATCTTGCACCACCTCCCCTAATAGTACATGCATGTGAGTCAATAGTACACACATGTGAACAAATAGTTATAAACATGTGAATTAATAGCAATTAATTGCTCATTTATCCAATTAATTACCCAATTGGTCAATATAACCTCTAGACATCCATTATTATCGAAATAGGTGTCGATTTCCACTAACACTAATAATCCCAACATAATGGAAATATCAATTTCATATTTAATCAACATGAACTTATTCATCATTAATATTATAACTCACAATATTTAACAATCAGATCATTTCCAGGAAAGAGGGGGCTTTCCGATAAGGATTTTTCCCTATTGGCACGTAATTAGGTGACCAAACCTCTCCTTGACAAAACTTTCTAGACATTGTCAATATTGCAAATAATATGAATAACTTTGTCATCTCAATTATTGATTTATTAATATAAAATATTATACGAATGATACTGTGATAATAATTGAATCAATAATATGAAAGATATTATGCAGCAACTACTATACCAATTATTGAGTATAACTGAATGACTTCTCAAATAAGCATCAATAATCAATACCGTGTGCTACTATGGAACCACGCGTATTACTGTACTTTTACCACCGGATAGTTCAACAGTTTAACGGTAAAACTTTTGTCGTTATTTTTATAAAAAGATAATTATGTCGCTTTCTAACTACGACAATACTTTCGTTGTTGGGTCCACCAATGCTTGTGCCGTAGTACGAATATTCCCTGTTAAAATGAATATACCCCAACCAATCGAATATTATATAACCACTTGCTTACTTTGTAAAATTTGTAAATAATACCCACAATTATAACATTATATCAAATCCACACATGTGGTTCCGATCTTTCACATATTTACGTAACATAGATATGTGAAAAACGTTATGAACACGAGACATACTTGGTGGTAAGGCGAGTCTATAGGCCACAGTTCCTACTCGATCGAGGATTAAAAATGGGCCAATGAATCGAGGATTGAGCTTTCCTCTCTTTCCAAATCTCGTAACTCCTTTCCATGGAGCAACACGTAATAACACATGATATCCAATATTGAATTCCACGTCCTTTCGATGAAGATCAACATAACTCTTTTGTCGATCTTGTGAGGTTTTTATACGTTGTCAGATCGTTTGAATCTATTCAGTAGTAATACGTACTAACTCCGGTCCCAACAATGTTTCTTCACCCACCTCATCCCAGCATACTGGAGAATGATACTTTCTTCCATACAACGCCTCAAATAGAGTCATGCCAATACTTGCTTGATAACTGTTGTTGCAGGAAAACTCCACCAATGATAAGAACTTGTCCAACCTTCCTTTGAATTCAAGGACACAGAGTCTTAATAAATCTTCAAGAGTTTCAATAGTCCTCTTCGACTGTCCGTCCGTTTGAGGATGATATGCCGAACTAAATTGTAAATCTGTGCCCATAGCTTTTTGCAAACTAAGCCAAAATCATTTATGTATATACAAGCAAGAAGTTCATGTGTATAAGTTTCTCGTATCGGTATGAAATGAGTAGACTTGGTCAATCTATCAACAATGACCCAAATCGAATCTATGCCTTGAGAAACCTTGGGAAGACCAGTAACGAAATCAATGGTAATGTGCTCCCACTTCCATTCTGGAATTTCAAGTGGTTGCAATGGACCTTTTGGCACTTGATGCTCCGCCTTAACTCATTGACAAGTTAGACACCTTGAGATAAACCCCGCTATATCTCTCTTCATATTGCTCCACCAAAATGTATGTCGAAGATCATGATACATTTTGGTACTCCCAAGATGGATTGCAAACGGTGTGTTATGTGCTTCCATCATGATCTTATACTTCAAGTCAGAATCGTTAGGAACACAAAGTCTAGAGTTGACTCGAAGTATTCCTTCTTCATCGATTTTTGCTTCCGGAATAGCACCTTCTTGCACTTTCTTCCTCATATGCATCAGCTCCAGGTCTGTAGCTTGAGTAGTTTTAACTTTATCGATTAAAGTCGGTTCTAATCGTATATTCGTCATCATCACATAGGTTTTTGGTGTCTTTAACTCTATCTTCATCCTTTGTAAGTCATACAAAATGGGCATTTGCGTTGACAATATCGCACTCGTACCCGCATATGATCTTCTACTCAATGTGTCACCTACTACGTTCATTTTTCTAGGATGATATCGAATGGTATGATTGTAACAATCCAAGATTTTATTGGTAATTTAAAATATTTATTAAATTAAATAAATATTTTATTGATGATTATTGACGAAGTTGTTGTTTTGTAATTTAAAATATTTCTTAAATTAAATGAATGTGTGAATTTTGTTAGTAAATATTTATGAATTAAAATTATTAGATAATATTCTAAATTAATTTAATTTATAGTTAGAGAGTTGTAAGATAACATGAGATGTTATAGTGTTGTTTTGATTTAATAATTTAAGATGGTATGTTAAAATTATTAAATAAAATTATAATGAGAATATAATTTTGTGATATTTATTTAAGTGGAATATTTATTTAAAATATAGTATGTATAATTAATTTATTTGATTAATGTGGATATGGAAATCCAAATAAATAATGTGTGATTATAAATTATAAACTAAATTGTTTATTAAAATAAATTAAAGAAATTTAATTTAGTTTTGCCAAACAAGGCTTAAAATATTAAGTCCTTAATTTTAAAGGGTTTTGCCAAACGGAGTCTTATGACTTTTGGGATTTTTGGATTCTTAAATAATTTAAGTAAAATAAATAAATTAAATTAAATAATAAATATAATATTTTTATAATCTATACGTTATATGATTTAACTGATTAGGCTTATTATGGCCATATCAGTTTTCTTTTATTATTACGCATACATGGTTATCAGTTTTGGGTTATACGCATTCTAGTTTTCTAAGCTTAAGATTACAAAGAACTTAAGAGAGATTGAGAGGAAACTTAAGATGTTCAAGGTGATTATCAATTGATTAGCAAGGGTTATCTTAGCAAATTGAAGGTAATTTTCCATACTCTCCATATTATATATATAGGTATATATATATATATATATGAGTTTACGACATAAAATTCTATGTTCTGTGAATTTTCATCTTTTCGAATTGTTGATGTATATAATTGGTAATTGTGATTATACATGTTTATGATGTTAGAGTTTGTATTAGATAAGAATTTGTGTTGCTAATTACGGTTAAAAAGGAAGAAAGTGTTTACAGTGAATATTTTTCGTATGGTTTATGAAAGTACAAAATTCGTTGGTCATTTTGTATGATAATCTGTGAATTGAGTCTTGTATATGTTAGTTCGGTAAGAACGAAGATAACGTAGTTTGAACGGAGTAATTTGGTGTAGAACTAAGATTACAGTGATGATTTTTATAAAGGATGTCAAAAATGGTGTTTTTGTATGAAAACATGGAATTTGAGGAATTAAGTTAGTAAAAGTTGTTTTTAAATTGTTTTATGTTGATGAATATTTCAGGAAACATGTTTGTAATAGTTCTATATCAATTGTATGTGTTAATTTCACTGTTTTGTGGGTGAAATTCGTGTTTGTTGGGCTAAAGTTGGCTACTGTTCATAGCCGTCTCTGCCTCTGTCTGTGCAGGTAACCAACATAAATTGCTACCGGGTGCTAAGGTCGAAAATCGCAAGCAAACAAGCGCTTATACATCGATCTCGAGGCAATGGCCTCTCACGCCATCGCAAACTTGGGATATCGATGTAACTTGGTCTATTGATGTGTTAATATAATAAACATGGAGCATGGAGGTTATAACAGAACCGTGTCATGTCATTGATAATTTCAAAGTTGTAAAGGATTAGTAAGTTACGAACGCATTATGACTTAATGTATACAATGCATAGTGAACAAGTCTTGTGATGTTAACACTTGTGATTTCTGAAATGAGCACTAAGATATGGAAGGTGATTAATATAAAACCATTGAGTCCTAGGAAGACTTAAATACTTGGTTGAACTTCAAGTTCGATTAAGGAGAAGTGTAGTATTGATTAATAAGATTTGAAAATGTGATTTTGATGTTAAAAGTCTTATGTAGGTGTTAGTGAGTTTTGAGATTAGTGTTATGTGGTTTAGTATTATGGATAGACCTTAACTAAAGGTTATAACTTAACTAAGATAAGAAATAAATCTATGAGGTTAATGTATTTAGCTAATTGATGTGATATTCCTAATGGTATGTGTAGGATATTGGAGTACATGAGTTGTAATTGTGTAGCTTACGCAAGAAACAAGTTCCCTAAGCTTTGCTACTTTATTATTCAACAAGGTTACTTTTCACTGTTATGTTATACTTATGCAAATTCTGTATTTCTAATCTCTTGTTGAGCAGTTTATTGTTATGCAAGTTCTTTAACCCTCATTTACTGTGACAACCCGGAAATTCGTGTTGTCCAGAATTTAGGTTTAAAGAATTAGTTATTAATAAAACTAATTTTTATTAATAATATTATGTGCTATATGCTTGTTCATCGGTCTATAACCTATGATGATTATAAGTCGGGAGTATTCTGGCTACGAGCTAGATTGAGCTAATAAGAATTTTCAAGACGAAAATAGAAGTTTTCCGGGAATAAAAATTTTTCGGGGAAAAAGACGAAATAGGCACTATTCATCCGTGTCTGCTCGGAGATTTATTTTGAAATTCTGAGAAGTTATTGATTACGTTTAATTTTGAGACGTGATGGAATATTAAATAATATTTCAGTTATGACAAAAACAAAGTTTTCGCCTGCGGACTCAAAACATAGGGTTAGGAAAGTTAGTTCCGAGAATTTTATGATAACTTATAATCATTAGGGTTATTATGCGTGAGAAATACGAGGATAATACTAGTTATTATATGAGTATAGTAAGAAGATTAGTACAACGTATAATACGAATATCGTACGAACTATATATAAAGAAAATGCGAGAATACGAGAATGAGATGCGTAGAATACGATTAGTCTTAATGGACTTTGAGTTCATGGACTTTGTAGAATCTAATTGGACTTGGATTATGTCAAGCCCAACGCTTTGTGAAATCAAGCCCAAGATAGGCCCAATAAGAATTAGGGTTAAGGCCCAAACCAAGAAAAGAAACCGCGGATCGAACCGATGGGTAAACGGATGGGTAATAACCAATGGGGCAACCCATGGGGTGACCCATGGGGAAAGAGGGGCGGCCACTTGGCCACCAAGTAAACTTGGTGGCTAAGTCTTGGAGGAGGTGGGAATAGTAAGGAGGTAGGGGGCAAACAGACTAAAATGCCCTTAGCTTTGATTTTCTATAAATAGGAAGCTCATTTGTTTATTTTGAGGATTTTGAAAATCCCACACTTGAGAGAGAGAGAGAGAGAAGTCGGATGGGGAGGAGAAGGAAGAGTATGAGCATGAATGATCGGATCGAAAGTGTTCGTGAAATAGAAAAGCTTGCAAATCGCCGGCTTTGTCTAGCGGGAGAAAAATAAGAAGAAGAGGTAATTTAAAATCTAGTTTCTTCTAATATTTTATTTAAGTTTAATATGTTTAAAAAATAAATTAATGAAGATAAGAAGTAGATAAGGTTAGAGATGAGTTCATATGGTTGAAATCATGAGAAAAGAAGAAATAAGAACTTAGAAATTTAGTTTATAAATTTCTTAAAGAAGTATAAGATTCGTAATGAATTAGAGCGATCCGAGTGGATTATATGAATAAGTAGGTGAAATAAGTAAGGAATGATGTTCTATAACATCAAATTCCAATAAAAAGTGGAATCGTAATCCAAAATATCGATTAAAATGAAGAACGAACGAAGAACACGAAGAACACGCGAAGAACACGAAGAACGTTGTTAATGGACAAATTTAAAACCATCGTAACATAATTGTTATTGATGGACAAGTTTAAAACCATCGTGTATAAGTTAGTTGCTTCTTGCTTGGTTAGGATTAGTAGAAACGTTCATGAAGAACTGATTAAAACTTAGCTATAACGAAGTTATGGCAAAATTTTTGTAAAAGTCAAACGAGAATTAAAAAGTTAGTAAATGAACCCGAACGTGTAGGGTTTCAAAAGAAAGTAAGAGAACATAGAAAACGTGAGTCGTGGACTCAAGAACGAAGCGAAGTTCCGAAGTTCTGGATGACCAATTACTGATTTAACGAACGAAGAGCGTTAAAAACGTAAAATGAACAAAGGGTGAAAATCAAGCCAATCGAATGGCACGTTAACAAATTCAGAACGATGTTCTGTCCAAGAGGTATTGAAGTATGTAAGATAAGGAAGAGAATGGCTTTGGAATGACCTCGTTTTAAGTTATAACGAAGGAGTTATGAGATCGGGAAGTGAGTGTCTCAAATAATTTATTTAACACTTAGAAAAATTTTTAGGGTTTTTCTGTGGTATACAGTCATTGCAGATAGACTATGAGAAGAAGCAAGGCAACATGAAGCTCAGCCATAATCTTCTGGAGAGTGGCGCCGCAGAGCGAGAGATAACAAAGGACTTGGCACCGCAGCTCCAGCCCGGGAAGAGAGGAGAGAGAAGAAGAAGGTGTTGCAGCATGAGAGAGAAAGGAAAGGAAGGGGCAGTGGCCAGTACAATGGGTGGTGGAAATTCCGTAAATGAGATTTTAAATGCTCAATTACTAGGGGATGTGCAAGAAAAAAATATGAACATATAGTTCACCTAAAATAACACTTAAGTAAATGACTTAAACCTTTATTAAAGATTGAACATAAAGATTAAACGAGATTAAATAACAAAGAATATAAATCACGAGTTACGTAACCGATGTCCGGGGACTGTATTCGGGATAAACGATCGTGAGGAATTGCTATGGTTGTGATTCCTTAGACGTTGAGTGTCGAGGGTAAGGAATAACATTTCGATGTTATATCATGATAATGAGAGATAAGTGTGAAGCGTATAGACGCTTTGAATGTAATGTTGTTGCGATGAACGATCGGTCTTATCATACAACAATTGGTATGGCTTCGAAACTATGAACGAGTAATGAACATGGGGTTCATGTAATGGATAATGAAAGTATTAAATAAGATAAGAATATAAATCATCCAAGATGATGAACATTTTGAGTAAGACATCTCCATATGTCATAAAGCCGTAAACTAGTTAAAGGAAGTTAGTCACGTAAACTCATATTACAAGAACGCAAACCCTAAGAAGTAAAGTTAAGTAAACCAATGCATAATTTCAATATATATGACTAATTGGTGTTTATGTTTTCTCCTTATGTGTTATATAGGAATTGAAATGAGCAGATTCAAATAGTATGTCATAATGGAGCGTAAGCAAGTTTCCTAACTTCATTCATATTACATGAATGCTAGTTTCTTAAACTTCTCAGATGTTGTACTTGAGAAGTCTTGTCTATGTGCATATGTGTGATGTATGTACAAGGTGGTAGAATGTATGAGGCCTTGACCCACTATTTGAACACTTCGATGTTTCTATGATATGCATTGTTCTGTGATTGAACTGTTCAATACAAGTATGTTCTGTTTATACATGAACCGTTATTGTTAAGTTTGTGTTAATGATTCTAGCCAAACATGATGTTTATTAAAAAGGTAGAGGGATGAAAGTATTTTAAAGTGAAAGTGATTAATGTTTTAAGATGATAGGAATCGAGACTATTCCTATTATTCAAGCTGCTTCATACCCTTTGTTCGGTTATAGAAGTTCTAAAGAAATGTTTTAATTTTGAAGTTATTTGTTCTACTGTTATGACTTGCTGGGCAATTGAATGCTCACACTTGCTTTAAATGAAAAACAATTTTCAGCGAACAAGGTTAGAAGAACTTAAGGATCCCGTAAAGATCAAGCTGACGGTATCTAGATGAAGTTCCATCCAGAAGGTGAATGAGCGAGAAGATCAAGTGAAGACTTGTAATGTAAAAAGATGAAATTGAATTATAGACTAGTTTAATGAATTGTTATGTATCCTTTGTGGCGGATAAAAGTCACTCTTGTAAGATGAAATGAATAATGTATTTATTAATATTTGTAATGAAAAAAGTTATAAGGTTTCGAGAACCTGAGATTTGAGAGTGTATGTTGTTATATTTTAGTATATAATGATGTATGTTGGATGAAGGATGTACTCGTGACGTACGGAGTCCGGGTGTGAAGATAGACTGGATTTCGGGGCGTTACAAGTTGGTATCAGAGCTGATAGGTTATAAACCTTAGCTAGGAGTACCTAAGATTATAATCGTAGAGAGAAGGATAAGAAGATCACCACGTGATCATAGTGACTCGTAGTAACAGATATGTTGTTAAACAATGAATGATTTATAACAAACGCTATGAATGAAGGGTACTATGAAGTAGTACGGGAAGAAGAACTTAGATTGAGTTATGAAGGATAGTATATGAATTAAAGAAAATTCGTATTAAGTAGAGAGAGATTTAGGAGTTGTAAAATTTCAATTGAGGACTCATATCAGCAGCTAAGTTGTATGATTCCTTGTATGGGCAGGGAAATTATACTTGGTTTTAGAACCACTTAGCTTCTTTTGAGATATAGTTGTTAAGTTGAACAATTCTTTGTATGGGCGGAGAATTGTTCTTGGTGTAACAACCGCTTAGCTCTTTATATCGGTAAGAAGCTGAGTTGACCAATTTTTTGTATGGGCAGGGAATTGTGTTTGGTTCTACAATCACTTAGCTTCTGGTAGTGATAATCATTGGGATTGGTCGCGCTATCAAGATGTATATGATGAGAAGGTGAATCTTTTCTCATATATATACTTGATAGGAAGAGAACGATAAGGTAGGTGCGAGTTCTTGAAACTCATACTTATGGTAAGGTCGTGACTCATCATAATATGGTATGTTTTCGAACGTCTTAGCGAATGGACGCCTATGGTCTATCTGGATAGTTCTTAAACTCATATTATTGTGGAAAGTTCCTGAACTCATAATGTGTGGTAAGTTGATGGACTGTACTAAGGTATAGGAATGTTTAGACTGAAAATGAGTTGTTTTCAGTAAGCTTAGTATTGAAGGTGCTAGAGAAGATTAAGTATTATCGCAGTAAGACAATGGAAGATGATGGAGAAAGAGGATATTCCAAGTCATCTAGCTATGCTAGATTTCGAACTTTATTGAACTCGTGTTGATATGTACTTTGAAAAGGAAAGAATTGGTTCAACTTTTGGAATCAATATAATTTTTAAAAAGAGTTATTCTTTGTATGTCTATGCTAATTGCTTCGGCTAGATAGAAATTGATTTAAAATAGTCACAATGAATTTTATAGCATCTGTGCATTCGATGCAAGGGTGGTAAAACGATGGAGTTTTTAATACCATTGAACCTGGTGTTGGATGTGATCTTAGGATAAACAACCCATTATGGTGTGATGTATAATGACAAAGTCACAAACTGACGAAGTCCTCAACGTACTGTGAAAAGTACGGTATCATGACGTCATAAACCGTTTTGATGTATTGCGCAAAAGAATTTAAAGAAGTAGTCAACGTCAATTGAGTTGACTAGACGAATGTTTCACGTTGAAATCCAATTTATTGGTATGGTCTAAGCTACTTGATTCAGCTAGACAAATGGTATGTCATCGAGCTTTCTTTAAGAACTTGTGCCAAACCAACTTCTTTTGGTGTGGAATCTAATGATATAGTCTGAGGAGAACATGGAAGAGGTATTTACTTTCTTTGTGATTGTAAACTGACCGTTAAAGAAGGGTTTATAGTGAAATGTTGTTTAACTAAGTAAGAGTTCATGGTCGATTTGACCCCTCAGCAAAAGTATGAAACGTTTTAAGAGGAAATTTTATATTCCTCGTTATTCCTCCTGCTTCATGATTATTGATAGGTTATGGGGGTTAGGAATGAAGGAAAGATAGGAACTCCGTTGAAGTGAAGTTGAGAAGAAATGTAGGCTAAAATTTCGAAGACGAAATTCTGTGAAGAAGGGGTGAATGTGATGACCCGGATAAGGGTGTGGTTTTAAGAAATTCCGAGGACGGAATTTTTATAAGGAGGGAAGAATGTGACAACCCGGAAATTCATATTGTCCATAATTTAGGTTTAAAGAATTAGTTATTAATAAAACTAATTTTTATTAATAATATTATGTTCTATGTGTTTGTTAATCGTTCTATAACCTAGGATGATTATAAGTCGGGAGTATTCTGGCTACGAGCTAGATTGAGCTAATAAGAATTTTCAAGACGAAAAAAGAAGTTTTCCGGGAACAAAATATTTTCGGGGAAAAAGACGAAATAGGCACTATTCATCTGTGTTTGCTCGGAGATTTATTTTGAAATTCCGAGAAGTTATAGATTACGTTTAATTTTGAGACGTGATGGAATATTCAATAATATTTCAGTTATGGCAAAAACAAAGTTTTCGCCTGCGGACTTAAAACTTAGGGTTATGAAAGTGAGTTCCGAGAATTTTATGATCACATATAATCATTAGGGTTATTATGCGTGAGAAATACGAGGATAATACTAGTTATTATATGAGTATAGTAAGAAGATTAGTACGACATATAATACGAATATCGTACGAACTATATATGAAGAAAATGCGAGAATACGAGAATGAGATGCGTAGAATACGATTAGTCTTAATGGACTTTGAGTTCATGGACTTTGTAGAATCTAATTGGACTTGGATTATGTCAAGCCCAACGCTTTGTGAAATCAAGCTCAAGATAGGCCCAATAAGAATTAGGGTTAAGGCCAAAACCAAGAAAAGAAACCGCGGATCGAACCGATGGGTAAACGAATGGGTAATAACCAATGGGGCAACCCATGGGGTGACCCATTGGGAAAGAGGGGCGGCCACTTGGCCACCAAGTAAACTTGGTGGCTAAGTCTTGGAGGAGGTGGGAATAGTAAGGAGGTGGGGGGCGAAATGACTAAAATGCCCTTAGCTTTGATTTTTTATAAATAGGAAGCTTATTTGTTTATTTTGAGGATTTTGAAAATCCCACACTTGAGAGAGAGAGAGAGAAGTCGGATGGGGAGGAGAAGGAAGAGTATGAGCATGAATGATCGAATCGAAAGTGTTCGTGAAATAGAAAAGCTTGCAAATCGCCGGCTTTGTCTAGCGGGAGAAAACTAAGAAGAAAAGGTAATTTAAAACCTAATTTCTTCTAATATTTTATTTAAGTTTAATATGTTTAAAACATAAATTAATGAAGATAAGAAGTAGATAATGTTAGAGATGAGTTTATATGGTTGAAATCATGATAAGAACTTACAAATTTTGTTTATAAATTTCTTAAGGAAGTATAAGATTCGTAATGAATTAGAGCGATCCGAGTGGATTATATGAATAAGTAGGTGAAATAAGTAAGGAATGATGTTCTATAACATCAAATTCCAATAAAAAATGGAATCGTAATCCAAAATATCGATTAAAATGATGAACGAACGAAGAACACGCGAAGAACACGAAGAACGTTGTTGATGGACAAATTTAAAACCAGCGTAGGATAATTGTTGTTAATGGATAAGTTTTAAACCATCGTGTATAAGTTAGTTGCTTCTTGCTTGGTTAGGATTGGTAGAAACATTGATGAAGAACGGATTAAAACTTAGCTATAACGAAGTTATGGCAAAAATTTTGTAAAAGTCAAACGAGAATTAGAAAGTTAGTAAATGAACCCGAACGTTTAGGGTTTAAATAGAAAGTAAGAGAACATAGAAAACATGAGTCGTGGACTCAAGAACGAGCGAGTTCCGAGGTCGGATGACCTAATTACGGACGAACGAACGAAGAGCGTTAAAAATGTAAAATGAACAAAGGGTGAAAATCAAGCCAATCGAATGGCACGTTAACAGATTCAGAACGAAGTTCTGTCTGAGGGGTATTGAAGTACGTAAGATAAGGAAGAGAATGGTTTTGGAACGACCTCATTCCGAGTTATAACGAAGGAGTTATGAGATCGGGAAGTGAACGTCTCAAAGAATTTATTTAACACTTAGAAAAATTTCTAGGGTTTTGTCTCGGCGCCGCAGCGTCGGATAAACTGTGAGAAATGGCACCGCAGAGCGAGCTCGGCCATAATCTTCTAGAGAGTGGCGCCGTAGCGCGAAAGATAACAAAGGACTTGGCACCGCAGCTCCAGCCCAGGAAGATAGGAGAGAGAAGTAGGTCGCGCCGCAGCGCGAGAGGAAAGGAAGGGGCACGGCGCCGCAACGCCTGTGCAGGGCAATGCCCAAAAATGAGATTTTAAATGCTCAATTGCTAGGGGATGTGCAAGAAAGAAATATGAACATATAGTTCACCTAAAATAACACTTAAGTAAATCACTTAAACCTTTATTAAAGGTTGAACGTAAAGATTAAATAATAAAGAATATAAATCACGAGTTATGTAACCGATGTCCAGGGACCGTAGTCGGGATGAACGAACGTGAGGAATTGCTATGGTTGTGATTCCTTAGACGTTGAGTGTCGAGGGTAAAGAATAACATTTCGATGTTATGTCATGATAATGAGAGATAAGTGTGAAGAATATAGATGCTTTGAACGCAACATTGTTGCGATGAACGATCGGTCTTAACATACAACAATTGGTATGGCTTCGAAACTAAGAATGAGTAATGAACATAGGGTTCATGTAATGGATAATGAAAGTATTAAATAAGATAAGAATATAAATCATCGAAGATGATGAACGTTTTGAGTAAGACATCTCCGTATGTCATAAAGCCGTAAACTGGTAAAGGAAGTTAGTCACGTAAACTCATATTACAAGAACGCAAACCCTAAGTAGTAAAGTTAAGTAAACCAATGCATAAGTTCAATATATGACTAATTGGTGTTTATGTTTTCTCCTTTTGTGTTTTATAGGAATTGAAAAGAGCAGTTCAGCATATGCTATAGCTGGACGTAAGGCAAGTTTCCTAACTTCATTCATATTACATGAATGCTAGTTTCTTAAAATTCTCAAATGTTGTACTTGAGAAGTCTTGTATATGTGCATATGTGCAATGTATGTACAAGGTGGTAGAATGTATGAGGCCTTGAGCCACAATTTGAACACTTCGATGTTTCTATGATATGCATTGTTCTGTGATTGAACTGTTCAATACAAGTATGTTCTGTTTATACATGAAGCGTTATTATTAAGTCTGTGCTAATGATTCTAGCCAGACATGATGTGTATTAAAAAGGCAGAGGGATGAAAGTATGTCAAAGTGAAAGTGATTAATGTTTTAAGATGATAGGAATCGAGACTATTCCTATTATTCAAGCTGCTTCATAACATTTGTTCGGTTATAGAAGTTCTATAGAAATGTTTTAATTCTGAAGTTGTTTGTTCAACTGTTATGACTTGTTGGGCAATTGAATGCTCACACTTGCTATAAATGAAAAAACCATTTTCAGTGAACAAGGTTAGAAGAACTTAAGGATCCCGTAAAGATCAAGCTGACGGTATCCAGATGAAGTTCCATTCAGAAGGTGAATGAGCGAGAAGATCAAGTGAAGACTTGTAATGTAAAAAGATGAAATTGAATTATAGACTAGTTTAATGAATTGTTATGTATCCTTTGTGGCGGATAAAAGTCACTCTTGTAAGATGAAATGAATAATGTATTTATTAATATTTGTAATGAAAAAAGTTATAAGGTTTGAGAAACCGGGATTTGAGAGTGTATGTTGTTATATTTCAAAGATATAATGATGTATGTTGGATGAAGGATGTACTCGTGACGTTTGAGTCCCAGGTGTGTGAAGATAGACCGGATTTGGGGCTACAAGTTGGTATCGAGTCGATAGGTTATAAACCTTAGGTAGGAGTACCTAAGACTATAATCGTAGAGAGAAGGATAAGAAGATCACCACGTGATCATAGTGACTCGTAGTAACAGATGAGCTGTTAAACAATGAATGATTTATAACAAACGATATGAATGAAGAGAACTATGAAGTAGTACGGGAAAAAGAACATAGATTGAGTTATGAAGGATAATATATGAATTAAAGAAAATTCGTATTAAGTAGAGAGAGATTTAGGAGTTGTAAAATTTCAATTGAGGACTCATATCAACAGCTAAGTTGTATGATTCCTTGTATGGGCGGGGAAATTATACTTGGTTTTAGAACCACTTAGCTTCTTATCCAATATAGTTGTTAAGTTGAACAATTCTTTGTATGGGCGGAGAATTGTTCTTGGTGTAACAACCGCTTAGCTCCTTATATAGGTCAGAAGCTGAGTTTACCAATTTTTTGTATGGGCAGGGAATTGTGTTTGGTTCTACAATCACTTAGCTTCTGGTAGTGATAATCATTGGTATTGGTCGCGCTATCAAGATTTATATGATGAGAAGGTGAATCTTTTCTCATGTATATACTTGATAGGTAGAGAACGATAAGGTAGGTGCGAATTCTTGAAACTCATATTTATGGTAAGTTCGTGACTCATCATAATATGGTATGTTTTCGAACGTCTCAGCGAATGGATGCCTATGGTCTGTCTGGATAGTTCTTAAACTCATATTATTGTGGAAAGTTCCTGAACTCATAATGTGTTGTAAGTTGATGGACTATACTAAGGTATAGGAATGTTTAGACTAAAAATGAGTTGTTTTCGGTAAGCTTAGTATTGAAGGTGCTAGAGAAGATTAAGTATTGTCGTAGTATGACAATGAAAGAAGATGGAGAAATAGGATATTCCAAGTCATCTAGCTATGCTAGATTTCGAACTTTATTGAACTCGTGCTGATATGAACTTTGAAAAGGACAGAATTGGTTCAACTTTTGGAATCAATATAATTTTTAAAAAGTGCTATTCTTTGTATGTCTATGCTAATTGCTTCGGCTAGACAGAAATTGATTTAAAATATTCAAAATAAATTTTATATCATCTGTGCATTCGATGCAAGGTTGGTAAAACGATGGAGTTGTTAATACCTTTGAACCTGGTGTTGTATGTGATCTTAGGATCAATAACCCGCTGTGGTATGATGTATATTGACAAAGTCACAAACTGACGAAGTCCTCAACGTACTGTGAAAAGTACGGTATCATGACATCATAAACAGTTTTGATGTATTGCGCAAAAGAATTTAAAGAAGTTGTCAACGTCAATTGAGTTGACTAGACGAATGTTTCACATTGAAATCCAATTTATTGGTATGGTCTAAACTACTTGATTCGTCTAGACAAATGGTATGTCATCGAGCTTCCTTTGAGAACTTGTGCCAAACCAAATTGTTTTGGTGCAGAATTTAATGATTTAGTCTGAGGAGAACATGGAAGAGGTAGTTACTTTCTTTGTGATTGTAAACTGACCGTTAAAGAAGGGTTTATAGTGAAATGTTGTTTAACCAAGTAAGAGTTCATGGTCGATTTGACCCCTCAGCAAAAGTATGAAACGTTTTAAGAGGAAATTTTATATTCCTCGTTATTCCTCCTGCTTCATGATTATTGATAGGTTATGGGGGTTAGGAATGAGGGAAAGATAAGAACTCCGTTGAAGTGAAGTTGAGAAGAAAGGTAGGCTAAAATTTCGAGGACGAAATTCTGTGAAGAAGGGGTGAATGTGATGACCCGGGTAAGGGTGTGGTTTTAAGAAATTCCGAGGACAGAATTTTATAAGGAGGGAAGAATGTGACAACCCAGAAATTCATGTTGTCTAGAATTTAGGTTTAAAGAATTAGTTATTAATAAAACTAATTTTTATTAATAATATTATGTACTATGTGTTTGTTAATCGTTCTATAACCTAGGATGATTATAAGTCAGGAGTATTCTGGCTACGAGCTACATTGAGCTAATAAGAATTTTCAAGACAAAAATAGAAGTTTTCTGGGAAAAAAATATTTTCGGGGAAAAAGACGAAATAGGCACTATTCATCCGTGTCTGCTCGGAGATTTATTTTGAAATTCTGAGAAGTTATAGATTACGTTTAATTTTGAGACGTGATGGAATATTCAATAATATTTCAGTTATGGCAAAAACAAAGTTTTTACCTGTGGACTCAAAACCTAGGGTTAGGAAAGCGAGTTCCGAGAATTTTATGATCACGTATAATCATTAGGGTTAATATGCGTGAGAAATACGAGGATAATGCTAGTTATTATATGAGTATAGTAAGAAGATTAGTACAACGTATAATATGAATATCGTACGAACTATATATGAAGAAAATGCGAGAATATGAGAATGAGATGCGTAGAATACGATTAGTCTTAATGGAATTTGAGTTCATGGACTTTGTAGAATCTAATTGGACTTGGATTATGTCAAGCCAAACGCTTTGTGAAATCAAGCCCAAGATAGGCCCAATAAGAATTAGGGTTAAGGCCCAAACCAAGAAAAGAAACCGCGGATCGAACCGATGGGTAAACGGATGGGTAATAACCAATGGGGTGACCCATGGGGCAAGAGGGGCGGCCACTTGGCCACCAAGTAAATTTGGTGGCTAAGTCTTGGAGGAGGTGGGAATAGTAAGGAGGTGGGGGGCGAAATGACTAAAATGCCCTTAGCTTTGATTTTCTATAAATAGGAAGCTCATTTATTTATTTTGAGAGAGAGAGAAAGAATGAGAAGTCGGATGGGGAAGAGAAGGAAGAGTATGAGAATGAATGATCGGATCAAAAGTGTTCGTGAAATAGAAAAACTTGCAAATCGCATGCTTTGTCTAGCGGGAGAAAAATAAGAAGAAGAGGTAATTTAAAAACTAGTTTCTTCTAATATTTTATTTAAGTTTAATATGTTTAAAATATAAATTAATGAAGATAAGAAGTAGATAAGGTTAGAGATGAGTTCATATGGTTGAAATCATGAGAAAAAATAAGAAATAAGAACTTAGAAATTTAGTTTATAAATTTCTTAAGGAAGTATAAGATTCGTAATGAATTAGAGCGATCAGAGTGGATTATATGAATAAGTAGGTGAAATAAGTAAGGAATGGTGTTCTATAACATCAAATTCCAATAAAAAGTGGAATCGTAATGCAAAATATCGATTAAAATGAAGAACGAACGAAGAACACGCGAAGAACACGAAGAACGTTGTTGATGGACAAGTTTAAAACCATCGTGTCTAAGTTAGTTGCTTGTTGCTTGGTTAGGAACGGTAGAAACGTTCATGAATAACGGATTAAAACTTAGCTATAACGAAGTTATAGCGAAAATTTTGTAAAAGTCAAACGAGAATTAGAAAGTTAGTAAATGAACCCGAACGTGTAGGGTTTCATAAGAAATTAAGAGAACATAGAAAACGTGAGTCGTGGACTCAAGAACGAGCGAGTTCCGAGTTCGGATGACCGAATTACGGACGAACGAACGACGAGCGTTAAAAACGTAAAATGAACAAAGGGTGAAGATCAAGCCAATCGAATGGCACATTAACAGATTTAGAATGAAGTTCTGTCTGACGGGTATTGACGTACGTAAGATAAGGAAGAGATTAGCTTTGGAACGACCTCGTTCCGAGTTATAACGAAGGAGTTATGAGATTGGGAAGTGAGCGTCTCAAAGAATTTATTTAACACTTCGAAAAATTTCTAGGGTTTTGTCTTGGCGCCGCAGTGCCGAATAGACTGTGAGAATTGGTGTGACGCCCCCAAATCTGGGTCTCTTCCAACTCGACATATGGTGCTCCATGGTGCTACAGTTCCCACAAACATTCAATTGAAAAGCCTTAAAAGAACGAATATGTCTTATATATATATATTCCAAAATAATACTACCATTCCCCAGGTTCTTTATAACCGTTACATTTGTTCTTGTCATAATGTCAAATATTATCATTACAAACCTATACTATTACATAGGTAATCTACAAGTTCGCTTTAGCCTTCGCTTTATCCTTGAGGAATCCTTTGGTCCATTCGGTCTAAGCTGCATTCATATGGTTCAAGAAAGAGTGAGCATAACAAGCTTAACAAGTACAACAATTTCATTCTAAAAGCATGCTTGAAATATAGGAATCATATATCTTCAATAACTAGATGATAGTTACGAAGTACTATCAATAACTTAAAATAGCGTTTCTTTTCCTTCAAAACATTTTACAATTACAATATTCAGTAATACATCAATTCTGGTTCAAGACGTGAACGTCTTATAGTTTCTTTGAAAAGGACAATCCGGCACGAAGTCCGTAAGTCCGGCATATCTTACGAGTACTTCTAGGTGATCAACCTATAGTACTTTATGTTGATCAACACTATATCCATTAAACGTGTGTACGTTTAAGTTGTGGCAACCTCACGTGCCCATCGAATACTCGATGAAAATACATTTGTTTATTCATATTTAGGCTTACCTTGAATCCGCACCAAACAATTGGCTTAGGATAACGTTATCAATTCTATATGGAAAACTTGTAAATAAATCAATCAACTCTTTCATAAAACCATTCATGCATCTCATAACTTGAATCATTTGAAAACTTGACTAACAAGAAGATTAGATAAGCGTTTATAAAACTTGCCTTCAGCATCTGCTACAGAATAATTACGCTTCCTTTGAGTCTTTACAGTCTCTACAATACGTAATCAAATAACATACCACATTAGGTTATCAATGAACATACTTGGTTCCCAAAGAATCTTACCCTTCTTCTCAATCTAATCCCGTATAAGATTTGTTATTATTGGTTCCGGCTTGCCATCGTTCTTACCATCTTCGTTCTCTTCTATAACTTAACTGAAATTATTTCATTAATACAACTCAGTTCGAGTTAAACATCTTTCCTCGTGGCTTACTAACGTCCTTACGTTATTATCCGAAACTCGATCGTCATTGGTCAAATATACTTATTGAATATCCTTTACGTTCACATTCAGTTGACTTAACTCCTACCTTTAGCGTTATACTTCAGATTTATAACACCCTTAATGATATTGCGTTAAGCTAATTAAGAATTTAATTCACTATTCATACACTTCTCCTTCTCTTTATATTCAAAACCTTTCTTCTCTATCTATTACCTAGTACTAAAGCAATGGCGCCAAATTTTTGTTCTCAGACTCAATGCTATGCTGGCACTCTTGGTTCCAAAAATCGGTCTGGGGTGCGGCGCCATGCCTAGTGTATTCGGCTGCCATTAAGGCGCTTAACTAATAGGGCGAATGTCCAGTTGTCGCACAAGGTCGCCGAATTATTCTTTCCTTGAGTCGCTACTGTGGCACCGACTGTGTATCGTATAATTTTGATGATTTTCTTTTTTGGGTGAGATTCTCAGAGCTCTAACTTCTTTCGTTATAAGTCCGAATTGGCTCGTTCAAGAGCCTACAGTTCACAAATCACATACTCTACATGTTCATGCAAGAATTTTATCTATTCGACTTCATTTGTTAAAATTCCACCTATTAGTCCATTTTTAACAAAAAAGATAAACGTTCGTGAATGTTTAATGCTCATTTCTTCGTTCTGAGTCGGAATCCGGCCATTTTTGAGTTCGAAACTCTTTAATGCCAAATACGACTTGTCTCCATTGAAAACCAATGTTTCCAAGCTCAATATCAAAATTTGACTTCCATTCCGAGAATTTCATTTAATTCGGACGATTGTCGCCTAATCGTAGAATTCCGAAATAAACATCGTTACTTGAGATTTTTAAACCGTTTCAATTGGATTCAATCCATCATACTAATATCTTGTCATTCATATTTCATTGACTTATAAATATGATAAGTTATTACTTATTCTTGGTGAGTTTGTAACTTATTAAAATATAAAATACTTATGTTTCCATTTCTCATGACTTATGTCTTCTTTTCATATGACTTATTATGGTTAATGACTTCTAACCATTATTCTTGCTTCTTATTATCATACTAACTTCATTAATGTAACCATGTTACAAGTTCTAACAAGTTCTTATACTTTCATTCTAAGTTCATAACTTATATAAGTATTCATGACTTATTACGGATTAAGTCCATTAATCATTCATTCTTATCATTCCTTAGCATGCTAGTTCTACCAATACCCCCTTCTCTAACAATGGAAAAAAAAAGAGAATCATGGTTTATGAGTACCTACTCTTTGATGAAATCTTGCTTAAGCTTTAATCTCGTTCTTACTTCTTGAAATATTAACTATAGCTTTTCTAGTTTTTGTAGCTTATTATCTCTAACCAATAAACTCTCAACTTGTGGGATGAAATGAACAACCCACAAAATGAAATTCAAGCTCTCTATTTATAGGAAAACCAAAGTTAGGGCATAATGGTCATAAAACCACTCCACCTCCTTACTGTTCTTAGCTTAAGCATTAAGTAAACTTGTTCCCCACATTATTTACTTAGCCATTAAGTTATCTTTTTTCCCACAACACTTGGCCGTTAAGTATACATGGTTATCACACTTACTGAGCCATTAAGCTACTTATTCATCACCTTGGATTATCCATGGGTTGCCCCATGGGTTTAAACCATCCATAACCCATTGGTTACTTATTTTGGGCCTTTAACTTAATTGATCTTAACTTATATCATTTGGTCTTGCATTATATTACTTTGGGCTTCACATTATAAACACTTGGGCTTGTATATTAATTAACATTGGACTTAACCATTCTTACATTTGGGCCTTGTCACACTTCCCTTTGGACTTTAATATTTCCTACACAATCCCACATATTCAATAAAATTGGCTTAAAGCCTTATAACGTATAATTTACGTACAATTCTCGTATTCTAACTCGTATACTTCTTCAATCCATACAACATACCATAATTCATACATACTCGTATAATACCTCGTATTACACTCGTATTCATCACTTCGTATAATACCTACGTATTTATACGATCATTGTTTAATTCATTAATCGCATTACATTTCCTTCTCGTAAATCATTTTCCTTAAACATTAGGTTTTAAGTCCACATGCGAAATATTACGTTTTCCATAACTGAAATATTATTGCATATTCCATCTCACCTCGATATTCTATCGTTATGTATTTCTCGGAAGTTCAAAAATAATTCCCAATGTAAATTGCGTGAATAGTGTTTTTTTAAAATTTATCTGAAAGCTTTTTATTTTCGCTTCAGGAAATTCAAACACTTTAATTCTATCACGTAGCCAAAATACTACTACATTCTCGACACGCTTAGGTCATGTAATCGACCTTCGATTAGCTTGCTCGTAAATAATCAATTAAATTCATTTAATCCTTATAATTAAATAAAATTTTAATTCTTTTTAAAATTCGATTTTCTCATGCGTTACATTCTTCCCTCCTTATAAGGATTTTGTCCCCAAAATCTCGCTAATATTTATATAAACAAAAGAGGAAAAGTTTTCTTCATTTCAATCCTGAGTTACCACAATGCTTCTTCGACATTGTGGTTCTTACATTCACCTTCACCGAAGGTATTATCTTATCTCACATGACTTATCACTTCCTATTAACAATTTGAGTTGGAAGTTAAACACTTACTAACATATTACACTATCTTCTTTTTATTAGTTCTTCTTTTAACTCGTAATTATTGGAAACTCAAATTCCTCCCTCAAAACAAGACTATACTTAGTCTTCTATTTATCCTGCGTCCTCTTCTTCATCTGCTTGCATTCATCGTTACCTAGTTGTACTTAATTAACTCGTTCCATTATCATGGATTGAGTCTACCTTGTGAATAACCTTTCTACCCTTTCATTCTGTAATCTAACTTCTAACTTCGTCCTCGTCATCTCCGTTATTAACTCATTTTGAGTCGTTAACATTGATAGTTTTCCTTATTCTTCCTTCTTAATGCGTCGTGTACTACGTTCTCCGTCCTTGTATGATATAAGATATCACAGTCCTCTCTCTACTGCATATTCAACTTCTTCTGTGTGGAGATATATTTCAGACTCTTAGAGTCCGTGTATATCTCACACTTCTCCACGTATAAATACTATCTTCAAAAAAAATTTTGAATTTATTTTTTTTTTAATTCAAAACTACAACTGCCAATTCTAGGTCATAAGTAGGATAGACTTCCTCATAATCCGTTAACTGGCGTGATACATACACAATGACATTGCCATGCTATAAGAGCACGTAATCAAGTCATCCATGGAAAACATCGATATACACTACAAAATTCCCCGTATCATCTTTTAAAGACAATACAGGTGCCTTACTTAACCTTTTTCTTCGACATGGTACCTTAAACCCTAGTACCTCACAAGAGTACTTATCAATTTGCCATTGACCTATTCGGTGCCCCTTATGGAAATCTAACTGTAGTACATTAGTCAACCCAAATGACATACCCAGAAACTTGTCAAACTATAACGAGTTCTGATCGTCATCTTAGGTACCTCCTCCATCTTCCTTACTTTCAACCAACTATACCCCATAGGCAAATCTTTTTTTTTAGAAAAATTCTTTGCTCCTTTCAACTGATCAAATAGATCATCGATCCTAGGACATGGATATTTATTCTTAACCGCTAATTCACTCATATTTCGACAGTCGATACGCAACCGCAACAACTCATCCTCTTACTTAACATCCTACTAACTTACGTCAAGGTTAAACGACAATAACGTCTGTCACGCCTCCAAATTCGGGTCCCTTCGAACCTCGGATCCGGTCCGCCACGATACTACTATCGTCAAACTATTTATATTTTTCATTCATAACTTAATGAATAAAACTTTACTTATTACAATTTAGAATATAAATTCATTCCATTTCCAGGATCTGCACAATGACCCCAAACTTTTATAAGTTTTTAATCCTGGTCATTTACTATTCTTGTATTACATCACATTCGATATTATAAAAACGCAGAATAATTTAAACTTTTTCAATCTCTTGAATAAAATCTTTTATTGATTTAATAACTTTGAACCAATTACAATTCTTGAATCAACTATATAATATGGTTCAGTCTATTGGAATTACTGTAAAAGATTTTACATCTTGATTCGATATCCTCTATATATTAACTAATACATCCTTACAATACAACAAGTATTAAACATCGTAAGTATATATCAAGTACACTCCTATAACCTAAACATGGTTCAAGTAATAATCTAAATAGTATCCTTCGTTGCGAAACTATCTACTTTGTCAAACAAGAAGCACGAAATCTTTACCGTGAGTCCTTAACCTGCAAAAGTGGTTATTTGCAAGGGTGAGCTCGACAGTCCAACAATTCTAACAGTTTTCATGCAGCATATAGTATATAATAGCATATTCAGTTCATGCATTCATAATCAATTAATATTAACTACGCATGTTACTTCACACATAACATGCATAGACATTTACTTCACAAGCATATCATCAAAGATCAACTTTCAACTTTCATACATATCTCATATGCATTTCATATATATACATCAACATTATCATAGAAAAATATAGCTCAGCTAACAGTTATCGAATTCATATATCAAATAGAAATCGAAAGACTTTTCGATTAAGTAGTTTATCAACTACGACTTAACTGCTTAAAGCTTATCTGCACTGCGTGTATTCTTACACAGTTATATAATCATGGATTCATATCCATTAGTCATACATTTCATATGTCCTTAATATAACAATAAATATTACATCGTTTCTTAACTAGGTTTGTAAAACCGTCATTTCACTTTCTCATCGTACTTTTAGAATTGCTATGTATGTATAGGTATTCTTTAACCATCCGTACTTGACATCAACTTCATATACATTTATCACACACTTGACTCGCTATGTGTTCGACACATATTTAAAGTTTATAGATATGTGATCTACGTCGTTCATATTCAAACTACTTAGTTTCATAATGATTTATTTCAATCAATAAGGCTTAACAAATTTCTTTAACAAGTTTCGATGATATAAGCTTTTAAACTAATAAGCTTCTACTAGCATGCTTCACATGTATATAGCATAATTTATTTGAAAATGTATTTTAAATCACACTTGAAACGTCCAATTCATGCTTAGCTAAAAGATGAACATAATCGTCATGTCTAGGGGCATAAGGCGTTCACGTTCACTTTTAAAAGTTATTCTAGGCCAAGGTAAAGCAACTAGGTGAAACTTTTAATCTCATTTCATAGCTAACTAATCCATGAATATATGTTATCATGTTTAGAACTTTAAGTACACAAGTTACTTTAAGTTCGTTCTTAAAGTTTCAAGCTTTCTTTAGAAATTATTTTCAACTAAGCTATTGTAAGTTGATATTAAGTAAAGTAACTTTAAATCACTTCTCATTTTTAAGTATACTCATAGCTTAACAAGATGTATGTGTTAAAATATCATAACTTCAAAGACTCAAGGTTTGTCAATATTCGTTTTTCAAAACTCTAAGTTTCTTTTCAAAAAAAATACTAAGCCATGCTAAAGCATTCTATAATGTGTAAGGTAATCTTATATGTCATGTCTATTATCATGTATTTTTATGTTACATCACTTAGAATAACATATTTCATCGTCGGGAGCACTATACTTCTGCATATGCTCTCTCGACGCCCTCCGATGGCCTACGATTATGTAACAGTCACAAAGATGACTATTTTGACCCTTCCTAATGACCTCAAATTGAAACACTTAAAGAACAAACGTTGTAGGTCTATTCGTTCTCGTTCCGGATCATCTTGAATTTCCACAATCGGAGTTCGTATGAAAATGTTATGGGCGTTTTACCAAACAATGTTCTGGTAGATTTTTCTCATCATCTGTAATAGACCACCCCCCGCCGGGGCGGGGGTCTTGCCTTAAAAATAGCCCATTGAGGCAGGCATAGCTACTGTAAGTGGGAAATTTCATGCCCTATTACGAGCTAACAAGCCAAACTTCCCTTCTAACCTTCATAATCTGAGTTATACATGTCTAAATTAGTCCATTTTCGATTCTATGGATTCGTAATTCATAGAACTACAACATACTATAATACCCATCAACTAACATAGACATTAAATAACCCAAATATGAATCTATAACTCATGTTCATGCAAATGTTTATGTTTTGGACAATTTATCGAAATTATTCACTACGAATTTGATTCTAAACCAAATTGGTTTATTTAACTTCCGTTGATTTCGTATTCAACCATATTAACGATATCTAGCATCAATTCATGGATTACAACAACCCTTAGCCATCAATTTTGTGACTCAAAAGCTATTTTTTATGACATTTCTAGTGATTGAAAACTTAGGAAATCAAACGCATTTGGGATAGTACTATTACCTCTTGATTGCTTGAAGTTGCTAATTCTAGCTCTTCAATCCTCCCATTGCTCTCAATAATACTGAACTTCCAAGTTCTTAAAACACTTGTATGCTCTTAATCTCACACTTAGCAATTCTCAGCATTGGAAAATAGAAGGAGATGGGTTGCATTTATAGAGAAGCAAAACAACAAATATTGTCATCTCCCACTAAATTAAACACATGGATTTAAGGATTGTATGAAGGTTAACAAGGAGTTGTTGGAGGTTAGTTGGATTGCATCATTATGCCCACTCCTCCAATGATCATGATCTAGCAAGCTTGGAAGAAAATGAAGAACATAGGCCTTAGCCTTTTTGTCTAAACACGTGACTGAGATGTGAGGGAGCAAATGAGACTCTCAATTTGGGACAATACAATATCTCAACATTCTTGTATACTCCTACACCTTCTCACTCTTATGTTACATTTTATGATGAATTCATATCATATAGTTTCAATATACATTAGTCCATAAATTTTAATCTTTAAAATATGTGTGGACTTAATCTAATTGCTCACTAATAACTTAATATCTCTTTTTACTATCTACTTACACATTGGTATTAAAATAAATATTTTAATAACACATATTTATTTACTCCAATCTTTTAGGGTACACATATAATTGCCTCATCACCTAGAATGAGATAACAAAACTTATTTAAATCAACTTTATTATTTAATCACTTTTATAATATGTATATCATTAGTTCCAATTAATGTCACACTTCATTTCATATCATATAGATGTAGCTACTATATAATATAAAATCATTGCACATACAAATTTAATTCCTTCAATTAGTCATTCATTAAATTATTAAATGGATGCGTATTCATTCACTTTGCCACACTAGGCATATCAGACAAGCTTACATTAAGCTTATTACTTATTCTCATTACTTATTCATTTCCCATCACATTACTATAATCAAAATTATGTACTTCTCCATAGCATAAGATGTTTTTATCATGTTTTCTCTAAATATAAGAACTAATCATAATAACACGATTACTCATTTTTGCAAGATATTATTCTTAATATAATATATTTGTATTATTAAAATATTTACATGCACGACACACGTAAACACTATATATAAAAAAATAAGTTTGTTTCCTATTATGATAAATTGTTTCCATCAACTTATATAGCAAATATGTTTTAATATATTTACCACATTACTTAATCCCACAAATTTCCTCGTACAAAGCTACATAAGGTAATATCAAAATAATATTCCCCCCTTTTATTAAAATAATCAAATGCTAGAATTTATTTTAATATCCTTTAGTAGAAATATACTATAATTATTTCTCTTCCACCAAATCACATAATTCAAGGTATATATATAACACATATACATTCCTTTAATCTTCCCTTCTCGCCGTGTATCAAATTACTCAATAATTCTCTAACCACTTTAAAGGTATATCGATTTTCTTCTCTCGTCAACAACGTACATATATACAAGTCTAAACCTAGCACACATCGAGTCTTTAATGGTATTAAATATAGTACACTGAGTGGTTTCCCACAAACAACCAACAAATTAGTTTCCGTCTCGTCTACATTGTTTTCACAGTGAGTTAGATCAGTTACTAATGTGACACCCCCAAATCTCGGATTTGGTGTTCACGTAATCAAAACATTCATTTATAACTACCCAATCATAAATAAAATTGAATAATAAACCTGCCCATACAGGAAATACATAAAATAAAATCTCCCAGGTTATCTAACCTTTACAAACAATCATTCATGCGGAAAATTTAAATAAATTCATTACATTCTTTAAACCAAAGTCTGATAATAAAACTATCAAAACTATTACAAGTCTTGAGATTTGTTCATCTTTCCTTTCCTTTATTTGGTGCTAGGTACGTCACCCTTTCCATCTTTAGCTGTAAGGATTTTACAGGCAAGAGTGAGCAAACAAGGCTCACTTGAAATAACAATGAATAACTTTTACATTCTCTGCCCATTCAGGGGCTCAATAGAATTGAACAATAGGTTCTATTAACATCTTTAACATTCCTTGCCCATTCAGGGGCTCAATAGAACTAAATAATAAGTCCTATTAACATTTTAACATTCATTGAGGGTCTAATGACCACGAACCTTATCCATAGTTATAAGTAATCTTTTAACTTAAACTTTTACGGTCATACGACCATAATGACTTTAAGGTACTTAGGGGGATCAACCCTTCGTACATGTATTGTATACAAACATTTCAGCGCAAAGTACAAAACTAAGCGTAAACCCTATAAATAGGGTTGTTCATCTCAGTATTTTGAGTACAAGTCCGCCCCACAGATAGTTTGGTTTGGATACACTTCAAGTTAATTTGGAGTTCAATGGACATCAACTAAGGATTAGTTGAATAAAGATAATAACACTATGTTATTGAATGATCATACTGAATAAACATTTTGTTCTAAGTTCATGCTTTAAGAATAATCTAATAGCATAACAATTGAATAATCTATCATACCTTGCTTTGAACAACATTAAGCTAAGGTTATAACTTAGAATTTAATATCAAGCATGGATAACAACAATAATTTGAAACGATAAACTGAGTTAACAGAATAAAGGTACTTGCATGCTAATATAACAAGTTTAGAGTTAGGAAAAACTTGCATAATCATAATAACTATCTCAACGAAAGTGTAGAGTTGGGAAGCTTGTATCATCATGAAAAACTGGATACAATTAAATTTCTTAATGGAAATACTTTACTCAATAAAGTATAGCATATGAAATTTTCATAACGAAGCTTTAGGATTAGAAAATTTGCTCAATGTAAAAAGATAGGGATTTAGAATCTTGCCTTGTGCGTAGATTAAACCGTTATAATCCAAATCACAATATCCTATATACATGTGTTAACATGACATGATTAGTCATAATCAACGCTACATCACGTATGGTTTAAATCTCTAACCATATAATCAAATCACATAATCAACTTCTATCTAATAAAACTAATAACAATATTTGTTAATTAGTAATTCCATGTTCACTCATAGTATTAACATACTATAATACCAGAAATACATACTCAACATTTATCATATATCATTCCTTTAAAAAAATTAGACTTTTGTGCAAGACAAAAGTCGTTTCTGAACTTTCTGTTAAGTGGCGCCGCGGCGCCACAGTTTGATCTGTGGGCCGCGCTGCGGCGCCGGTGTGGCGCTTTGGCGCGAGACTTATATAGGGACTCGGCGCTGCGGCGCGAGGTCCGGTGCTCTGGCACTGACTTCGGCACTGCGGCGTGAAGTCTGGCTGGGGCGCGACTTTTGGCGCTAAGGCGCGAAACTTGACGCTGGAGCATGAATTTTGACGCTGGGGCGCCAAAACTCACATAAACAAAACGAAGAACAGAGCCAAAGCCACTGTCTTCATTTCTAGCAACAATCAACACCCAATAACTTGTATAACTTCACAAAAATTACATATAAAAGTTATGAAGCATTTGTGTACAAATTTTACACAACTAAACAACAATAGCAGAGAACTAATTCTCTGAAAACACTGTGTTTTAAAAAAATACAGACTCCATTGAAGAAATATCTTGACACAGTAAACACGACCATCTCTATTCGATTCCTTGTTCTGCTTAATTTCTTACCCAATTACACACAAGTCTCAATTAACATAATCACATACTAATTTTTATTAACTTTCAAAAGTCATATTCATGCATATAAGTTTTCTGTAAAAATAATTCCTTTCGTGTATACGTAATTTATCATACTCTTACCTATACATTATTGAACATACAATCATCAATATATATGTTATCTACTACTAATACACATGATTTCATAATCAAATAGTAAAACATTCGAACTCTAGAAAGTTTGTAAAGAACTTCGTCTTACAGTCAAATTGAGAACACCGAGACAATAAAAACTCAAATAAAATATATGGCGTAAAATAGCTATGGTTAAGTTATGTACATACCTTTTGTTTTAGACAATCTTTGTTAAACACTGATAACTTTCTTTTGCTACTTCTCTCTCTCGAATTTTCTGAAACTTTTCTTATTCTCTGAAAACCTCTTCTTAGACTAAGCAAAACTAGAGCGTAAACACTTAACAAGTATGCGTCAAAATAAAACAAAACTGATATGGCAATAATAAGCCTATTTACTCTTATCAGTTACCAAACATATAACGTATAATCTTATAAATATAAATATATTTTATTTATATATTTGTTTTATTCTATTAATAATATAATTTAAAATTAACAAGAATTTCAAAAGTCATAAGGCCTTGTTTGGCAAACCATTTATAAAATAAAGGATTAATATACTTACACCTTGTTTGGCAACACTAAATTAAAATTACTTTAATTTATTTTAATAAATTTTTATAACATAGCTATTTGTCATACTTTATTTAATAACAATTTATTAAATAATTCCCTTAATCACATAAGTCAATCCACATAACACATTCATTATTTAACAAATAAATAATTAACTAAATCAACTCAATCAAATTGAACAATTATTTATTCAATAATAAGCACATCCAATAAATATTTATAACTTACACTTAAAAATCTGGAATGTTACATCATTCCTCTCTTATAAGGATTTTGTCCTAAGAATCACAACTTAAACAACGCATTCGTAACAACTAATTCGTATATACCTCCGCTCTTTGAATGAATCGTTTAGCCCAGCTCCTATACATCCACCATCAAAGGGTACGGTTGCACTGCCTTAGACTTAATACATACTCATACATGTACTCAAGGAATTGGTGATTATCAAAGATATTTAATGTCACCAACTAAGATAAAATAATTCTATAAATTATTTAATGCCGATAGATAAGTCTTATCCATCTTCTTACTAATTCATCTCTACAATTTATAATAAATATATAATAACGATATATATTTATTAAACACAACATCACTTATTTCATAGCTCATATTACCCTATGTAACACAATACCACATACCTCGTAACACATTTCTATTCTTGTTCGAACCCTTCACATGCCTTAAGAATTTTATTTACTAAATTCTTATTTTAATGTTTTCTAAAAATTCGGGTTCTTACATCCTCTCCCCCTTGTAAGGATTATGTCCTCGAAATAACTGAAACCTCCTCTACTCGATGCTATTCTGAATATTACATTTTCTTTTTAAATTATTTTATCCATTCTCTTTTCGAAAGTTTTATTATAACTTGTTCTCTTGCATTCTACCACATTCTCTTTTCTAATGAACATTCTACTTACTACATTCATCATTCAGAATAATAAGAATCTTCCACGATTTTTCAATAATCGGGAAGTAATATGAATAATCTTAGATTCCAAATTATGTTGAGGGGTCACAAGACCGTGAACTCTTTTCTAGGTTTACAAATGCTTCAACAAAATCCTTCACATTGCAAACCAGAGTGTTTACAATCACAAAGACTGAAAACACCCTCCACATGTACACTAGGTGGCTAGCCTATTGTACCACTACGTTAGGCCGCAACATAGTGTTTTGTAACGACTATATACGTTATGCTCGGAACCATTGGCCCCGAAAACATGTCCCCTTATAGGGTTGTTCACCTCAGCTTTTTCACATCTGAATCCGCACCAGAACAATCTAGTTCGGCACAAATACTCAAGAATGCTTGAATTTCACAAATATATTTTTTCAACATTCGTCTAGCCGAATCAAATCACTTAGACTTTTATCAACAACTCAAACATCAAACGAAATAATTTAGCCAACTTAATTGACCTTCTTCATAATCTAAAAGAAAACCAAAAATTCTTTTATGACGTCATGATACCGTATCAGATTAGTAGTACGTTGAGGATTCCGCCATTACGTGACTTTGTCATACTACACCGTACCAAAATTGGATGACGATCTTTCGATCACAACCAACACTGGGTTCAACTGCATTGAAGACTCCATCGTTTACCATTTCTACACCATACCAAATCATGTAAATGGTCAGAAATACATTTTGAAAATTTTCAAATCATTTTATCTTAACCGAAACAATTAGCATAGACATATGGATAACGATATTGTTTTTAAAACATCATTGGTTCAATCACATGATCCAAAGTTTTTTTTTTGAGAAAACAGAAATGCAACATCAGCACGAAGTCAATAAATTTTGAAAATCTAGCAGAGCTAGAAGATTTAGAAAATCCACGTTTCTCCATCAACTTCAATCTTTACTATACCAAAATTTCTAACTTCATAACATATATATACCCGATACAGTTCATCAAACTTACCACACTTTGGAAATTCAAGAACTTGCCACAATTATATGAGTTTAAGAATTATCCTAGTCAGACCATAGGCGTCCATTCGCTGAGGGGTTCAAAAACATTTCATATAATTATGAGTCACGAACATACCATGGGCATGAGTTTTAAGAACTCGCGCCTAATCTTAATAGTCTCTATCTTAATATTAATAGTCTCTATCTATAAAATATGATATGAGAAAAGAATCACCTTCTCACCATAAGCATATCGATAGAGCGACACCAACATTCCATTGATTATCATTGTGAGGAACTGAGCGTGAGCACAAAGCCTCCGCCCACACAAAGGTTTGTACAACTCAGCTCTCACATGAGTTCTCAACTGAAATCTCACTTAACTCTATCTCACTCTTAACTTGCTCTTTGCTCGATATGAATTCTTCGTATCTCATCACATACAACTCCTCATGAGTTCATATCGTACCATTTCATAGTACAATCTCTTATAGCATCAAGCTATACACACTTAGTTGTTACAGACTATTTATCACTTTATAGCTTAATCTGATCACGTCGTGATCGTCAATTTAGCTTAGGGTTCTTTCCCTATTATCAACAAAACTCCACTCGAGTTCATTTTTATTATCTTTGTCATATTCATCTTATAGACATCATCTTATCATCTTTACTACCGGAGTTAGGAAACTCCTAAATTATCATTCTCTTAGATACTTCAAGATTCTTCTTTGAATCTTCAGTTATAGACTAAGGTACACTTACCTAAGTTTATAACCTACAACTTTGATACCAATCTGTGACGCCCCCAAATTTGGGTCCCTTCGAACCTCGGATCCGGTCCGCCACGATACTACTATCGTAAAACTATTTATATTTTTCATTCATAACTTAATGAATAAAACTTTACTTATTAAAATTTAGAATATAAATTCATTCCATTTCCAGGATCTGCAAAATGGCCCCAAACTTTTATAAGTTTTTAATCCTGGTCATTTACTATTCCTGTATTACATCACATTCGATATTATAAAAACGCAGAATAATTTAAACTTTTTCAATCTCTTGAATAAAATCTTTTGTTGATTTAATAACTTTAAACCAATTACAAATCTTGAATCAATTATATAATATGGTTCAGTCTATTGGAATTACTGTATAAGATTTTACATCTTGATTCGATATCCTCTATGTATTAACTAATACATCCTTACAATACAACAAGTATTAAACATCGTAAGTATATATCAAGTACACTCCTAGAACCTAAACATGGTTTAAGTAATAATCTAAATAGTATCCTTCATTGCGAAACTATCTACTTTGTCAACCAAGAAGCACGAAATCTTTACCGTGAGTCCTTAACCTGCAAAAATGGTTATTTGCAAGGGTGAGCTCGATAACCCAACAATTCTAACAGTTTTCATGCAGCACATAGCATATAATAGCATATTCAGTTCATGCATTCATAATCACTTAATATTAACTACGCATGTTACTTCACACATAACATGCATAGAAATTTACTTCACAAGCATATCATCAGAGATCAACTTTCAACTTTCATATATATCTCATATGCATTTCATATATATACATCAACATTATCATACAAAAATATAGCTCAGCTAACAGTTATCGAATTCATATATCAAATAGGAACTGAAAGACTTGTCTGATTCGTAGTTTATCAACTACGACTTAACTGCTTAAAGCTTATCTACAATGCGTGTATTCCTACACAGTTATATAATCATGGATTCATATCCATTAGTCATACATTTCATATGTCCTTAATATAACAATAAATATTACATCGTTTCTTAACAAGGTTTGTAAAACCTTCATTTCACTTTCTCATCATACTTATAGAATTGCTATGTATGTATAGGTATTCCTTAACCATCCGTACTTGACATCAACTTCATATAAATTTATCACACACTTGACTCGCTATGTGTTCGACACATATTTAAAGTTTATAGATACGTGATCTACGTCGTTCATATTCAAAACTACTTAGTTTCATAATGATTTATTTCAATCAATAAGGCTTAACAACTTTCTTTAACAAGATTCGATGATATAAGCTTTTAAACTAATAAACTTCTACTAGCATGCTTCACATGTATATAGCATAATTTATTTGAAAATGTATTTTAAATCACTCTTGAAACGTCCAATTCATGCTTAGCTAAAAGATGAACATAATCGTCATGTCTATGGGCATAAGGCGTTCACGTTCACTTTTAAAAGTTATTCTAGGCAAAGGTAAAGCAACTAGGTGCAACTTTTAATCTCATTTTATAGCTAACTAATCCATGAATATATGTCATCATGTTTAGAACTTTAAGTACACAAGTTACTTAAAGTTCGTTCTTAAAGTTTCAAGTTTTATTAAGATATCATTTTCAACTAAGCTATTGTAAGTTGATAATAAGTAAAGTAACTTTAAATCACTTCTCATTTTTAAGTATACTCATAGCTCAACAAGATGTATGTGTTAAAATATCATAACTTCAAAGACTCAAGGTTCGTCAATATTCGTTTTTCAAAACTCTAAGTTTCTTTTCAAAACACATACTAAGCCATGCTAAAGCATTCTATAATGAGTAAGGTAATCTTATATGTCATGTCTATTATCATATATTTTTATGTTACATCACTTAGAATAACATATTCCATCGTCGGGAGCACTATACTTGTGCATATGCTCGCTCGACGCCCTCCGATGGCCTTTGATTATGTAAAAGTCAAAAAGATGACTATTTTGACCCTTCCTAATGACCTCAAATTGAAACACTTAAAGAACAAACATTGTAGGTCTATTCGTTCTCGTTCCGGATCTACTTGAATTTGCATAATCGGAGTTCGTATGAAAATGTTATGGGCATTTTACCAAAATATGTTCTGTTAGATTTTTTTCATCATCTGTAATAGATCACCCACCGTCTGGGCGGGGGTCTTGCCTTAAAAATAGCCCTTCGAGGCAGGCATAACTACTGTAAGTGGGAAATTTCATGCTCTATTATGAGCTAACAAGCCAAACTTCCCTTCTAACCTTCATAATTTGAGTTATACATGTCCAAATTAGTCCGTTTTCGATTCTATGGATTCGTAATTCATAGAACTACAATATACTATAATACCCATCAACTAACATAGACATTAAATAACCCAAATATGAATCTATAACTCATGTTCATGCAAATGTTTATGTTTTGGACAATTTAGCGAAATCATTCACTACGAATTCGATTGTAAACCAAATTGGTTTGTTTAACTTCCGTTGATTTCGTATTCAACCATATTAACGATGTCTAACATCAATTCATGGATTATAATAACCCTTAGCCATCAATTTTGTGACTCAAAAGCTACTTTTTATGATATTTCTAGTGATTGAAATCTTAGGAAATCAAAAGCATTTGGGATAGTGCTATTACCTCTTGATTGCTTGAAGTTGCTAATTCTAGCTCTTCAATCCTTCCTTTGCTCTCAATACTACTGAACTTCCAAGTTCTTCAAACACTTGTATGCTCTTAATCTCACACTTAGCAATTCTCAGTAATGGAAAATAGAAGGAGATGGGTTGCATTATAGAGAAACAAAAGCACAGATATTGTCATCTCCCACTAAATTAAAAACATGGATTGAAGGATTGTATGAAGGTTAACAAGGAGTTATTGGAGGTTAGTTGGATTGCATCATTATGCCCACTCCTCCCAAGATCATGATCTAGCAAGCTTGGAAGAAAATGAAGAACACAGGCCTTAGCCTTTTTGTCTAAACACGTGACTGAGAAGTGAGGGAGAAAATGAGACTCTCAATTTGGGACAATACAATATCTCTGCATTCTTGTATACTCCTACACCTTCTCACTCTTATGTTACATTTTATGATGAATTCATATCATATAGTTTCAATATACATTAGTCCATAAATTTTAATCTTTAAAATATGTGTGGACTTAATCTATTTGCTCACTAATAACTTAATATCTCTTTTTACTATTTACTTACACATTGGTATTGAAATAAATATTTTAATAACACATATTTATTTACTCCAATCTTTTAGGGTACACATATAATTGCCTCATCACCTAGGATGAGATAACAAAACTTATTTAAATCAACTTTATGATTTAATCACTTTTATCATATGTATATCATTAGTCCCAATTAATGTCACACTTCATTTCATATCATATAGATGTAGCTACTATATAATATAAAATCATTGCACATACAAATTTAATTCCTTCAATTAGTCATTCATTAAATTATTAAATGGATGCTTATTCCATCACTTTGCCACACTAGGCATATCAGATAAGCTTACATTAAGCTTATTACTTATTCACATTACTTATTCATTTCCCATCACATTACTATAATCAAATTTATGTACTTCTCCATAACATAAGTTGTTTTTATCATGTTTTATCTAAATATAAGAACTAATCATAATAACACGATTACTCATTTTCGCAAGATATTATTCTTAATATAATATCTTTGTATTATTAAAATATTTACATGCACGACACACGTAAACACTATATATAAAAAAATAAGTTTGTTTCCTATTATGATAAATTGTTTCCATCAACTTATATAGCAAATATGTTTTAATATATTTACCACATTACTTAATCCCACAAATTTTCTCGTACAAAGCTTCATAAGGTAATATCAAAATAATATTCCCCCCTTTTATTAAAATAATCAAATGCTATAATTTATTTTAATATCCTTTAGTAGAAATATACTATAATTATTTCTCTTCCACCAAATCACATAATTCAAGGTATATATATAACACATATACATTCCTTTAGTCTTCCATTCTTGCCATGTATCAAATTACTCAATAATTGTCTAACCACTTTAAAGATATATCGATTTTCTTCCCGCGTCAACAACGTATATATATACAAGTCTAAACCTAGCACACATCGAGTCTTTAATGGTATTAAATATAGTACACTGAGTGGTTTCGCTCAAACAACCAACAAATTAGTTTCCGTCTCGTCTACACTATTTTTATAGTGAGTTAGATCAGTTACTAATTCGTATATACCTTCGCTCTCTGAATGAATCATTTAGCCCAACTCCTATACATCCACCATCAAAGGGTACGGTTGCACTGCATTAGACTTGATACATACTCGTACATGTATTCAAGGAATTGGTGATTATCAAAGATATTTATTGTCACCAACTAAGATAAAATAATTCTATAAATTATTTAATGCTGATAGATAAGTCTTATCCATCTTCTTACTAATTCATCTCTACAATTTATAATAAATATATAATAACGATATATATTTATTAAACACAACATCACTTATTTCATAGCTCATATTACCCTATGTAACACAATACCACATACCTCGTAACACATTTCTATTCTTGTTTGAACCCTTCACATGCCTTGAGAATTTTATTTACTAAATTCTTATTTTAATATTTTCTGAAAATTCGGGTTCTTACAGCGTCTCAGTGCTTTATTACTGTAAATTACTACCTTGGGTTTTCTTAGAAATCCAAAGATTCATACTTTTAATCTAACAATTTATTAAAGTTCTATGGTTACTTAACTCATTCCTACCGAGAATTTCTTCAAATTCTCTCAACATTAACAGTACTTATCTACCCACACTTACTTACCTTGATTATCCATGAAACGATTTCCACGAATATAATTAACGAAAGTTATTTCCTCCTCCTCTACCTTAATGTTTAAAGGTACTTATAATCCCTTCCGGACAGAATCCTAGATGAGTCTTTCCATATGTCTTACACACCTCGATACTATGATTAGGATCCCCTTGTTTCACTCCAGTATTCCCAGAGTTAAAATTCTTTCTTTTTGGCATACTGCCACTATTACTGGTATTCTCTGTCTTGGTTCGTCCCTCTCCCTCGCTATCATTCTTTCCCTCTTTGTGGTATTGAGTCAACGCCTCACTATTATCCCCTAACATAATTACCCTCTCCAGAATGGTCCCATAGGAAACCCTCTAGAACACTGCAATCCTACTATAGAGCCAGGGTTTTAGGCCCCGCTCAAACCTACGAGCCTTCCTCTCCTCAGTGTCCACTTAGTGTGGCACAACCCTTTCAAATTCATTGAATTTGGTCGTGTACAGGCGAACCGTCATGTCCCCTAGTTTAAGTTCTAAGAAGTTAATCTCCATCCTCCCTTGCATGCTTGTAGGGAAATAATTCTCAAAGAAAATCTTCTTAAATTGTTCCTATGATACCACATCTGTTCTAGTCCCACCCTGGTAAACCTCCCACCAAAAGTTGGCTTCACCTTTTATCCTGTAAGTCGCAAAAGAAGTCTGTTGCGCCTCACCTACGCTTGTAATAATAAATGCCTTCTCTATTTCTTTTATCCATGTCTGGGTCTCTATTGGGTCCGTCGTTCCTTTGAACTCCAGTGGACCTACGCTTTTAAACTTTTTGAAGGTAGTCGTTCTGGCTACTCTACGTCCCGCGGGTAATCTACCCCCGGTTTGGTTCAATGCAGTCATTAATAAATTAACGGACTCTTGCATAGGGTTGTTTTAATACCATTGGTTTTCTTTATGTGATTTCCGCTTCTTGATTACATTATCTTCTCCCTGGCGGCATTTTCAGATTAAATGAATAGAATTTTATTATTATCTATTTACTTACTTCGTTATTATTCGCCATATATCAACTTATACCATAACAAAGCATATTAAATGAGAACTTCATTATATTCATATGCTTCTTCGTAGTTTGAAACTATTTACAACTTGTTTTCATAGCCAAAAGATATTACATTTGTATCCCGCGATTGAACTCCACAAAAGTTGGGATTTACAAAAAGACTACCCTTTTTAAACAAAAGAGGGTTTTACGCCAATATACACATATTTATAACTCTAACATTCTAATAATGCATAACAGCATCCTCGTATTTCTCATTCTCAATCGTCGCTACAGTATCCCGACTAATAGTATGTCGAGTATGTCCTGACTCATTGGAATAACAAGAAATTTTTAGCTTGAAATCCTTATGAGCACTCTCATGGATGTAAGACATCCGTGCTATCTTCCGGTCCTTCTCCCCAAGTTCTTTACGAAGCTCATCTGCCTCCTTCTTAAAATCCCTAGCCTTATTTATCATGAGCACCTTCTCATCATGCTCTGACTCAAAATCTTCTTCTGCAGACTCCTTCGCTATATAAAGAGCACTAATCTCTTCATTCTGTTTCTGCACAACTGTATTCAGTTGCACATTTTTGTCAAGCTCTGCCAGATATAATGATCTCATTACATCTGTAGGTGATGACTCTAGTGGAGGTACCACCGTAGTAACCGATGTTACCTCCATTCCTTCCTCCACATCATTAATCGTACTAAGGTATGATGCTATATCCATATCTCCCTCAGAGTAGTTTTCCTCAGAAAAGTACTCCTCTACCTCCGACTCCTCTAGAATCGCTATTGGTACCTCCGCCACTGGCATGGGTACAAGCTCTCCTCGGTTCACAAGCTCTTCGCTCACCGTATGTATATCTCTATACATCAAGCTATCGATCGACATCCTACAATAACGCATAACATGTTGATTAGTACATAACATATAATATTATAAGCACAATCACATTTAATTCCTCAATACCTTATTGACTCATTCAACTCAAGTAAAGCTCGAGTTTACTTCTTTCGGACTTCTCTTCCTTAACGAGGTTATTAGCCTAAGGTTCTTCCCCCCTTAAGTTTTATAACCTAATGCTTTGATACCAACCTGTGACCCCCCCCAAATCTGTGTCTATTCCAACCCGACATATGGTGCTCCACGGTGCTACAGTTCCCACAAACATTCAACTGAAAAGCCTCAAAAGAACGAATATGTCTTATATATATTCCAAAACAATACTACCATTCCAAGCAGTTCTTTATACTTGAATTACATTTGTTCTTGTCATAATATCAAATATTATCATTACAAACATATACTATTACATAGGTAATCTACAAGTTCGCTTTAGCCTTCGCTTTATCCTTGACGAATCCTTTGGTCCATTCGGTCTAAGCTGCATTCATATGGTTCAACCAAGAGTGAGCATAACAAGCTCAGCAAGTACAACAATGTCATTCTAAAAGAATGCTTGAAACATATGAATCATATATCTTCAATAACTGGATGATAGTTACGAAGTACTATCAATAACTTAAAATAGCGTTCCTTTTCCTTCAAAACATTTTACAATTACAATATTCAGTAATACATGAATTATGGTTCAAGATGTGAACGTCTTATAGTGTCTTTGAAAAGGACAACCCGACATGAAGTCCATAAGTCCGGCATATCTTACGAACACTTCTAGGTTATCAGCCTATAGTACTCTATGTTGATCAACACTACATCCATTAAACGTGTGTACGTTTAAGTTGTGGCAACCTCACGTGCCCATCGAATACTCGATGAAAATACATTTGTTTATTCATATTCAGGCTTACCTTGAATCTGTACCAAACAATTGGCTTAGGATAGCGTTATCAATTCTATATGGAAAACTTGTAAAGAAATCAATCAACTCTTTCGTAAAACCATTCATGCATCTCATAACTTGAATCATTTGAAAACTTGACTAACACAAAGGTTTGACAAGCGTTTAGAAAACTTGACTTCAGCGTCTGCTACAGAATAATTATGTTTCCTTTGAGTCTTTACAGTCTCTACAATACATAATCACATAACATACCACATTAGGTTATCAATGAACTTACTTGGTTCCTAAAGAATCGTACCCTTCTTCTCAATCTAATCCCGTATAAGATTTGTTATTATTGGTTCCGGCTTGCCATCATTCTTTTACATCGTTCTTACCATCTTCGTTCTCTTCTATAACTTAACTAAAATTATTTCATTAATACAACTCGGTTCGAGTTAAACATCTTTCCTCATAGCTTACTAACGTCCTTACGTTATTATCCAAAACTCGATCGTCATTGGTCAAATATACTTATTGAATATCCTTTACGTTCACATTCAGTTGACTTAACTCCTACCTTTAGCGTTATACTTAAGGTTTATAACACCCTTAATGATATTGCGTTAAGTTAATTAAGAATTTAATTCACTATTCATACACTTCTCCTTCTCTTTATATTCAAAACCTTTCTTCTCTATCTATTACCTAGCTAATCGCACAATGGCGCTTTGCTTTTGTTCGTACCTCGTGGCCATGATGTGGCACTCTTGGTTCCAAAAATCTGGTCTCGGCGCTACGGCGCCATGCCTAGTGCATTCAAACCGTCTTTGCTTAACTAATGTGGGCGAATGTCCGATCTCGTGACTGCGGCTTCATTATTCTCGCTTGAGTCGGGCTGCATACCGACTGTATCGCATAATTTGATAGATTTTCTTTTTAGGTGAGATTCCCGAGCTCCTAACTTCTTCGTTATAAGTGCGAATTGGCTCGTTCAAGAGCCTACGGTTCACAAATCACATACTCTACATGTTCATTCAATAATTTTATCTATTCAATTTCGTTTGCTAAAATTCCACCTATTAGTCCATTTTTAACGAAAACGATAAACGTTCGTGAACGTTCAATGCTCGTTTCTTCGTTCTAAGTCGGAATCAGGCCATTTTTGAGCTCGCAACTATTTAATGCCAAATACAACTTTTCTCCATTGAAAACCAACGTTTCCAAGCTCAATATCAAAATTTGACTTCCATTCCGAGAATTTCACGAATTCGACGATTGTCGTCTAATCGTGTGAATTCCGGCGAAACTTCGTTACTTGAGATTTTTAAACCGTTTCAATTGGATTCAATCCATCATACTAATATCTTGTCATTCATATTTCATTGACTTATAAACATGATAAGTTATTACTTGTTCTTAGTGAGTTTGTAACTTATTAAAGTATAAAATACTTTTGTTTCCATTTCTCATGACTTATATCTTCTTTTCATATGACTTATTATGGTTAATGACTTCAAACCATTATTCTTGCTTCTTATTATCATACTAACTTCAATAATGTAACCATGTTACAAGTTCTAACAAGTTCTCATACTTTCATTCTAAGTTCATAACTTATATAAGTATAAATGACTTATTCATGACTTATTACGGCTTAAGTCCCTTAATCATTCATTCTTATCATTCCTTAGCATGCTTGCAAGTTCTACCAATACCCCCCTCTCTAACAATGGAAAAAAAAAAGAGAATCATGGTTTATGAGTACTTACTCTTTTGATGAAATCTTGCTTAGGCTTTATTCTCCTTCTTGCTTCTTGAAATATGAACTATAGCTTTTCTAGTTTTTGTAGCTTATTATCTCTAACCAATAAGCTCTCAACTTGTGGGATGAAATGAACAACCCACAAAATGAAATTCAAGCTCTCTATTTATAGAAAAACCAAAGTTAGGGCATAATGGTCATAAAACCACTCCACCTCCTTACTATTCTTAGCTTAAGCATTAAGTAAACTTGCTCCCCATATCTTGCTCCCCACAACACTTGGCCATTAGGTATACTTGGTTATCACACTTACTTAGCCATTAAGCTACTTATTCATCACCTTGGATTATCCATGGGTTGCCCCATGGGTTTAAACCATCCATAACCCATTGGTTACTTACTTTGGGCCTTTAACTTAATTGATCTTAACTTATATCATTTGGTCTTGCATTATATTACTTCGGGCTTCACATTACAAACACTTGGGCTTGTATATTAATTAACATTGGACTAAACCCTTCTTACATTTGGGCCTTGTCACAGTTCCCTTTGGACTTTAATATTTCCTACACAATCCCACATATTCAATACATTTGGCTTAAAGCCTTATAACGTATAATTTACGTACAATTCTCGTATTCTAACTCGTATACTTCTTCAATCCATACAACATACCATAATTCATACATACTCGTATAATACCTCGTATCACACTCGTATTCATCACTTCGTATAATACCTACGTATTTATACGATCATTGTTTAATTCATTAATCGCATTACATTTCCTTCTCGTAAATCATTTTCCTTAAACGTTAGGTTTTAAGTCCACATGCGAAATATTACGTTTTCCATAACTGAAATATTATTGGATATTCCATCTCACCTCGATATTCTATCATTACGTATTTCTCGAAAGTTCAAAAATAATTCCCGAGCAGAATATCGTGAATAGTTTTTTTCAGAAAATATCTCGGAAAGCATTTATTTTCATCTTGGAAATTCAAACACTTTAATTCTATCACGTAGCCAAAATACTACGACGTTCTGACATGTTTAGGTCATAGAACGACCTTCAATTAGCTTGTTCCCATAAATAAACAATTAAATTAAATTAATCATTATAATTAAATAAAATTTTAATTCTTCTAAAAATTCGATTTTTCTCGGGCGTTACAAGTGGCGCCGCAGAGCGAAGCTTCAACCATAATCTTTCGGAGAATGAAATGCATTCACCAAATCGAGAAGAGAGGAGAGAGATGTAGGTCGCCTTGTGCATGCAATGAGAGAGAAAGGAAGGGCACGCGTCGCAAGAGCGCCGATGATGCAGGCAATCCGAGAAATGAGATTTTAAATGCTCAATTACTAGGGGATGTGCAAGAAAGAAATATGAACATATAGTTCACCTAAAATAATACTTAAGAAAATGAGTTAATCCTTTATTAAAGGTTGAACGTAAAGATTAAATGAGATTAAATAACAAAGAATATAATTCACGAGTTACGTAACCGATGTCCGGGGACCGTAGTCGGGATGAACGAACGTGAGAAATTTCTATGGTTGTGATTCCTTAGACGTTGAGTGTCGAGGGTAAGGAATAACATTTCGATGTTATATCATGATAATGAGAGATAAGTGTGAAGCGTATAGACGCTTTGAACGCAACGTTGTTACGATGAACGATCGGTCTTAGCATACAACAATTGGTATGGCTTCGAAACTAAGAACGAGTAATGAACATGGGGTTCATGTAATGGATAATGAAAGTATTAAATAAGATAAGAATATAAATCATCCAAGATGATGAACGTATTGAGTACGACATCTCCGTATGTCATAAAGCCGTAAACTGGTAAAGGAAGTTAGTCACGTAAATTCATATTACAAGAACGCAAACCCTAAGAAGTAAAGTTAAGTAAACCAATGCATAAGTTCAATATATGACTAATTGGTGTTTATGTTTTCTCCTTATGTGTTATATAAGAATTGAAATAAGCAGTTCAGTGTATGCTATTGCTGGACATAAGGAAAGTTTCCTAACTTCATTCATATTACATGAATGCTAGTTTCTTAAACTTCTCAGATGTTGTACTTGAGAAGTCTTGTCTATGTGCGTATGTGCAATGTATGTACAAGGTGGTAGAATGTATGAGGCCTTGAGCCACAATTTGAACACTTCGGTGTTTCTATGATATGTATTATTCTGTGATTGAACTGTTCAAAACAAGTATGTTATGTTTATACATGAACCGTTATTGTTAAGTCTGTGCTAATGATTCTAGCTAGACATGATGTGTATTAAAAAGGTAGAGGGATGAAAGTATTTCAAAGTGAAAGTGATTAATGTTTTAAGATGATAGGAATCGAGACTATTCCTATTATTCAAGCTGCTTCATAACCTTTGTTCAGTTATAGAAGTTCTAAAGAAATGTTTTAATTCTGAAGTTGTTTGTTCAACTGTTATGACTTGCTGGGAAATTGAATGCTCACACTTGCTTCAAATGAAAAATAATTTTCAGTGAACAAGGTTAGAAGAACTTAAGGATCCCGTAAAGATCAAGCTGACGGTATCCAGATGAAGTTCCATTCAGAAGGTGAATGAGCGAGAAGATCAAATGAAGACTTGTAATGTAAAAAGATGAAATTGAATTATAGACTAGTTTATTGAATTGTTGTATCCTTTGTGGCGGATAAAAGTCACTCTTGTAAGATGAAATGAATAATGTATTTATTAATATTTGTAATGAGAAAGGTTATAAGGTTTCGAGAACCTGGGATTTGAGAGTGTATGTTGTTATATTTCGGTATATAATGATGTATGTTGGATGAAGGATGTACTCGTGACGTACGGAAACCGGGTGTGAAGATAGACCGGATTTCGGGGCGTTACATTTACTATTGAGCAAGTTAATTAATCTTTATTTATTTATTCCAAACGAGATTACTATGGTTATTCAAAGTCTGTAATGTTGTTGTAAGAAATGTGTTTATTCAGTTACTAATAACTATTGTTTGATCTTCATTCTCCAATGTCATTGTACTATCTTACACTATTGTACTGAACTCTAAGTTGCCTAGCGATTCTTTATCAATTTAACTAATCCTTAGTTGATGAATGTTCTAAACTCTAAATTACCTTAAATTCAACCCAAACCAAACTTTCTTTGGTTTGCTTATGTACTCACATAATTTTGAAAGCATGTTGTCGATGATACCATTTGTTCAATTTAAAAACTATTAATACTCTAGCTCTTATTGATTCATCGATATACCTTGTTCATGAAACTATTATAATCAAACTCTTGAATAGTTATCGGTCTCTATCTGATTCAACCAGTACTTGGTTGATGAGCATTCTAAAGATCTAGAATTTCCTTTGAAGCTAATTCCCAACCAAACTTCATTTGGTTCGGATCCTGATAATCTAAGTTGAGATGAACAACCCTATATTAGGGGATTATTTTAGAACTACGCAATAGCGTTAAAATATTTACGCAATACATATTACAAAGGGCTGATCACCTGGAGTACGGGATGATGGTCCATATAGTCGTGTAGACTGTTAAAGGTTACAATAGAAACTGTGACGCCCCCAAATTCGGGTCTCTTCCAACCCGACATATGGTGCTACATGGTGCTACAGTTCACACAAATATTCAATTGAAATGTCTCAAAAGAACGATTATGTCTTATATATATTCCAAAACAATACTACCATTCCCTAGGTTCTTTATAACCGTTACATTTGTTCTTGTCATAATATTAAATATTATCATTACAAACCTATACTATTACATAGGTAATCTACAAGTTCGCTTTAGCCTTCACTTTATCCTTATTGAATCCTTCGCTCCATTCGGTCTAAGCTGAATTCATATGGTTCAAGCAACAGTGAGCATAACAAGCTCAGGAAGTAGAACAACTTCATTTAAAAAGCATGTTTGAAACATAGGAATCGTATATCTTCAATAACTGGATAATAGTTATGAAGTACTATTAATAATTCAAAATAGCATTTCTTTTCCTTCAAAATATTTTACAATAATAATATTCAGTAAAAAATCAATTCTGGTCCAAGACCATGAGCGTTTCGTAATTTCTTTGAAAAGGACAACCCGGCACGAAGTCCGTAAGTAAGACATAGCTTACGAGCACTTCTAGGTGATCAGCCTATAGTACTCTATGCTGATCAACACTACATCCATTAAACGTATGTACGTTTAAGTTGTGGAAACCTCACGTGCCCATCGAATACTCAATGAAAATACATTTGTTTTTCATATTCAGGCTTACCTTGAATCTGTACCAAACAATTGGCGTAGGATAGCGTTATCAATTCTATATGGAAAACTTGTAAAGAAATCAATCAACTCTTTCGTAAAACCATTCATGCATCTCATAACTTGAATCATTTGAAAATTTGATTAACACAAAGGTTAGACAAGCGTTTAAGAAAAACTTGCCTTCAGCGTCTACTACAGTAAAATTACGTTTCCTTGGAGTTTTTACTATCTCTACAACACATAACCACATAATATACCACATTAAGTAATGAATGAACTTAACTGGTTCCTAAAGAATCTTTCCCGTCTTCTAAATCTAATTATGTATTAGATTTGTTATTATTGGTTCCGGCTTTCCGTCATTCTTTTACATCGTTCTTACCAACTTATTTCCTTTCTATAACTTAATTGAAATTATTTCATTAATACAACTCGGTTCGAGTTTAACATCCTTCCTCGCGGCTTATTAATGTTCTTACATTATTATTCGAAACTCGATCGTCATAGGTTAAGTACATTTATTGCATACCATTCATGTTCACATTCGAATTATCTTCAACCTTTAGTGTATTACTTATGGTTTACAATTATCTTAATGATGCTACATTAAGTTTAATTATGTATTGGTTCATTACTAATCAATTATCTTTATTTCCTTACTTGTAAGCTTTTATTACTGTGCATGATATACTGTTGGCACTGCTGTGCCATCTTCTCCTCTTGGGCTCGCGCTGCGACGCGAGCTTTTGGTTTCTAGAATTCTATTCGCAGTACGCAGTTTCATACCATACCTAGTGTAATCAACATTGCCACGCACGCTGATTATCAGGTCTAAGGTCCCATTCATGCTGTGGCAAGATCGGACTTTTTATGCCTTGAGTCGTGCCGCGACGGGGACTTTGTGCATCAGGCAATTTTGACAGATTTTTATATTTTGTGAGATTCCCGGGTTCGTAACTTCTTTGTTATAAGTCTGAATTGGCTCGTTCAAGAGCCTACGGTTCAGAAATCACATACTCTACATGTTCATGCAAGAATTTTATCTATTCAACTTCGTTTGCTAAAACTTCACCTCTTAGTCCATTTTTAACGAAAACGATAAACGTTCGTGAACGTTCAATGCTCGTTTCTTCGTTCTAAGTCGGAATCCGATCATTTTCGAGTCCGTAACTCTATAATTCCAAATAAGACTTGTCTCCATTGAAAACCAATGTTTCCAAGCTCAATATCAAAATTTGACTTCCATTCCGAAAATTTCATGAGCTCGACGATTATCGTCCAATCGTGTGAATTCTGGCAAAACTTTGTTACTTAAAATTTTTAAACCGTTTCAATTGGATTCAATCCCTCATACTATCATCTTGACATACATGCTTCATTAACTTATAAACATGATAAGTTATTACTAGTTCTTTATGAGTTTATAACTTATAAAAGTATAAACTACTTATGTTTCCTATGACAACCCGAGAATTTAGACAATTTATTAAAATCTTAAATGATTGATTTAAGGTCAAATATTAGACCTAGATAGAAAATAAGTGTATGCGTTTGATGTTATTGGGAAGGAATTTTGAGGATTTCAAAATTTTGTGAATGATTTAGGTGAATTATTCAGGATTAAGGATTTTGTGAATATGTTCTGTGTTTATGATTATGTATGTGTTCAGAACGTGGTTAAGGGTCATGGGTTGACCAGATAAATTATATATGTGACAAACCCTAAGTTTATATTAAGAACGTCAACGTTCAGTTAGAAAACCGTAACGTCTGATAAGAAAACCTAGAAATCGGTTCTGAAAACCCTAGTTTCAGTTCCGTGAGTCCGAAACCCTAATTCGGATATTAAAAACCCTAGATTGGGAATGCAATGCTATATATAAGGTTTAACGTTATTAATTATAAATTAATTAGGGAAAAACCCTAATGAATGACTGGAAACCCTATTTGAGTATTAGAAAACCCTAATACCATATCTGAAAATCCTAATTTCAGATTTTTGAATATTTGAAACCCTAATCTGAGAATATAACGGAGAATTATAATGCTCAAGTGATTTAGCTTATAAGTCTAATAGGGTAAAGCTTAATTATTTAGTAAACCCTAAATTCCAAAATTTGAACCTTAATTATTCTGTCTGAAACCCTAAATCGGGATATTAAAATCCTAAGTGGGAAGCTTGAAGTTAAGTATAGAGTTTCTATGTTATTAATTGTAAGTGTAATTAGGGATAACCCTAATTGATTAATTGGAAAGCCCTAATTTCAAATATAGAAAACCCGGACATGCAATTAGAGAAAACCTAATTATTAACTTATAGAGTTTAAGGTTAATTAGGAAGCCTTAACCCTAATTAGCAAGCTTGAATGAGATTAGTAAACTTTATTGTAATTAGGAAACCTAGTCTAAATTAGGAAACCTAATTTCTAAATTGAAAGATTATTTTCTATGTAAAATCCTAATTAGTGGGTTATAAACTCTAATGACCAATTATGATCCTAATTGCTAAATTAGCAAATTTAATTAGGAAATAATAATCCTAATTGGCAAGCTTAATTTATGATTAGGAAATTATAATATAATTATCAATCCTAATTATAATTAATTTTCTATTTTGAAAACTTAAATTTGGAAATCCTAGAAAGTTTTTAAAAATCCTAAGGGTTCAAACCCTAAACCCTAAAGGCTCAAACCCTAAACCCTAAGGGTTGGAGCATTGGACAATTTAGCCACTAAAAGTACAAACCAAATGACTATAATGCCCTTTTGAGTGTTTTAGTGAGCTAACTTGTAGTTGTGTCCAAAACTTTAGTTGCTTACCTAACCTTACTAACTCTTGGTGACTCACAACTCCAGCAATCAACCACTTTTCCAGCCATTCATGCATCTAACAATTGTATATATAGATTAGAGAGAGAGAAAAATTCATTTGGTTACTAATTTTTGCATAATACCCATCCTTGACTCTCTCAAGCTCAAACCTACGATTTTGTCTTGCCCATAACCTCATAATCAAAGCCCAGCCATCACAAACAACAAAACAGAAGCATCAAAGTCAGAAATTAAGAAATCAAAGCTTGAAAAGGTATAAAATCCCAAAAATTAGAAATCCTTCGATTCTATGTTAATTGATGCAATTGATTGTTTAAAGTTGTGTAATAGGGAGTCTATTAATGTTCTAAGTTGATAAATCAAAGACCCATAACATCAAAGTGCACGAATTTGATGATTTAAGCAAGTTGAAAAAACCGAATTCTGTGATTTTTCATCAAATGTCAGGGCTTATAACTCTTTGCTCGATCTTGATTTTTGTTGTTTAAAAGTTGTTATGTGTATCCTGATATGTGGTCTTTAATATGAAAAAAGAATCAAGTTCATAGCCGTTGTAGATCGAGAGTTATTCATGGTCAAATCCCGTTGAATAGAAAATGTCAAGAACACGAACCTGCATTTTTTTTGAGCAATTTCGTGGTCAACTTTGGACCGGGTTGATCTTGCTCATGCTATGATTTTATTGTGTTATGATGCTTTGTAGTTGTACTCCTACATGTTTTTTATACACATCGCAATTGATATATTACATAAACATTTCACGATCATCAAGTTATAGAGGTCCAAAGTAGGCACCTCGAATCTGTTCTTCGTGAAGAAACAGTGTCGATAACTATTTTGATGGCCAATATCTCCCATATCTGATATTTTTTAGCCGTGATGTTTGTTGGTAATTGTAGTATTGTATTTCCTATACAAGATCCAAGTTGTAGATTGCCCAGAATCGTTAAGAGCAAGAAGTTATAATCGGTCAAACAAGTGCACTCGAAACTGCCATGGTCAGTGTTCTTGAAGCTCAAGAACACCTAAGACCACGGTTGTCTGTCGCTATAGCATTTAGTGACGAATTCTAATTATTTTATTTTCAGTAATTTCCGAAACTGATTTAAAAATAGAAAAATTTAGATTTTAATTATTAAAAATACATAATAAATTCTGAAAAATTATTTTAAAGTCCAAAAAATAGTTTTTAATTATTTGGAGTATATTTCGAAAATATTTAATATTTTTGGAATATAAATGGTATTTATTTATTTAATTATAATATTAGATAAATTATTTAAAAATAGTTTTAATTCATGAAAAATTATATTATGGTGTTTAAGATATTTTAAGTTATTATTGATGACTTTTGATATTTTGTGATGAATTTCATTAATATTTATTATTAATGGTAATTAGTTTATTTAATAAATATATTAGATAAATTATGAAAAAATAGAATTAATGATTTAAAAATCATATAAAAATGATTTAAGTGTTATAAAAATATTTTAAGTTATAAAATATAACTTTTGATATTTTGGCATGAAAATATTAATATTTTAATATTTTTAGCAATTATCGGATAATGGATTTGATTGTTTAAAATTCATAGAATTATGATTTTAAGGTATTAAAATACTTTGATATATTATAATTATATTATAAAATTATGTTATGATTTGATATTAAATAAATGTTAATGATCAAGGAATAATGAGGTATTTATTTTAATATCGTTATTGATTAATGTTTTGAATTAATTTAAAAACATTTATTGTAAGTAATAAAGTATTGAAAATACTTTGAGATATTATGAATATGAAATAATATTGTGGCATGTAATTCATTAATGGTTATTATTAAATAATATTAATGATATTAGAATATTGTGGTATTTAATTCATTTAAATAATTGTTAATGATTAGAAAATCATGATAAATGGTAATAATTACTTGAAAATTTATTATAAGCCTATTAAAATTGTTTTGACTAATAAGAAAATTATCTGTGATAATTGTTAAGTGTTTAAGCAGAGTTTAATTGAACTTAAACTCGAGTATTGACCGATTAGACCGTCGGGATGTTAGAAGGGAATAATCGGTTTCAAGTCGAGTCGAAATAGTTTGACCCGATACAAAGTTTCATGTGTGTTGTATAGACTGATAGGATTATGTGGTAATGTGTTTATGTTATTTTATACTGTGATGATATTATTCTAATATTTAGAGATCGGTATTATCTGTATTAGGTATTCGGATAAAGCTAAGTTATATTTCGTGTCGGTAATCGATGGAACAGGCAAGTTTGTTTTTCTTAACTCTACTAAGAGTGTTTCATTCAGTTATGCTTATGGTTAATCGTTACTGATTACCATGTAGAATTGTACACTGTACATCTTGTATGTATAAGTCAGGTATGAAAGGCTGATCACCTTCATTTCCAGTTGGTCCAGATATATATTGTTCATGTTGAATACTTGTTCAGTCAAATGTTTGTTTATGCTAATTCACAACTACATTGTGAATTATAGCCAACTTATTACTCAGACTCTTTCAATCATGATATATCCTTAAATTATATTTAAACTTGCTGGGAAACTTTCATGCTCACCCTTGCTATATCATGATAAAACATTGCAGATTAAGATGAATGCGTCGGATACAAGGAAAGTTAAAGACAGTTCCAGCTTAAAGTTAATATGCGCGATTAGTTTTGTAATAGTCTTGTATGATGATAATATCGTGTGTCAGATAAGTTATGAAATGTGTATAAGCTATGGTTACTCGACCTTGGGATAGTGTATAATGTTTAATGTATAAACAATTTATGTTTATATCTTCCGCAACAGTTATAGAAATAGCAAACCGGATCCGCGGTGATTTGGGACCCGGATTCGGGGGCGCTACATTTCCATTTCTCATGACTTAGGATAGTTTATGACTTCTAACCATTATTCTTGTTTCTTGTTAACATACTAACTTCATTTGTGTAAACATGTTATAAGTTCATATACGTTCATTATAAGTTCATAACTTATTTATTAGTTATCTTACAACATGACTTAATTATGGCTTAAGTCTTTTGATTTATGCATTCTTACCTCTTATTAGCATACAAATCCTACCACTACCCACTTCTCTAACAAATGAAGAGAAAGAGATTCATGGCTTAGGATTGCTTACCCTTGAATATCACTTCGTTAATCTTTGGTCTTCTTCTTGCTTCTTGAAAATATAACAAAGGAAGTCTAACTTTATATGTGCTTATTCTCTCTACCAATTAAGTTGCTTAGCTTGGAAGAAAGTTAACAACCAAATAATGAAATTTGAGCTTGTTATTTATAGGAGTTGCTAGGTTAGGGTATAATGGTCATTAAGCCATCCACCTCCTTACTATTACAAGCTTAGGCATTAAGTTAACTTGCTCCCCACCTTATTTAATTGGCCATCACAACACTTAGGCATTAAGTTTACTTTGTCATTAAGTTTGGTTGGTTACCACACTTACTTAGCCTTTAAGTTTGCTTGCTCCCTACTTTGGATCATCCATGGGTTGCTCCATGGGTTTTTAAACCATCCCATAACCCATTGGTTACTTACTTTGGGCCTTTAAATTAATTGATCTTAACTTATTCGTTGGGCTTGCAATAAAACAATACTTTGGCTTGTTCATTAATTCCTTTTGGACTTTACAATAACCAATACTTGGTTTTAACATTAGTTCACATTGGGCTTAACCTATACACTTCCTACATAATCCTACAATTATAATTACATATGGCTTAAAGCCTTAAAACGTATTATATACGCATTAATCTCGTATTCTAATTCGTATACTTAGTCAACATATACGACATACCATCAACCATACATACTCGTATAATAATTCAAATCATACTCGTATTATCTACCTCGCACAATACCTACGTATCATACAATCATTATCCTAACTTTTTAACGCTTGATTTTCCTAACGTTCTCAAATTAAGTCCACAGGCGAAATATTATGTTTTCCATAACTGAAATATTATTGGATATTCCATCTCATCTTGATATTATATTGTTACATATTTCTGGAAGTTCAAAAATAATTCCCGAGCAAAAAATGCGTGAATAGTGTTTTTCGGAAAATTTCTCGGAAAGCTTTTAATTTCGTCTTGGAAATTCAAACACTTTAATTCTACCACGTAGACAAAATACTACGACGTTCTGATATGATTAGGTCATAGAACTACCTTCAATTATCTTGCTCCCATAAATAATCAAATAAATTTATTTAATCCACATAATAGAATAAATTTTTAATTCTCCTAAAAATTCGATTTTCTGGGGCGTTACACTCTTCCCTCCTTATAAGGATTCTGTCCCCAGAATCTCACTACTAATACTTACACCATTGAGGAAAATTTTTCCTTTATTTTAAATCTTGAGTTCTCACAATGCTTCTTCGACATTGATTCTTTTATTTCACCTTCTCCGAAGGTATTATCTTAATTCACATGACTCATCACTTCCTAGTAATAATCTGAGTTTGAAGTTAAACACTCATTAACATATTACGCTATCTTACTTTTATTAGTCCTTCTTTTAACTCGGATTTATATGAAACTCAAATTCTTCTTTCAAAATAAGATTATACATGATCTTCTCTTCATCCTGCATCCTATTCTTCATTCGTTTGTATTCCTCTTTACCTAGTTGTACTTAATTAACTCGTTCCATTTTTGTGGATTGAGTCTATATTATGAATAACATTTTTACCCCTTTATTCCATAATTTAACTTCTATTTCTAATCTTACCATCTCTGTTATTAACTCATTCTGAGTCGTTAACATTGATAGCTTCCCCGACCCTTCCTATTTAACGCGTCGGCTACTACGTTTACATTCCTTGAATGATATAACATATCACAATCCTTCTCTATACTGCATATTCCAATCCTTTTGTGTGAAGATATATTTCAGACTCTTAGAGTCCGTGTATATCTCACACTTCTCCCCGTATAAATACTATCTTCAGATTTTTAATTCAAAACTATAGCTACCAATTATAGATCATAAGTAGGATATACCTTATCAAAATCCTTAACTGGCGTGATGCATACACAATGACATTGCCATGCTATAAGAGCACGCAATCATGTCATCTATGTGAAACATCAAGATACACTACAAAATTACCCGTATTATCTGATAAAGACAATACAGGTGCTTCACCTAACTTTCCTTTTTAAGTTATTGAAAACTATTTTCTCACTCCTCATTCCCAACATACTTATCATTAACAATTTTGTCTATCTTTTAAGCTAAAATTCACACTTAGTGAATTTTGTATCCAACTCCTCCCTCCGCAGTGTTTCTCATACTACCTTCAAATGTTCAGCGTGATCTTCTGGCGTCTTGAATTTAGACTAGAATATCACCAATGATCATTACAACACCCTCGTCCAAATATTATTTGAACACTCTGTGACGCTAATGGTACCTTCAACTATATCACCTCACAAGAGTACATATCAATTTGCCACCTTCTTCCTTATTTTCTACCGACGATATCTGGTACACAAATTTATCTATGAAAAATTGTTTGACCCTTTTAAACTGATCAAATAGATCATTAATCCTGGGCCATGGGTATTTACTCTTAATCATTAAATTATTCCTATTATTATAGTCGATATACAAACATAACTACTCATCCTCTTCCTTAACGTCTTCCTAACTTGCGTCAAGGTTAGACAACAAGAGCGTCGCGATATTTTATTACCGTAAATTACTACCTTTGATTTTCTGAGAAAACTAAAAATTCACATTTTTCTTATAACAACTTATTAAAGTTCCATGGTTAATCAACCCCTTTATATCGAGAATTTCTTCAAATTCTCTCAACATTAATAAAGATTTTATCAATCGACACGTATTTTTTACCTCTTATTATTCATGAAACAATTTCCACGAATATAATTAACGAAAGTTATTTCTTCCTCCTATACCCTAATGTTTAAAGGTACTTATACTCCCTTTCAGACAGACTCATAGATGAGTCTTTCCGCATATCTTACACACTCCGATCGTACGCTTATGATCCCCTTGTCCCACTCCAGTATTCTCGGAGTTAAAAATTCTTTATTTTTGGCATACTACCCCTATCATTCTCTTCCTTGGTTTTCCCTCTCCCTTGCTCTCATTCTTTTCCTCTCTTTGTGGTATTGAGTCTACGCCTCACTACCACCCTTTGCTATAATCACCTTATCCAGAATGGTCCTATAGGAAACACTCTGGAACACCAAAATCCAACTATAGAGCCAGGGTTTCAGGCCCTGCTCAAACCTACGAGCCTTCCTCTCCTTAGTGTCTACTTGGTGTGGAGTAAACCTTTCCAATTCATTGAATTTGACCGCGTACTGGGGAACCATCATGTTCCCTAGTTTAAGTTCTAACAACTTAATCTCCATCCTCCCCTGCATGTTTGTAGGGAAATAATTCTCAAAGAAAACCTTCTTGAATTGTTCCCATGTTACCACATCTGTTCTAGCCCCACCCTGGTGAGCCTCCCACCAAAGGTTGGCTTCCCTTTTCATCGTGTAAGTTGCAAAAGAAGTATTTTGCGCCTCACCTATGCTTGTAATAATAAACGCTTTCTCTATTACATTTACACATGTCTGGGCCTCTAATGGGTCCGTCGTTCCTTTAAACTCCGGCGGACCTACACTTTTAAACTCTTTAAAGGTAGCCGCTCTAGCTACCATAGATCTTGCGGTTACTCTACCCCCGGTTTAGTTGAATGCAACCGTTAATAAATTAACGAACTCTTGCATAGGGTTGTTCTAACCCCCTTGGTTATCATTATTTGATTCCGCTTCCGGATTACGTTGTCTTCGTCTTGGCTAAAATTTCATTATTATATATTTACTTACTTCGTTATTATTCGTCACATAACAACTCATACATAACAAAGAATATTAAATGAAAACTTCACTATATTGATATGCTTCTTCATAGTTTGAAACTATTTACAATTTTTTTTCATAGCCAAAAGCTATTACATTTTTATCCCGCAATTGAACTTCACAAAAGTTGGGATTTACAAAAAGACTACCCTTTTATACAAAAGAGGGTTTTACGTCACTACACACATATTTATAACTCTAGACTTCTAATAATGCATAACAACATCCTCGTGTTTCTCATTTGCAATCTTTGCTATAGTATCCCGACTAATAGTATGACAGATTTGTCATGACTTAATGGAATAAAATGCAACTTTCAGCTTGAAATTTGTAACGCCCCGAAATCCGATATTTCTTCACACCCGGATTCTGTACGTCACGAGTACATCATTCATCCAAACATACATCATTATATATTGAAATATAATAATATACATTCTAAATTTCAAGGTTCTAAAACCTTATAGCTTTTCTCATTACAAATAATGATAATTACATTATTCTTTACATCTTGCACGAGTGACTTTTATCCGCCACCAATGATACATAATCGTTCATTAAACTATTCTATAGTTTAATTCTCATCTTTCTACATTACAAGTCTTCACTTGATCTTCTCGCTCATTCACATTCTAAATGGCACTTCATCTAGATACCATCAGCTTGATCCTTATGGGATCCTTAAGTTCTTCTAACATCGTTCGCTAAAAATGTTTTTCATTTAAAGCAAGTGTGAGCATTCAATTGCCCAGCAAGTCATAACAGTTGAACATACAACTTCAAGAGTTTAACATTCCTTTGGAACTTCGATAACCGAACAAAGGTTATGAAGCAGCTGGAACAATAGGAATAATCTTGATTCCTATCATTTTAAAACATCAGTCACATTCACTTTAAAATACTTTAATTCGCTACTCTTTTTCATGCACATTCTGTCTGGCTAGAATCAATAGCACAGACTTAACAATAACGGTTCATGTACAAACAAAACATTCTTTTATTGAATAGTTCAATCATAGAACAGTTCATCTCACAGAAACACCGAAGTGTTCACATTGTGGCACAAGGCCTCATACATTCTACCACCTTGTACAAATATCGCACATTCAAGACATGATGTAACTTCTCAAGTTCAACAACTGAGAAGTTTAAGAAACTAGCATTCATTTAAAATATGAATGAAGTTAGGAAACTTGCCTTACGCATAGCTACAGCTTACGCTGAACTGCTCATTCCCATTCCTATGTAGCACATAAGAAAAATAACACATACACCAATTAGTCATATATATATTTAACTTATGCATTGGTTTACTTCACTTTACTTCTTAAGGTTCGCGTTCTTGCAATATAATTTTACGCGACTAACTTTATTACCGGTTTACAGTTTCATGACATACGGAGATGTCATACTCAAAACGTTCATCATCTTTGATGATTCACATTCTTATCTTCTTCAGATACTTTCTAGGACTCAAAGACACATCGCTTTCTCCGCTAGTAGTCCATATGGTACTCTGAGTGGTTTCCCACAAACAACCAACAAATAAGTTCCCGTCTCATCTACACTGCCATCACAATGAGTTAGATTGGTTGCGAGTTTTGTATATACCTTCGCTCTATGAAGGAATTGTTTAGCCCAGCTCCCATATGTCAACCATCAAAGGTTACGATCTTACCACAACCTAAATTTCTCTTACCATATACGAACTATTAAACTATAATGTTCGTTAAATAAATTTCTTATTCCTTATGGCTTTCTGGAAAGCCATTGCCATACCTCAGGACTCATTCTTATCCGAATCACATTCAACTTTCATTAATCTTATTATCGTTCGTTACGACTTTCCCAAAAATTCATATTTTATGTACTACCTTCGTCAACGTCTATGTCAAACAACCAGGGTATACTTAGAATGTTCGTTCGACGTGAATACGATTTACGAGGATCGTTTACGTATTCAATGTTCACGTTGCTCATCTCTTAACCTCTCATTCAACCTTTACTCAAGGTTTTAATTACTTTCAATTATTATCCATCCCCTGAACCCCATGTTCCTTGTTCTTTCTTAATGTCGAAGCTATACAGATCATTGTATGCTAAGACCGATCGTTCTTCGCAACAACGTTGCGTTCACAGCGTCTATACGCTTTACATTCATCATACATTACCATATCATAACATCGAAATGTTATTCATTACCTTCATCACTCCACATCTAAGGAATCACAATCATAGCAATCCCTCACGTTTGTTCATTACGACTACGGTCCCCGAATATCGGTTACGTAATCTAGCGTTTACATTCTCTATCTTTTAATCTCGTTAAATCTTTCCGTTCAACCTTCACTAAAGGTTTAACACACTTACTTAAGTGTTACATTACTTGAACTAAATGTTCATACTTCTTTCTTGCACATCCTCCAGTACTTGAGAAAAAAAAATCTCATTTCTGGGCATTGTCTCAGACCGTGACATGCGGCCGCTTGTTCTTCTTTCTTTCCTCTCACGCTACTACACCTGACCTACTCTCTCTCTCTCTTCCCAGGCAAAGGCCAAGCACCAAGTCCTCTCATATCTCTCTCGTGTCATGGCCAATTAATTAAAGAATTGAAGCCAGAGATCGCGTTGTGGCACCACTTCTCAAAGCTCAGCCGGCGCTGTGGCGTCGAGCCTAAACCCTAGAAAAATTTCTAAGTCTTTCATTAAGTTTGAGACGCGTACATTAAGATCTCATAACTTCTTCATTATAACTCAGAACGAGGTCGTTCCAAAGCCATTCTCTTCCTTATCTTACGTACTTCAATACCCCTCAGACAGAACTTCATTCTGAATCCGTTAACATGCCATTCAATTGGCTTAATCTTAACCCTTCGTTCATTTTTTACGCTTTTAACGTTCTTCGCTCGCTAGTCCGTATTTCGGTCATCCGAACTCGAAATTCGTTCATTCTTAAGTCCACGACTCATGTTTAATACGTTCTCTTACATTCTTATGAAACCCTACATGTTCAGGTTCATTTACTAACTTTCTAATTCACACTTGTCTTTTACGAAATTTTTGCCATAACTTCGTTATAGCTTAATTTAAATATGTTCTTTATGAACGTTTCTAACATTCCTAACCAAGCAATAAGCATCTAACTTATACGCGATGGTTTTAAACTTGTCCATCAACAACAATTACACTACTATGGTTGTAAATTTGTCCATCAACAATGTTCTTCGTGTTCATCGCGTGTTCTTCGCGTTCTTCGTTTGTTCTTCATTTTAATCAATATTTTGGATTACGATTTCACTTTTTCTTGGAATTTGATGTTGTAGAACACCATTCCTTGCTTATTTGACCTACTCATTCATAAAATTCATTCGGACCGCTCAAAATCCTTACGAATCTTATACTTCCTTAAGAAATTTATAAACTAAATTTCTTATCTTATTTCTTATTCTCTCATGATTTCAACCATATGAAATCATTCTCAATATCTTTTACTCCTTATTCTCATTAAGTTATGTTTTTGAACATAAAAACTTAAAGAAAAATTAGAAGAACTAGGGTTCGGATTACAGTTCTTCTTTAATCTCCTTCCGTCGGACAAAGCGTGCATTCAAGCTAGCTTTTCCTTATTCTCTTTCTCTTCCTCTCCCATCCGAAGTCTCTCTCTCTTTCTCTCTCAAGTGTTGGTTGAAATTTTCAATCAAACAAATGAGCTTAAGCTTGTTTATATAGAAAACCAAGGCTAGGGGCATTTTAGTTATTTGCCACCCTAACCTCCTTATTACTCATAACTTAGCCACCAAGTTTACTTGGTGGCCAAGTGGCCACCCCACCTCCTTTACCTAGATTCCCTTGGAAGCTTCGTGCTTAAAGTAATTGGATTCGTCAAGACAGTTAAAGCTGCGATTCTCGGAATCAATATTTTTGATATTTCGTCTTTTCCTCTGTCGAGTAACTTTTATGTATTCTTCGGATCTCCGAAAAACTGAAAAACACTTTTCCACATTAAGCGTTTTCCTTCACGTTTTCCCCTAACGTAGCTAAATGAGTGAGAAATACAAAGAAGACTTTTGTCTTTTTATTTCGTCGATTTTGACGTTTTTTCGAAAATCTTTTATTACTTAACTTTTCACGATATATTATCGTCAAATCTTTCGACGGAATGTCGATTCGGTATGTCGAAATGACATTACGTCGAAAGATTTGACGATAATATATCGTGAAAAGTTAAGTAAGTCGATAAAAGTTTTTCTAAAAAACGTGCGTAAATCTGGACGAATAAAATGATGAAAAGTAATCGTTATGTACTTTTCACTCGTTTAGCTATGTTAGGGGAAAACGTGAAGGAAAACGCTGACGCCAAAAAGTGTTTTTCAGTTTTTCAAAAATCCGAATAATACATAAAAGTTAATCGGTAAAGGAAAGACGAAATATCCAAAAATATTTGATTCCGAGAATCGCAGCTTTTAAAACCGCTTGACTAAACTCGAAAAGACGGAACTATTTAAACTTAAGGGCTGAGCAAACTTGAGGGCTAAGTTAACTTAGTCCTTAAGTCTTGAATAGTAAGGAGGTGTGAATAGTGATTTTAGGGGCAAAATGAAGCTTAATCTCATTTGAATGGGATTTTGAAAATCCTACACTTTGAGAAAGAAAAAGAGAGAGTTCGGATGGGGGAAGAGAAGGAGAAGAAGGAAGTAAAAGCTAGCTTGAATGCACGCTTTGTCCGACGGAATGAGATTAAAGAAGAACGGTAATCCGAACCCTAGTTTCTTCTAATATTTTCTTTAAGTTTTCTATGTCAAAACAATAGCTTAATGAGAATAAGAAGTAAAAGATATTAGTAATGATTTCATATGGTTGAAATTGTAAGAAAATGAAGAAATAGAAATAAGAAATTTAGTTTATAAATTTCTTAAGCAAGTATAAGATTCGTGAGGATTTTGAGCGATTCGAATGAATATTATGAACGAGTAGGTAAATTAAGTAAGGAATGATGTTCTATAACATCAAATTCTAAGAAAAAGTATAATCGTAATCCAAAATATCGATTAAAATGAAGAACGAACGAAGAATGTTGTTGATGGACAAATTTAAAACCATCATAGTGTAATTGTTATTGATGGACAAGTTTAAAACCATCGCGTATAAGTTAGATGCTTATTGCTTGGTTAGGAACGTTAGAAACGTTCATGAAGAATGGATTAAAACTTAGCTATAACGAAGTTATGGCGAAACATTCGTAAAAGACGAGCTAGAATTCGAAAGTTAGTAAATAAACCCGAACGTGTAGGGTTTCATAAGAATGTAAGAGAACGTAGAAAACGTGAGTTGTGGACTCAAGAACGAACGAATTCCGAGTTCGGATGACCAAATTACGGACGAACGAACAAAGAACGTTAAAAACGTTAAAATGAACGAAGAATGAAGATTAAGCCAATTTAATGGCATGTTAATGGATTCAGAACAAAGTTTTATCCAAGGGTAATCGAAGTACGTTAGATAAGGAAGAAAATGGCTATGGAACGACCTCGTTCCGAGTTATAACGAAGAAGTTATGAGATTTTGAAATCAGCGTCTCAAGCTTGTAAAAGACTTAGATAAAATTTCTAGGTTTTATGCTCTCAGGCCGCAGTCATGAAGTTGTGCCTTTCGAGACCGACGCCAAGAGCCACAGTAATGTTGTCCGAAACACACTGCAAGAGTTCGTCGCAGCCCGAACCGTAGTACAATTTGTGGCGCCGCAGCTGTGCATGTACGAGCCAAAAATCTTCGGTGTATGCCGCAATTTTACCACTAAGTAAGGACTTCATACGCAAAGACCACCGGTCCGGAAGAGAGAGAGAGAAGTAGGTCGCACCACAAACAGAAGAAGAAAGGAATGGCACGCTACCGCAAAAGACCAAAGCAGGCAGGCAATATCCAGAAATGAGATTTTAACTGCTCAATTTCTCGGGGGATGTGCAAGAAAGAAATATGAAAATAATGTTCAACTAATGTAACACTTATACTCCTTTTCAAACGGACTCCTAGATGAGTCTTTCCGCATATCTTACACGCTCCGATCCTACGCTTAGTGTAAGACCCCAAGTTTTTTTTTTATAAAGATGAATTTTCTATAAATATCATTTTTGAATATTATAAAATGAATTTGATATAATGTTATAGTTGTGGGTAATATTTATAAATTTTGCAAAGTACGCAAGTTGTTATATAATATTCGATTGGTCGGGAATATTTGTTTTAACAGGGAATATTCGAAACAACCAGACAATCATTGGTGGACCCTACAACGAAATTATTATTTTGGATTGAGAAAATGACAAAAATACATTATGAAAATAACGGCGGAAGTTTTACCGTTAACTGTTGAAACACCCGATGTTAAAAGTATAGTAATACACGTGGTTGCATAGTAGCACACGGTATTGATTAGTGATGCTTACGTGAGAAGTCACTCAGTTTTGTTCAATTATTGTTACAATAATTGCTGCATAGTATCTCACGTTATTTGATTCAATTATTGTCAATATTTTATAATCAATAATGGAGATGACAAAGTTATTAATATTATTATTTACAATATTCACTACAAGAAAAGGGTCTATCAATGATCAGCAGATCGTCGATTGCATGTGGTCGCAGAGATAGCTATTTTACATCGAATGCGCCGTTGATAGTCGTCAGATAAAATCGGGTATTTGGGATGCACAACAATGACCAATAGTAAGATGATCGATATATCTCTGCAATCAATTCGCTATGTTTATCACTACTGTCGAGTCAAGATATCTCAGAGCCAAAGGCTGACATGGTGCAAATTCTGCGATCGTTATCGGTGACGCAAAGCGGTCACGATACCCTCAAATGCTAGCCGTCATTAATTGATATCGGCCGATCGTGACGGTCAATGATTCTAAAAAAACTAAAAAATAGCTTTTTGTTGTTTTGCAGAATTCCCAAAAACTGTACCTATTTTGTACCTACTATATCCCAACACACATACACAACAATATAAACATCCATCGTCCACCAAACTAGCTAGTATATAAACAACCACAAATTTTCAATACAATAAGCATATTAACATCAATTAGCATATTAACATCAATTTACATCAACGATAAGTAGATATATCAAAGCAATTTACTTCATAGTTCTATATATCTTGTATAAATGGAATCTTAAATGCTTATATATAAATGATATATGCGGGATGTACGTGATATTCAGAGGAGGGCGAATCTGAATAAGAATCCGATCATCTGGATTAGTAGGGGCCTTGGGCACATGATTAGGCCCCCCTACCCATGCCGCTCTTTTTCTGCGCTGCTTCAGAAGCCATCTATATATTACAAATTTCAAGATGTTAGTATGAGTCATATTTGATTACATGTATATGTGACAATAAACATGATAGTGATATAAACATGTATTTATATGAATATAAAATCACAATAAACAAAAGAAATTTACATCTAAGTTCTATTTAAATAGTTTAGTACATAAACATGACAATGATATAAAAAATATGTAATGCTAAACATACATTTCATGTGTTCAAGTGTCAATGTCTGATTCAGAATCATCCTGTATACGTGTTGCAGATTCATAACCATCATCTGCTTCAGATTCAGTGTCAGATTCAGTCAATAACTCTTCCTCCTCAGTATCAACGTCATCTGACACAAGTATTGACTCAGGATCTAATTTATGTGGTTTATCTCCACCATCTAATAGGATTACTTCATTGTCGTCCTCCACATTTATTATAGTTTGAATATGAAGCATCTGTTCTTGGTAAATCTCCCCATCAACTACTTATACACTAGTACGCGAGGGAGTATGAATTACAACTTGCCAATCTGTAGGCGGTCTATCCCTTTTCCTAATAGGACTAGGAGTGTAGTATATTTGTACTGTGTGAGTTGGTAAAACAAATGGTTCGTTGGAGTACACAGACCTATGGAGGTCAATATCGACGATTCCATGTTTGTCAACAGTATCCTTTTCCGAATCAAACCAACTAAGACTTGAACAAGTGAATATGACCTCAGACGCGTTCTCCTTTGTATGACAACTCTACGATTTCCTCTAACTCCCCATAAAAGGCACGACCAAGCTCATTGTAACAATCTCCTTGGACACACACTCTAGAGTTTGTCTGGTCCCATAGCTAGGACTTGTACATTAGCCAGAATCGTTGATCCCTCAGTCAAAGCCTACAAAAACTCCATCTTATTAAATGAAGTCATAGTTAACATAGAGTATATATATTCTACGTGCTTAAAAATTGAACTTACTTTGTCCTTTAGCCAAAGTGCAAATTTTTTATCACGATTGATTTGAATATCTTTATCAGTTATGCCGTGATGCTTCACTTTTAACTCGTCATCGTACAATCTATACCATGTTATAAACATTAATATGTTGGAATAAATTTTTAACTTAAAAGATAAATTATCAAGTTTACATGTGTACCTCACAAATTCGTCAATCTCCTCGCAATTGAGAAGAATGTAAGTATATGCAGCATGTAATTCTTGCTCAGAGAAGAATATGCGCTTCCTTTTTCCATAAGCGCGGCCCGATAGACCAAATACAGAGAACCGACCATTTAGTTCAACATTTCCCCCATCATCATGTCTCGATACTCGATTGGCCTTTGTCAAGACTTCGTTCGAAAAATAGTCTGAGACCAACGTAGATATCTCATAGAAACTGTATGCCTCACATATCGACCCCTCGACATAAGCTCTATTCTTCACCTTCCTCTTAAGGTTTCCCATCACCCTCTCGAAAGGGTACATCCATATATATTGAATTGGACCCCCAACACGAGCTTCATATGGAAGATGGATTTGCAAATGCTCCATAGAGTCAAAAAAACTAGGTGGGAATATTTTTTCCAGTTTACACGTGATCTCTATGATGTTCTTCTCAAGTATGGACATGTCCTTCTCATTTAATGATTTTGAACATAAGTCTTTGAAGAAACGACTAAGTTCCGTCAAATCATCCCATATTGGTTTATCAAGCAGATCCCGAAATGCTTTAGGCATGAGTCTCTCCATGAACACATGACAGTCATGACTCTTCATCCTTTGCAATTTCCCACCCGTAACATACTTTGCAATGTTTGACGCATATCCATCTGTTAGTTTCAGAGACTTAACCCATGTGCACACATCTTCAACTTGCTTTTTGGACAATGTGTACCTTGTAGTCACACCCTCTTTATTAGGCCTAAACCGATCATGACTGCAAAACGTGCACCTTGTCATCTGTTCATTTTCCTTATAAAACAACATGCAATCGTTGGGACATGCATCGATCTTTTGGTATCCAAGACCCAACTTCTTCACCATTTTCTTACAAAAGTAATAGTTACCAGACAATTTCTCACCGTCAGGCAACATACTCTTAATGGCCTTCAAGAGCGACTCAAAACACTCATGGCTCATGTTGTAATCAGCCTTGATGTTAAGTAATGTCGCCACTGCAGACAATATAGTGTGTTAGGTGTAACCATGCCATAATGGCTCGCTACCCTCGTCTAACAACTTAAAGAAGTCTTTGGCATCAGAATTCATAGGTTGCTCTCTGCCTTGTTCCCAATCAAAATCGACCTCGCAATATCATGAACCATTTCATTCATACGATGAGTACTATCGCCTCAATTGTGTACTTCTATGATGCCACCATCTCTTCTCTCGCCCATGTGCCCACCAAAGATTCTTCGAATTTCTCATGAACCCGTAAACAAGTAAATGATAGTTTATCACGTCTCTGTCCATATAATTTACATTCTTACACTTCAAGCATGGACATCGATGATCATGATTTACCATTCATACATTCCGGTGACTATACGATAATCCAAAAACATTTGGCAACCAGATCTAAATTCAAATTGTAGCTTATATCGGGCACTTGACTTTCATCGTGCCATCCAACTACTGGCCCTAATAGAGGTCCATGATACCACGGTACCTACTACAGATAACATTATAAATGTTAACATATGACTTGAGCATACTTGTAACCATATGACTTGAGCATACTTATAAGCATGCATATGATTAACATTTAAGCATACTTATAAGCATATGACTTGAGAGCATACTTGATGTTAATGAATGAATGCAAATTAAAGCAGTATGAGAAACTTTAAATGTTATTAAATTTAGTATGAGAAACTAAGTAAATGCTACTTAGTTTAATAGTTATATTATATCATGTTATTTTATTTTAATTTGTTTTAAATTTGTTTTTATTGTTTATCGTAAGTGAATACGTAAGGTATTTCATTCATGCTAGCTTTATATCAGAGTTTGCTAACTCATTTATACAACTTTTGAGTATCTTAGAGATTCATTCATATCAACTAGTGTGCTAAGGCGCCTAACATGTTTTAAGATTATACCCCTCACGGTCCCTTTCTATAATCTTTTATGTTTTGGGATAGTCACAACTTGGTTGAGCAATTTATAGCTTTTATAATATTTTGTAGCTTTATTCTTGTATACATAAGTGTTAAATACCCTTGTTTTTCTGTTATAGCCAAAACAGTCTCTTTATTGACTCAAGTGTGTCTAGTTACCTTCTCTCGTTGTACTAACAGTTATTTCCAAGATCGTCTATTTTGGCTTAATAAATTTCTAACAACCAAGCTTGGCTTGGCCCCGTGAGGCTTGGCTAAGCTTGGCGTGGCCTCGCGGCCCCAAGCCCAGCCCATCAGCTCCAACATCCCCTTAATAGGCTCTAGTGGATCACCAATAGGCTCGTTAATAGTATAAATGTTCGGAACAACCCGACCAATAAAAAAATTTGGCCAGAGTCTCCCCTGTAATATGGACTAGCCACATGCACGACGGCATGTATATAAGGTCATTTCTAGGCACCCAAGACATAAACCAAGAGAAATATACAAATTCCCAATATAATAATGCAAATTAAAGCATTAAAAAGTTATATTCCATAAGAACATTGTTTAGCAACATGGCCAACAAGGTTAGCATGATTATGCAACATATAGTCACAATGAACTGATTTTGCTCCTATAGAATCCATCATGATTTATAAGTTATATTAAAACCTACTACACTTAAGCATAGAAGCATTCTTAAAGCATTAGGTTTAATATGTAAGCATTAACAGAAACAAATATTCTTCATACTAGTCCATGAAAGAAAACTAAAAATGCCTTGTGGCTAAGTAGTGTTGTATAAGAAAACAGTAGAAAGAAGTCGTGTGCTAAGTAGTAGATGATACTGGTAGTACGAAAGAGGTACAATTAAGGATAAGTAAGTACGATGAAACAACCCGGGTCAAATTCCAAGTGACTGGGTGTTATATGCCATGCGAGTTCTCTATTAGTATTCTATAAACAGTTGGCTTTTTTATGAAGAGCTCAGTGATAGGTTCTTAGGTTTCATACTAATGTATTGGAACTAGCTTATTTTACTAATACCCAATGGGGGAGGGGTAGGGGGTGGGGTGGTATTTTTAGTTTATTCTCCTAATACTAAACTCAATTACAAAAAAATAGCCATTCAATTATGTTACCACGTTCTCAGTCCCACTCCCATTGTTTCTTGTAATTTGCAATTCAATTTTCAGAGTTCAATTTGCAGCAGCGGAAATTACTTACAACCTCACTTTCCTAAATTAATATCATGTTAATCCAACACTACACTAATAAAATTAATGAACAGGAAAGTGCTTGTTAATCCAACACTGCACTAATTAAATCCAATTCAGAATGTAATCTAATCTAACATAAGATATAAATAGTTGAAATGTAATATTGGGAAAAAGAATGATACCAGTGCTCGGTGGTGGCGGCGGATGGCTGGTGACGGCGGTGGTCCGGTGGCGGTTTCTACCCCTTTCTCCCTCTTCTACTTCTTCTCTTCTTCCCCTTTCTCCCACTTCTCTATTCAGAGCTCTCCCCCTCTTTTCTTTTTCCTTCCGTGTTTTCAGGTCGAGTGAATACATTCATCGATAAACTTAATTTTGATCAATGACGGCTATCAATAACCGCTTCATGATCGCCGATTTTTAATGATATGGACTTATCAGCGACCGCATGCCAAAACCTTGGCGCCAACATTTTGTGCCAAATTTTACGAGGTAAATTTGTACTAGCGACCACTCAGTGATCGCATGTGGTCGCGGATATTAAATAGCGACTAGATTAAACGCTTACGCCAATGTCGGTCGCTATTATTATTATCAGCAATCGATATCCTCAATGACCGATAGGCATTTTTCTTATAGTGATTAACGATGTCTAGAAGTTCTATCAATGAGATGTTTGGTCACCTAATTGCGCGCCAATGGGGAGAAATCCTTATTGGAAAGCCCCTCTTTCACAGGAACGATTCGGTCGATTAATATTATGAATTATAATAATGATGATAAATTTTGTTTTATTAGTATTATTAATGTAATAAAACAGAAAAGCTTTTTATATAAAACAGAATACTTTTATAAAGTTATTCGTTTTATTAGACTATAAATAGAATATATAATATTCTATTATGCATAGTTTTTGCATAGTAAAATCTTTTTATATAAAAGCAGTAATATTTTTATAATGTTGTTTGTTTTATTATACAATAATTAGAATATATTATATTTTATTATCCATAGTGTTGCATAGTAAAATTTTTTTATATAAAATGTAATACTTTTATAAAGTTATTTATTTTATTAGATTTTAAATAAAATATATATATATATATATATATATTTATATATATATATATATATATTTAGAATATATTATATTTTATTGCATAGTGCAGCATAGTATCCTTTCTATTTTCCTATAAATAGGATGCTTAGTTAGAATTGAAAACCACACCAGAAGTTCAAAGAATTCTTCTATAATCTTGAGCGTATTTCTTTGTAGTTTTAAGAAGCTTTGAGCGTAGTGCAAGTTTTCTTAAAGAATATCCTCGCCCTACCAGTCGGAATACTCTTCTTTTACAATAAGTGATATTATTTGTTGTACTCGTAAGGGGTATTCTTTCTTTCTTATTCGTGAAGAGGACTTCTTTTATTCCATTCTTTATTATTCTGTTGGAATAACCTGTATACGCGGGATACCCTATACTTGGTGAAATTCTTCTGTTATTCCATTCTTTATTATTATATTGGAATAACCTGTCTATGCAAAGTACTGCATGTATGGTGAAATTCTTCTGTTATTCCATTCTTTATTATTCTGTTGGAACATCATGTCTGTGCGTTTACGCATGACTTGGTTCCGTTGTTTATTATTCTGTTGGAACATCTTGTCTGTGCGTTTACGCATGACGTGGTTCCGTTGTTTATTATCTGTTGGAATATTCTGTCTGTGCGTTTACGTATAACCTGATTCCATTATTTATTATTCTGTTGGAATATCATGTATGTGCGTTTACGAATGACCTGGTTTCGTTATTTATTATTCTGTTGGAATAACCTGTCTGTGCGGTCAATCGCATGCATGGTGATTTCTTTTGTTATTCCATTCTTTATTATACTCAGTTGGTTAAAGTTTTGACTTCTATACTCCATGAAATTAGTGGAATATCCTTGATATTTGCGCTTCATCCAGTATCTTTTCATGGAAATATTCTTCTGAGCATTCTTGAATTTTACTCCACAAAGAAGTATCATGTTGACAATTTGGACGTTATTAGCTCCTGGATAAATTAATTCTTGAACTTGTTTTATTGAATTCTTATATCATTGTCATCGCCCTCATGTTTATATTATATTGAAAGTTATCTGTGGCCTGTGGTGCATAGATGGACTTGGTATAATTATAACCAGGGATTATTCGGTGTAATTGTAACGCCCGAGAAATTCGGATCCTTTGTAAAAATATTTGAAAGAATTAATTAATGAATAAAATAATATTATTTGTTATTATATGTGTTAATAAGATGTATGTCGTTCTATAACCTAGAAACGTCGGAAGATCGTAGTATTCGAACCACATGAGAGAATTAAAGTATTTGAATTTTTAAGACAAAAATAAGTGTTTTCTGAGAAAGTTTACGAAAAACACTATTCACCGTTTACCGCTCGGGAAATTATTTTTGAACTTCTGAAAAATACGTAACGTTGGAATATCGAGACGAGATGGATTATATAATAATAATCTCAGTATGGAAAATGCAATAAATTGCATGTGGACTTAATTTGGGAAAATAGGTATTAAAACCTAATGAAATGAATTAATGCAACTTTGCATAAAATACAAGTCCATAGGCTGTAAGGTGTAAACCTATGTAGGATTTATACTAAGCCCAAGTGATTAATAAGGTGAAGCCCAAACTATTATAGTGCAAGCCCAACAAAGAATTTGCTAGATTGATTACTAAGCCCAAAAGATGATCCAATGGGTAAAGGAAGATCCATGGGGCAACCCATGGGTGAAGTGGTAACCAAGCATTTGGAGTGATGAGCAAGAACTTTAAGTAATGACCAAGGAATGGATAAGAGTTGTGGGCAACAAGTAATGAATAGTAAGGAGGTTAGTTTAAGGAGGTGGGATGACATAATGACCTAATTACCCTAACCTTGAAAGCTCTATAAATACCAAGCCTTTTTATTCATTTGAGGTTTGTTATTTCATCCAAATTCTCTCAAGATAAACAACTTATTTGTTAGAGCCCAAAAGCACTTTGAAGCTTAAACCTTCCATTGTTAGTTTTCAAAGAAGAAGTACTAGTTCATCAAAGGTAAATTATCTTGTCTCTTCCATCTCTATCATAATAGGATTGATAGAGAAGTGAGAAGGTTTGATGATAACATGTAATAGGTCATTGATGAATGAACTTAAGCCGGATAAGTTGAATAAGCAACTTGAACCTAAATAAGTTGATGAACTTATGAAGAATTTCCATTTGTTGTCATAAGCATGAGAATTGTACTTAATAAGTGAAATAAGTCATTGGTTTATGTGAATAAGTCAAAACCTACCTTATATTAAGTTGGTGTAATAAGTAGCTTGTAATATCTTCATGTTGTTTAAAATCCACCTAGAATGATTAGTAATGAGGTTTCGCCGAAATTCACACGATTGGACGATAATCGTCGAATTCGTGAAATTCTCGGAATGGAAGTCGTATTTTGTGTTTGAAATCATAAACGTTGGTTTTCAATTGAGACAAGTCATATTTGGCATTATAGAGTTGCAGACTCGAAAATGGCCGAATTTCGACTAAGAATGAAGAAACGAGCGTTGAACGTTCACGAACGTTTATAGTTTTTGTTAAAAATAGACTAATAGGTGAAATTTAGTAAACAAAGTCGAATAGATAAAATTCTTGAATGAACGCATAGAATATGTGATTTGTGACTCGTAGGCTCTTGAACGAATCAATTCGGAGTTATAACGAAGAAGTTACGAGTCCGGGAATCTCACAAAATAAAAAGTCAGTGGAAATTTTCTGGTGCACAGAGCTAGCGACGCGGCGCCAGCCCAAGGCCATTTCACCCGCGCCGCAGCACCGAGCTTGGCCGAGAAAATTCATAACCTTCTGGAGAGTGGCACCGCAGCGCTACCATGAACACTGAGACTCGCGCCGTAACGCCGAGTCCGGGTTCTAGGTAGTAATATAGTGACAGCCAAACAACACCAAGTGTAAAAAATTTGGTAAGCGCCTTGACCTCAAGACCAAGACAATAATGAATGTTTATATATAGAGTATGGTTAGTAATTGATAAGCAATTAAATGAAGATCTTAATGAAACTTTGTTAAGACATATTAGAACTTAAGTATGCAGACTTAAGGTTAAGACTAAGTCAATTACTTATGAATGTAAGAATAACGTAATGGAAAGCAGGAACCTATAATAACAAATCTAATATGTAATTAGATTGAGAAGTAGGGTAAGATTCTTTAAGAACCATGTATGACCATTCATGACCTAATGTTCTATGTTATTCTATCATCTAATGTAGAGACCTTAAAGACCTAAAGTGCACGTGTTATAAACCGTAGCAGACGCTAAAGGCATGTAGTCTAACCCTTGTTCCAGTTCGATCTGGGCAAGTCTTTGTGATTCATGTATTCTTCGCATGAGTTAGTATCTGAGGAATGTCAAAGCCAATCCTTTCGGCTAGACGTATGCTATGTTATTCTATCAAGTGTTGATAAGGATTTACCAAACTAATATTGTTGTGGTTTTCAAAAGTAGATTTAGTATGCTAAAAATGTTTTGTCGTCAAACGACAGGCATGTGAGGTTGCCACAACTTAAACGTATACACGTTTAATGAATGTAGTGTTGATCAACATAGAGTACTATAGGCTGATCACCTAGACGTGCTCGTATGCTATACCGAACTTACGGACTTAGTGTCGGGATGTCCTTTTCGAAGTACTTATGAAATGCTTATGGTTTTGAACCAGAATTTATGTTTTACTGAATATTGTTGTTGTAAAACATTTTGAATGGAAAGAAGTGCTATTTTGAATTATCAATAGTACTTCGTAACTATTGTTCAGTTATTGAAGATATACGATTCCTATGTTTCAAGTATGCTATTTTACTAGAATTGTTTTACTTGCTGAGCTAGTTAGGCTCATTCTTGCTTGAACCATATGAATTCAGCTAAGACAGAACGGACTGATGGATCTGGCAAGGATAAAGGGAAGGCAAAGGCGAACCGGTAGATTGCTTATGTAATAGTATAGGTTTTGTAATAAATAATATTGATATTATGATAAAGACACTGTATTGGTTGTAAGAACCTGGGGAATGTAAATATTCTTTTGATATATATATATAAGACATATCCGTTCTTTTGAGGCATTTCAATTGAATGTTTATGTGAACTGTAGCACCGTGTAACACCATCTGTCGGGTTGGAAGATAGCCGAATTTGGGGGCGTCACATGTTGGTATCAAAGCAATAGGTTATAAAACTTAAGGGGGGAAATAAAACCTTAAGTCATAACCTTAAGAAAAGTCAAAGAATAAAAGATGGAAGTTAACCTTATAAAAATGCATCATATATGTTATGTGTTTTATTATACTGACATTTACTAATCAACTCTTTTTGTTGTTATAGATGTCAGGTAAAAATAGAGATGTACAGGTAGTCAGCGAAGGGTCGGTAAACCAGATAGAAATCATACCGAACCCCATAGCAGCAGATCCGGAGATAGTTGTGGTGGAGTTCGGAGACTCCGAAAGCTTAGACCTCATGTCTGTATTTGATGGCATGATAGAAGAAGAAGTGGAGGTAGTATCCTTCAATCTAGTGGCTATAGAAGTAGAGATAACACCAGGGGAGTCGATGATGTCACTGTTCATGTCAGTGATAGATAAGAATGTACATTACTGTCAGGAGGTCAAGGAACAAAAGGCGGAGCTTCAAGCGGTTATAGAGGACAAGACGGACGTGGAGTCCATGTGGGAACAAGAACATGACGAGAGAATTTTGGCTAAGGACAAGGTCCATGAGTTAAAACAAGAGGTCTTTGAGCTTAGGAGCGAGCTAAAGACCAAGAAACAGAAGATAGGGAGAATGTCCTATATTTATAGGAGTTCTCATGAGGATTTCCAGTTGCAGGTAGCTGGGTATCCTGTAGAGACAGGGAAGATGCGGCATACTATCAGCCGTGATATTATTGCCGGTTTTGCCAAGGCAGATTTCAAGAATGTCTTAAGGCAGATTTGATCGAGTAGTTGTTAGAGTAGTTAGGGATGTACATATTGTGTATATAGTAGTGACGTAAAGCCCTCTTTTGTATAATCAAGGGTAGTCTTTTGTAATTCCCAATTTTTGGAAAGCAATAGCGGGAAAGTAATGTATCTAGCTTAGGTTGTGTTTTGTAACCGATGTAGTATTAGACTACGATGAATTAATATAAGTTTTCATTTTTGAAAAATGTTGAGTAACAAATCTTTAAGTTATTATTTAATATGGAATAATAACTAACTGACAGGAAATGCATAATAACGAAATATGTGTTTATTGTAACAGCAAAATGCCGCGAAGAAGAGTACCACGTACCCAAGGTGCGAACACAAATCAACCGGAGGGAGGTCCGGTTAACCCCATGCAAGAATTTTTGAACCTTTTAACCGCAGCTTTTAACCAAACTAGGGCTAATATCCCCGTGAATCCTGGTGTAGTACGAGCTACAACATTTAAGGACTTTAAGAGTGTGGGTCCGCCGGAGTTCATAGGAACTACGGACCCTATTGAAGCTCAAACGTGGGTGAGGGAGATAGAGAAGGAATTTGTGATAGCAAATGTCGACGAGGCCCAAAAGGTTGCTTTTGCAACCTACATGATGAAGGGAGAGGCAAACTATAAGACCCCAATTTTTTGAATAAAGATTAAATTTTCTCGAAATATATTTTTGAATATTATGGCGTGGATTTGATATAATGTTATAGTTGTGGGTAATATTTACAAATTTTGCAAAGTACGCAAGTTGTTATATAATATTCAATTGGTCTGGGAATATTCATTTTAACAAGGAATATTAAATACAACGACACAATCATTGGTGGACCCATTAACGGAATTATTATGTCGAATTGAGAAAACGACAAAAATACTTTATGAAAATAACGATTTAAAGTTTTATCATTAAGCTGTTGAACTACCCAAAGAGTAAAAAAGTACGATGAATGGCGTGGTTGCATAGTAGCACATGGTATTGATTATTGATGCTTATATGAGAAGTCACTCGGTTATACTCAATTATTGCTACGAGAATTCACACGATCATATCTATCATATTATTGATTCAATTATTGTCACAAGATTATCATCTGATAAAATGTTTTTATTAAATCAATACTTGAGACTATTAAAGTTATTCATATTATAAATTTCAATATTTATAATGTCTAGAAGTTCTCATCGAGGAGAGGTTTGGTCACCTAATTTGGCGCTTGATAGGAGAAATCCTTATTGGAAAGCCCCCTCTTTCCTGGGAATGACCTGGTTGAAAAATATTTTGAGTTATAATATTAATGATGAATGTTGTTCGGAGTTGAATTTGGAGACGCGGATGTGATATTTGAGTCAGGAATGACGAAATTAGTAAAAATAGTCTATAAACACAAAATTTTCCGGGATTAACTATTTGGTCAAAAAGTCAACAGTTGACTTTTTTGGGAAAAATCAAACTTCGAAATTTTAAAATTTATATTTTTGATAAAAATAGTTTCACTATGTTGGAATTGTCTGTGTTGGTGAAAATCGACATTTATTCCGATGATAATTGATGTCTAGGGGTTATATTGATAAATCGGGTAATTTATCGGATAAATGAGCAATTAATTGCTACTAATTCACATGCTTATATAATTATTTGTTCACATATGTGTACTATTGAATCACATTATTTACAATTAGGGGAGTTGGTGCAAGATTGATAATACTTGCATGACTAAGTTAAAAATGGAGGTATAGATGGAGGTACCATACTGTAATTCGTATTTTTCACATGATTATACTATTGATTCATATAATTGAACTATTGATTCACATTATTTACTATTAGGGGAGTTGGTGCAAGATTGATAATACTTGCAGGACTAAATTAAAAATGAAAGAAAAGTTGGAGGCATTGTACTGTAATTTTTCGAGCCCCAAAACGTGCAATTATCGAAACAATATTTTCCTATAAATAGAAGCTCATTCTTCCTTCATTTCTCACCAATTCACAAAAGCTTTAGAGCGATTATTATAGAGAGAAATTATAGAAAGAAGAAGAGAAGTCTGCTACCTCACTATTCCAGTATCCAATTTTTCTAAGGTAGGGAGTATTATTTCTTTCTTAAAGAGAACATCTATTATTCCATTCTTTATTATTCTGTTGGAATAACCTGTATACGCGGGATACCCTATACTTGGTGAAATTCTTCTGTTGTTCCATTCTTTATCATTATGTTGGAACATCCTGTTTGTACGTTTTACGCCGGACCTGGTTCCGTCTTTATTATTCTGTTGGAATATCTTGTCTATGCGTTTTCTACACGGACCGATTCCGTCTTTATTATTACATTGGAATATCACGTCTGCATGCGTTTTACGCCGAACACGATTCGACTTTATTATTACATTGGAATATCACATGCATGCGCTTTTCTTGGGACCGATTTCGTTATTTATTATTCATTGGAATAAACTTCGCCTGTGCGATCTATCGCATGCCTGGTAATTTCTCTTGTTATTCCATTCCTTATTATACTTAGTTGGTTAAAGTTTTGACTTCTATACTCCATGAAATTAGTGGAATATCCTTGATATTTGCGCTTCATCCAAAGATCTCTTTCATGGAAATATTCTTACGAGCATTCTTGAATTTTACTCTACAAAGAAGTATCATGTTGACAATTTGGACGTTATTAGTTCCTGGATAAAATAATTCTTGAACTTGTTTTATTGAATTCTTATATCATTGTCATCATCCTCATGTTTATATTTTGTTGAAAGTCATCTATGGCCTATAGTGCATTGATGGACTTGGTATGATTATGACTATGGATTATTCGGTGTAATCATGACCGTAATGTTACAAATGATGTGGTAAAAGTCCTCATTGGCCCGTAGAGCATTGATGGACAGTTGTTGGCATGATCATGACCATTATTGAATACACAAATATTCTTGGCCCGTAGTGCATGGATAATTGTGGTCGTGATACTAAAGAATATCCTTGGCCGTAGTGCAGGGGTGATTCGATGATGTGGATTTTTTTTTAAGTTGAGTCCCAATGATAAAACTGATGAAAAACCTTCTAAATCATAAAAGATAGTAGATTTTATTCTCTAATTAACTCTTTTAATGGATTGCTTGTTCCGCTGTAGTTAAACTTGATGGTTGTTATATTGTATCAGTTTAACACTGTTGAAGGCTAACGCTAATATATTCTACATTATCTTAGTCATAATATTTCCTACTGGGCTAGTTGAGCTCACGCTTTTACTTTTATTGTTCTCTTCAGGAAATGAGAACATAGCAGGGACTAGTCGGGAAACAGAGTGACGGACCAGATGATAGCATTAGTAGTCTTCACTATTCAGTGAAATAGTGGAAAATAAATGGAATAATATTGAATTTGAGTTTGTATATTATCTAGGCGACAATATTTGTATTAAAACTCACAGCTTATGTTTTGTCATACTTTATACGACAGTTATAATTAAGTTGTATTTGTATTCTGTACCATGTATTTGGCGACTCAGAATAGGTGATGTATACCTGTTTTGGGGGACTTCACAGTTGGTATCAAAGCTTAAGGATATGATCCCTGGCTAAGATGTGAGACTAGAACTAGGAGGGGAGAGACGGGGAATTCCTTCGCTAGTATGACCTACCTAAGTTTATTTGGTATTTAATTGGTTGGTCAAAGTATATGGATAATATGTTGCATGTCAATTAACCCTTATTTTATGGCAGTATTTGAAAATGGCATCCGAGAATATTGAGAATAGCAATGGAGCACAAGAGACCATTGAGTCTCCACAGATCAACAATCAGAATAATGTGCATCAGGAAGGCGACAATCCTCATGCAAACAACAACATTGACCAAATGATGAACGATGGAATGTTTAGAGGCTTTATGCAATTCATGCAACATCAGGCGAGAGTGGCTCCTGTCCAAAATGTAGGTGGAAACACTGGAAACTATCGGACGGTTACCGCTAAACAGTTCAAGGAGCTGGGACCACCCGAGTTTATTGGAGAGCCAAAACCACTTAAGGTGGAAGCATGGATAAAGCAGATCACCAAGATATTTGATGTTTTGGGATGCTCCGAGGAGCAAAAGGTTCCCTTCGCCACCTTCATGTTGCGTGAAGAGGTAGATTACTGGTGAGAATCTGTAAAACATACCCAGCCTGACGCACTCAAGATGTCTTGGGAGAAGTTCCAAGAGCTATTTAACGACAAGTACTTTCCCGAAAGTATTCGTCACATGAAAGAGGTGGAGTTTATCAAGTTGGAACAAAACAATATGATCGTGTCGCAATACGAGGCTAAATTTGCAGAGTTATCCCGGTTTGCATCCCATTTGGTCGATAATGAGGAGCGAATGACACGAATGTTTTTAAGAGGTTTGAAACCGGAGATACGTCAATATCTTATTTCTCATAAACTGTGTTTGTACTCAGATGTTGTAAATAGGGCTTAGTTATTGGAGCGCGGTAACGAGTCAACGCAACCAAGAGAAAGTAGCCTAAGCAAAGATAAAAATACCAGTGGTATCAGTCATCGAAGCGGTGACAACAAACGTGGAGGGAATCAAAATGCCAGAAATGGTAACCACTTTGGTGGTAATCATGGCCAAGACAGTAAAAATGGACATTTCAAGAAAAAGGAGATTCAACAATGATGGAAAGACGTTAGCACCAACAACAGTGGTTAAAGAAGGAGAAGAACCACCTATCATATGCGTCAAATGCGGATGGGAGGGACATATCAGTCCAAACTACGCGATGCCATTCAAAGCGTGTTATAATTGTGGAAGAGAAGGTCACCTAGCCCGATTTTGTCGTTCACCGAAGACAAGTTCAGCTAGGATGGAGGCACCAAAGGCCGTCCTAGAAAATTCAAAGCCGGTAGTGAAAGGGAGAACATTTGTTGTGACCTCCCAGAAAGCAAGGAACCTGAACGAGGTCATCACGGGTAAGCTTATCATAAACTCTAGCGAAGTCTATACCTTATTTGATACCGGTTCTACCCATTCTTTTATTTCTCCTACTTACGCTCAACGATTAAATTTGACTCCGGAGAAATTAGACTTTGACTTATCTATTGAAACTCCATTAGGAGAAATCTTCATTACATCCACAGTTTATAAGTCTTGTTTGATTCAAATCGATAACCGCACGTTACCTGTCGATCTTACCTCCTTAAAAATACTTGCATTTGACGTGATTCTAGGGATTGATTGGTTAACTACTCATCATGCTAAAATTGATTGTTTTCGTAAGGTTGTTAGCTTTCATATTCCTAATAAACCTATTATGCAAATTCAAGCGACTAAACCATTAAAATCAATCACGGTCATCTCAAGCCATAAAGCTATTCGTTTATTGAAAAACGGATGTCAAGCTTTCTTAGTACACGTCACGGATTTAAACAAAAATACGTCAGATTTGAAGGATATTTCTATTGTTAATAAATTTCCTGACGTATTCCCTGAAGAACTTCCTGGCCTACCACCAGAGCGTGAAGTTGAATTTTGTATCGACCTTGAACCAGGTACAAAACCCATTTCCAAAGCCCCATATCCAATGGCTCCTATTGAACTTCAGGAGTTAAAGACCCAGTTGTAGGAATTGTTAGAAATTTGTTTCATTCGTCCTAGTACGTCTCCTTGGGGTGCTCCTGTTCTATTCGTGAAGAAGAAAGATGGGAGTATGCGACTTTGTATTGATTATCGGGAGTTGAATCATGTCACCATCAAAATAGGTAGGTACTATTGCCATGTATTGATGACTGTTTGATCGATTATAAGGAGCATAATTTTTTCAAAGATCGATCTTCGTTCGAGGATATCATCGCCAGAAGGTTAAAAGCGAGGATATTCCAAAGGCGCCTTGAGAACTTCGAGACGGGCATTATGAATTCTTAGTCATGTCTTTTGGATTGACTAATGCTCATGCTGCCTTCATGGATATGATGAACCGAGTATTCAAGGAATATTTGGATCATTTTGTGGCCGTCTTTATTGATGACATCCTCATATATTCCAAAAGCCGTGAAGGTCATGAGCAACACTTGAGGCTGATACTCCAAAAGCTTCGTGAAAACATGCTATATGCTAAGTTGAAGAAATGCGAGTTCTGGCTTGAGGAAGTTGCATTCCTTAGGCACGTGATATCAAGTCATGGAATATCTGTTGACCCAGCAAAGAATGAAGCTATTCAAAGCTGGGAGCAACCTAAATTAGTGACCGAAGTACGTAGCTTTCTCGGGTTAGCAGGTTATTATCGGAGATTCGTGGAAGGATTTTCTCGAATCGCTACTCCATTAACTCAGCTAACTCGAAAAGATACAAAGTTCGGTTGGAGTGAGGAATGTGAAAAGAGTTTTCAAGAACTCAGAGAGAGACTCATTTCAAAGACTGTTACGACAATACCATCCGGCTAGGAGGATTTGTCATCATCTGATGATGCTTCGTGCAAAGGGTTAGGATGTGTTCTCATGCAACATTGGAAAGTCATAGCCTATGCCTCACGACAACTCAAAAGAATATGAGAGGAATTACCCTACTCATGATCTAGAGTTAGCGGCCATCATTTTTGCGCTTAAGATTTGGAGGCATTACCTGTATGGAGAGAAGGTGGAGATCTACACGGATCATAAAAGCCTCAAATATTTCTTAACCCAAAAGGAACTCAACATGCGACAATGACGTTGGCTTGAACTATTGAAAGATTATGATCATACCATCCAATACCATCCTGGAAAAGCGAACGTGGTAGTTGATGCAATGAGTAGAAGATCATATGCAGGTACGAGTGCAATATTATCAAGGTAAAGGCCCATTTTGTATGACTTAAAAAGGATGGAGTTAGAGATAAAGACTCCAGGGACCCACATGATGATGGAAAACATACGAGTAGAACCGACTTTAATCGATAAAGTTAAAGCTGCTCAAGCTACAGACCTGGAGCTAATGCGTATGAAGAAGAAAGTGCAAGAAGGTGCTATGCCGGAAGCAAGAATCGACGAGGAAGGAATACTTCGAGTCAACTCTAGAGTTTGTGTTCCTAAAAACCCTGATTTAAAGTATAAAATCATGATGGAGGTGCACAACACACCGTTTGCAATCCATCTTGGGAGTACCAAAATGTATCGTGATCTTCGACATACATTTTGGTGGAGCAATATGAAGAGAGAGATAGCAGAGTTTATCTCAAGGTGTTTAACTTGTCAACGAGTCAAAGCGGAGCATCAAGTACCAAAAGGTCCAGTGAAACGACTTGAAATTCCAGAATGGAAGTGGGAACACATTACTATGAATTTCGTTACTGGTCTTCCCAAGGTTTCTCAAGGCATAGATGCAATTTGGGTCATTGTTGATAGATTGACCAAGTCTGCTCATTTCCTACCTATACGAGAAACTTATACACTTGAACGTCTTGCTCGTATGTACATAAAAAAGATTATAAGACTTCATGGTATGCCAATATTCATAGTTTCTGATCGAGACCCAAGATTCACTTTAAGATTTTGGGTTAGTTTGCAAAAAGCTATGGGCACGGATTTACGATTTAGCTCGCCATATCATCCTCAGACGGACGGGCAGTCGGAGAGGACCATTCAACTTCTTGAAGATCTATTAAGACTCTGTGTCCTTGACTTCATTGGAAGTTGGGATAAGTTCCTACCATTGGTGGAGTTTTCCTACAACAACAGTTATCAAGCAAGTATTGGCATGGCTCCATTTGAGGCGTTGTATGGAAGAAAGTGTCGTTCTCAAAGATATCTTTGGGATGAGGTGGGTGAAGCAACGTTGTTGGGACCAGAGTTGAATGCGTATGATACCGGAAAAGATACAAACGATCCGATAACGTATAAAAACCTCACAAGATCGACAAAAGAGTTATGTTGATCTTCATTGAAAGGACGTGGAATTCGATATTGGAGATCATGTGTTGTTACGTGTTGCTCCATGGAAAGGAGTTACAAGATTTGGAAAGAGAGGAAAGCTCAACCGTCGATTCATTGGCCCAATTTTAATCCTTGATCGAGTAGGAACTATAGCGTATAGACTCGCTTTACCGCCAAGTATGTCTCGTGTTCATAACGTTTTTCACATATCTATGTTACGTAAATATGTGAAAGACCCAAACCACATTATTGAATTAGAACCAGATGAGATAGAGGAAGATTTAACGTATGAAGAGTTACCTGTTAAAATCTTGGATAAAAAGGAACATATTCTACGCTCCAAGGTTATACCTCAAGTAAAAGTTTTATGGAGAAACCAAGATGCGGAAGAAATGACCTGGGAGTTAGAATCTGAGATGAAATCAAGATAACCTTACGTCTTCGACATACCAGGTACGCACCTTAATTTCGAGGATGAAATTTCATAAGAAGGGGAGGTTGTAAGACCCCAGTTTTTTGAATAAAGATTAAATTTTCTCGAAATATATTTTTGAATATTATGGTGTGGATTTGATATAATATTATAGTTGTGGATAATATTTACAAATTTTGCAAAGTACGCAAGTTGTTATATAATATTCAATTGGTCGGGGAATATTCATTTTAACAAGGAATATTCGTACAACGACACAATCATTGGTGGACCCCCACAACGGAATTATTGTCGGATTGAGAAAACGACAAAAATACTTAATGAAAATAACGGCGGAAGTTTTACCGTTAACTGTTGAACTACCCGGTAGTAAAAGAAAAAGAATACGATGTCGCATGGTTGCATAGTAGCTACGGTATTGATTATTGATGCTTACGTGAGAAGTCACTCAGTTATACTCAATTATTGCTACAATAATTGTTGCATCATATCTATCATATTATTGATTCAATTATTGTCAGTATCATTTGCATAAAATGTTTTTTATTAAATCAATACTTGAGACGACAAAGTTATTCATATTATAAATTTCAATATTTACAATGTCTAGAAGTTCTGTCAAGGAGAGGTTTGATCACCTAATTGCGCGCCAATAGGGAGAAATCCTTATTGGAAAGCCCCCTCTTTCTTGGGAACGACCTGGTTGATAAATATTGTGATTTATAATATTAATGATGAATATTGTTCGGAGTTGAATTTGGAGACGCGGACGTGATATTTGAGTCCGGAAGGACGAAATTAGTAAAAATTGTCTATAAACACAAAATTTTCCGGGATTCACTTTTTGGTCAAAAAGTCAACAGTTGACTTTTTCAGGAAAAGTCAAACTTGGAAATTTTAAAATTTATATTTTTGATAAAAATAGTTTCATTATGTTGGAATTGTTTGTGTTAGTGAAAATCGACATTTATTCCGATGATAATTGATGTCTAGGGGTTATATTGATAAATCGGGTAATTTATCGGATAAATGAGCAATTAATTGCTACTAATTCACATGCTTATATAACTATTTGTTCACATATGTGTACTATTGAATCACATTATTTACTATTAGGGGAGTTGGTGCAAGATTGATAATACTTGCATGACTAAGTTAAAAATAGAGGTATAGATGGAGGTACCATACTGTAATTCGTATTTTTCACATGATTACACTATTGATTCATATAATTGAACTATTGATTCACATTATTTAGTATTAGGGGAGTTGGTGCAAGATTGATAATACTTGCAGGACTAAATTAAAAATGAAAGAAAAGTTGGAGGTATTGTACTGTAATTTTTTGAGCCCCAAAACGTGCAATTATCGAAACTATATTTTTCTATAAATAGAAGCTCATTCTTCCTTCATTTCTCACCAGTTCATAAAAGCTTTAGAGCGATTATTATAAGTAGAAATTATAGAAAGAAGAAGAGAAGTCTGCTACCTCACTATTCTAGTATCCAATTTTTCTAAGGTATGGAGTATTATTTCTTTCTTATCTATGAAGAGAACTTTTGTTATTCCATTCTTTATTATTACATTGGAATAACTTTGTATACTGTGAGCTACCCTATACTTGGTGAAATTCTTACATTGTTCCATTCTTTATCATTCATTGGAACATCTTGTGCATGTTCTCTCATGGGACTGGTTAAAATCTTTATTATTATGTTGGAATATATCACATGCATGCTTTTTACCTTGGACCTAATTAAAATCTTTATTATTACGTTGGAATACCATATACATGCGTTTCACGCCGGACTGATTAAAATCTTTATTATTACATTGGAATATCCGCTCAGTTTTTTCATGGGACTGATTCCGTTATTTATTATTCTATTGGAATAACCTGCCTGTGCGGTCGATCGCATGCCTGGTGATTTCTTTTGTTATTCCATTTCTTATTATACTTAGTTGGTTAAAGTTTTAACTTCTATACTCCATGAAATTAGTGGAATATCCTTGATATTTGTGCTTCATCCAGTATCTTTTCATGGAAATATTCTTCTGAGCATTCTTGAATTTTACTCTACAAAGAAGTATCATGTTGACAATTTAGACGTTATTAGTTCCTGGATAAAATAATTCTTGAACTTGTTTTATTAAATTCTTATATCATTGTCATCATCCTTATGTTTATATTTTGTTGAAAGTCATCTGTGGCCTATAGTGCATAGATGGACTTGGTATGATTATGACTAGGGATTATTTGGTGTAATCATGACCGTAATGTTACAAATGATGTGTTAAAAGTCCTCATTAGCCCGTAGAGCAATGATGGACAGTTGTTGGCATGATCATGACCATTATTGAATACACAAATATTCTTGGCCCGTAGTGCATGGATAATTGTGGTCGTGATACTAAAGAATATCCTTGGGTCGTAGTGCGAGGGTGATTCGATGATGTGGATTATTTATTAAAAGTCGAGTCCCGTAAATAAAAGTGATGAAAAACCTTCTAAATCATAAAAGATAGTAGATTTTATTCTCTACTTGACTCTTTTAATGGATTGCTTGTTCCGCTGTAGTTAAACTTGATGGTTGTTATATTGTATCAGTTTAACACTGTTGAAGGCTAACGATAATATATTATGCATTATCTTAGTCATAATATTTCCTACTGGGCTAGTTGAGCTCACCCTTTTACTTTTATTGTTCTCTTCAGGAAATGAGAACGTAGCAGGGACTAGTCAGGGAACGGAGTGACGGACCAGATGATAGCATTAGTAGTCCTCACTATTCAGTGAAATAGTGGAAAATAAATGTAATAATATTGAATTTGAGTTTGTATATTGTCTAGGCGACACTATTTGTATTCAAACTCACAGCTTATGTTTTGTCGTACTTTACACGATAGTTATATAATTAAGTTGTATTTGTATTCTGTACCATGTATTTGACGACTCAGAATAGGTGATGTATACCTGTTTTGGGGGCGTCACACCAACTTTTGGTGGGAGGCCAATCAGGCGAGGGCCGGAATAGATGTTATAACATGGGTGAGGTTCAAGGAAATATTCTATGAGAACTAATTTCCCACAAGTATGCAGGGGAGGATGGAGATGCGGTTTTTAGATTTGAAACAAGGGGACATGACGGTTCCCCAATATGCCACCAAGTTTAATGAACTGTCAAGGTTCGCTCCACATCAAGTGGATACCGAGGTGAGGAAAGCTCGAAGGTTCGAGCAAGGCTTGAAACCCTGGCTCTATAACCGTATTTCTGTGTTCCAAAGTACTTCCTTTAGAGTTGTTTTAGAGAAGGCAATAATTATCGAAGGTGGTAGTGAGGCGCTGAGCCAATACCACAAAGATAAGAAAAACAAGGGGAAGGTGGAAGGAGGAGTGAAGGTTGAAGGTGCCAGCGGGAGTGGCGAAGGGTATAAAAGGAAGGGAGTTAGCTCGGGGAATACCAGAGGGAAATAAGGAGATCCTAAGAGGAGGATGGAGGCCTGCAAGACCTATCGGAAGACTCATTTAGGAGTCTGTCTCAAGGGTAAGGCCGTGTGTTACAACTGCGGACAGGAGGGGCATATTGCGCCAAATTGTCCAAGCCTGAAGAAGAATCATTGGTGCTTCATATGTGGGTCTACGGACTACATGGCAAAGAACTGCCCAAAGAAGGGGACAGACGGGAATAAGGGCGCCAATAATGGTAAGTTAACTATTGGGGTCCAAATAGCAGTAGTGCAGAGTAGGTGACGGCCGTACCTTTAATATGACCGCCCAAGACGCGATTGCCTTGGGGGGACGAATCGCGGTATTATTCCGATCAACAACTTAAATGCATACGTCTTTGTTTTGATTCAGTCTTTACTTGTTCGTTTATCGCATGTGATTTTGCTAAACGACTAGGATTACTTCCCGAAAAGTTGCTTATACCCTTGAACATTAAGGTAGCAAACGAAGAGATAATTCCTGTTGAAGATATTCATAGGAGTTGTTGTGTAGATATTCGAGGCTGTAAATTATCTGTAGATCTGATACCAATAAAGTTAGAAGAATTCGATGTAATTCTTGGAATGGATTGGTTGATAAATCATGGGGAAATTATAGATTGTCAAAAGAAATGCATTAGTATTAAAGCATCAATTCAATCTCATGTAATATTTTATGGGAATAAATCGCCGGGACGTTCGTGTTGTCTTACCATGACACAAACTAGGAAATTATTGAGGAAGGGGTGTGTAGGCTATTTATGTCATGTGGTTGATACCTAGAGAATGGGAGCGACCATGGAATAAATACCCATAGTGAGTGAGTTCATAGATGTACTTCCAAGCGAGTTACCGGGTCTTCCACCGGATAGGGAGACCGAGTTCGTAATAGACATCGCGCCAGGAGCGACACCAGTTTCCAGGGCACCGTATCGCATGGCGTCAGTGGAGATGAAGGAGTTGATGGTACAGCTGCAAGAATTGTTGGACAGGAAGTACATTCAACCGAGTGTTTTGTCGTGGGGAGCACCGGTGTTGTTTATCAAGAAGAAGGACGGATCGTTGAGACTTTGTATCGACTACCGAGAGTTGAACAAGTTAACAATAAAGAATAAGTATCCATTGCCCAGGATCGATGATCTTTTTGATCAATTGAAGGGGGCAAAATATTTTTCCAAAATAGATTTAAGGATGGGGTATCATCAGCTGAAGGTTAAGAATGAAGATGTGCCAAAGACAGCATTCAGGACTCGTTATGGTCATTACGAGTTTCTAGTGATGTCATTTGGGTTGACTAATGCACTTGCTGAATTTATGGACATGATGAATAGAGTGTTCAAACAATATTTGGACAAGTTCGTCGTAGTGTTTATTGATGATATACTAGTCTACTCTAAGACACCAGAAGATCATGCTGAACACCTGAGAATAGTGTTTGAGACACTAAGAAAGGAGAAGTTATATGCGAAGTTCACTAAGTGTGAATTTTGGTTAGAGAGGGTGCAGTTTTTAGGTCATGTTATTGACCATGAGGGTATTTCAGTAGATCCAGCGAAGGTGGAAGCCGTGATGAATTGGGAACAACCGAAAACACCGACCGAGGTACGGAGTTTACTAGGGTTAGCGGGTTACTATCGGAGGTTCATTCAGGACTTTTCAAAGATAGCTACTCCGCTGAATAACTTGACGAGGAAGACGGTGAAGTACGTATGGATTGAGAAATGCGAAGATAGTTTTCAAGAACTGAAGAAGAAGTTGAGTGAAGCACCTGTTTTGTCATTACCAGATGACACAGGAAATTTCGTAGTTTATAGTGATGCTTCGCATAAGGCACTGGGTTGCGTGCTCATGCAGCAATTCAAGGTCATTGCGTATGCATCCAGGTAGTTGAAGGATTATGAGAAAGTTTACCCTACTCATAATCTGGAACTGGCCGCGGTGGTGTTTGCCTTAAAAATATGGCGACATTATCTTTATAGGGAAAAGTGTGAGATATACACGGACCACAAGAGTCTAAAATATATCTTCACACAGAAGGAGTTGAATATGAGACAGAGGAGGTGGCTAGAGTTATTAAAAGATTACAACTGTGAAATCCTGTATCACCCTGGAAAATCCAATGTAGTGGCCGACGCCTTGAGTAGAAGACGTCGGGAGAAGTTGTCTGTGCTAACAGCTCAAACTGAGTTAATAATAGAGATGGCTAGGATGGAGTTGGAGGTGAAGTTGCCAAGTGAGGCAGAGCAGAGACTTTTTACGGCAGAGATTCAATCTACCATCGTAAAAATAGTCAAGGAGGTGCAGCTCAAAACCGATGAGTGTGATCAGATGAAGGAGCGGTTAACCACTGAAAAAAATATTAGGTTTAGTCTTGATAATGAGGGATTATTAAGATTTGAGGGAAGAATTTGGGTTCCGAATGAGACGGAATTAAAGGAGTAAGTTTTACAAGAGGCTTATAGTTCGAGGTACTCGATTCATCCTAGTATCAGTAAGATGTATCAAGACCTTTGACAGAGTTTTTGGTGGCCAAGCATGAAGAGAGAAACAGCCGAGTATGTGAGTAAATGTTTTACTTATCAAAGAGTTAAAGCCGAACATCAACGACCAAGTGGCTTGTTACAGTCATTGGAGATTCCGGAGTGGAAGTGGGAACATATCACGATGGACTTTGTGGTGGGACTTCCGACGACTCAGAAGGGGTATGATGCGATTTGGGTAATAGTGGATCGGTTGACGAAGTCGGCTCACTTTTTGCCAATTTGAATTAAGTACAATTTAGATCAGTTAGCTACACTCTATGTTAAGGAAATTATTTCCAGACATGGAGCACCTGTTTCGATAGTGTCAGATCGTGATCCGCGATTCACGTCGAACTTTTGGAGAAGTCTTCAAGAACAGTTGGGAACGCAGTTGAAGTTGAGTACGGCATATCATCCACAAACCGATGGACAGAGCAAGAGGACAATTCAGACATTAGAAGATATGTTGAGATCTTGCGTCATGGATTTCAAGGGTAGTTGGGATGATCATCTACCATTAGTAGAATTTGCGTATAACAACAGTTATCATGCAAGTATAGGTATGCCGCCGTTTGAAGCTTTGTATGGAAGGAAATGCAGAATGTCATTGTATTGGGATGAAGTGGGAGAACGTCAAATGCTAGGACCAGAATTGGTGCAAAGAAAAATGTGAAGTGGTGAAGTTGATCAGTATCGCCTCATCGTGACTCAAGATAGATGTAAGAAATATGCGGACTTACATCGAGAGAATAGAGAGTTTGAGGTAGGCTCGTACGTATTTCTAAAGGTATCTCCCTAGAAAGGAAAGATACGCTTTGGAAAGAAGGGAAAACTAAGCCCGAGGTTCATAGGACCTTTTAAGGTATTAGACCGGGTAGGTGAGGTAACTTATAGGGTAGCGTTACCTCCAGACCTAGAGCGAATACATAATGTATTTCACGTATCAGTGCTACGTCCTTAAAAACCGGATTATAAGCACGTGATAGAATATGAGCCTATTCAAATTGAGAAGGATCTAACATATGAAGAGATGCCGATTCAAATTATCGATAGAAAAGAGCAAGTTCTGCGAAACAAGGTAAAACCGTCAGTAAAGGTTGTATGGAAGAATCACGATGTAGAGGAAGCATCGTGGGAACTTGAAGAAAAGATGAGAACAAATTATCCTCTTTTGTTTGAGTAAGATAGGGCGAGATTCTGGGGACAAAATCTTTATAAGGGGGGAAGAATGTAACGCCCAAGAAATTCGGATCCTTTGTAAAAATATTTGAAAGAATTAATTAATGAATAAAATAATATTATTTGTTATTATATGTGTTAATAAGATGTATGTCGTTCCATAACCTAGAAACGTCGAAAGATCATAGTATTCGAACCACATGAGAGAATTAAAGAATTTGAATTTTTAAGACAAAAATAAGTGTTTTCCGAGAAAGTTTATGAAAAACACTATGCACCATTTACCGCTCGGGAATTATTTTTGAACTTCCGAAAAATACGTAACGTTAGAATATCGAGACGAGATGGATTATGTAATAATAATCTAAGTATAGAAAATGCAATCAATTGCATGTGGACTTAATTTGGGAAAATAGGTATTAAAACCTAATGAAATGAATTAATGTAACTTTGCATAAAATGCAAGTCCATAGGCTATAAGGTGTAAACCTATGTAGGATTTATACTAAGCCCAAGTGATTAATAAAGTGAAGCACAAACTATTATAGTGCAAGCCCAACAAAGAATTTGCTAGATTGATTACTAAGCCCAAAGGATGATCCAATGGGTAAAGCAAGATCCATGGGGCAACCCATGGGTGAAGTCGTAACCAAGCATTTGGAGTGATGAGCAAGAACTTTAAGTAATGACTAAGGAATGGATAAGAGTTGTGGGCAACAAGTAATGAATAGTAAGGAGGTTAGTTTAAGGAGGTGGGATGACATAATGACCTAATTACCCTAACCTTGAAAGCTCTATAAATACCAAGCCTTTTTATTCATTTGAGGTTTGTTATTTCATCCAACTTCTCTCAAGTTAAACAACTTATTTGTTAGAGCCCAAAAGAACTTTGAAGCTTAAACCTTCCATTGTTAGTTTTCAAAGAAGAAGTACTAGTTCATCAAAGGTAAATTATCTTGTCTCTTCCATCTCTATCGTAATAGGATTGATAGAGAAGTGAGATGGTTTGATGATAATATGTAATAGGTCATTGATGAATGAACTTAAGCCGGATAATTTGAATAAGTAACTTGAACCTAAATAAGTTGATGAACTTATGAAAAATTTCCATTTGTTGTCATAAGCATGAAAATTGTACTTAATAAGTGAAATAAGTCATTGGCTTATGTGAATAAGTCAAAACCTACCTTATATTAAGTTGGTGTAATAAGTAGCTTGTAATGTCTTCATGTTATTTAAAATCCACCTAGAATTATTAGTAATGAGGTTTCGCCGAAATTCACACGATTGGACGATAATTGTCGAATTCGTGAAATTCTCGAAATGGAAGTTGTATTTTGTGTTTGAAATCATAAACGTTGGTTTTCAATGGAGACAAGTTATATTTGGAATTATAGAGTTGTGGACTCGAAAATGGCCGAATTTCGACTTAGAACGAAGAAACGAGCGTTGAACGTTCACGAACGTTTATCGTTTTCGTTAAAAATCGACTAATAAGTGAAATTTTAGTAAACGAAGTAGAATAGGTAAAATTATTGAATGAACGCATAGAATATGTGATTTGTGACCCGTAGGCTCTTGAGCGAACCAATTCGGACTTATAACGAAGAAGTTACGAGTCCGGGAATCTCACAAAATAAAAAGTCTGTGGAAATTTTCGGTGTTGAGTCATGCGCCAGCAGCACGAAGCTTAATGAAGCAAAGCCATAACCTTCTGGAGAGTGGCGCCACAGTGCTACCATTAACATTGAGACTCACTTCTTTGTGCCGAAGTCCGGGTTCTAAGCAATAATAGGTGATGCAGCATGCAAGCACCAAGTGTAAAAGTTGGCATGCATGAGCTTTAGCATCAAGACCAAGACAATAATGAATGTTTATATATAGAGTATGGTTAGTAATTGATAAACAATTAAATGAAGATCTTAATGAAACTTTGTTAAGACATATTAGAACTTAAGTATGCACACTTAAGGCTAAGACTAAGTCAATTACTTATGAATGTAAGAATAATGTAATGGAAAGCCGGAACCTATAATAACAAATCTAATATGTAATTAGATTGAGAAGTAGGGTAATATTCTTTAAGAACCATGTATGATCATTCATGACCTAATGTTCTATGTTATGCTATCATCTAATGTAGAGACCTTAAAGACCTAAAGTGCACATGTTATAAACCGTAGCAGACGCAAAAGGCAATTACTCTAACCCTTGTTCCAGTTCGATCTGGGTAAGTCTTTGTGATTCATGTATCCTTCGCATGAGTTAGTATCTGAGGAATGTCAAAGCCAATCCTTTCGGCTAGACGTATGCTATGTTATTCTATCAAGTGTTGATAAGGATTTACCAAACTAATATTGTTGTGGTTTTCAAAAGTAGATTTAGTATGCTAAAAATGTCTTGTCGTCAAACGACAGACACGTGAGGTTTCCACAACTTAAACGTATACACGTTTAATGAATGTAGTGTTGATAAACATAAAGTACTATAGGCTGATCACCTAGACATGCTCGTAAGCTATACCGGACTTACAGACTTAGTGTCGGGATGTCCTTTTTGAAATACTTATGAAATGCTTACAGTTTTGAACCGGAATTGATGTTTTACTGAATATTGTTGTTGTAAAATGTTTTGAATGGAAAGAAGTGCTATTTTGAATTATCAATAGTACTTCGTAACTATTGTTCAGTTATTGAAGATATACGATTCCTATGTTTCAAGTATGCTATTTTACTAGAATTGTTGTACTTGCTGAGCTAGTTAGGCTCATTCTTGCTTGAACCATATGAATGCAGCTAAGACAGAACGAACCGATGGATCTAGCAAGGATAAAGGGAAGGCAAAGGCGAACCCGTAGATTGCTTATGTAATAGTATAATTTTTTTAATAAATAATATTGATATTACGACAAAGACACTATATTGGTTGTAAAGAACCTGGGGAATGTAAATATTGTTTTGATATATATATAAGACATATCCGTTCTTTTGTGGCATTTCAATTGAATGTTTATGTGAACTGTAGCACCGTGTAGCACCATCTGTCGGGTTGGAAGATACCCGGATTTGGGGGCGTCACAGTAATCATGACAGTAATGTTACAAATGATGTGGAAAAAATCCTCATTGGCCCGTAGTGCATTGATGGAAAGTTGTTGGCATGATCATGACCATTGATGAATACACGAATATCCTTGGCCCGTAGTGCATGGATGATGTGGATTATTTATTAAGGTGAGTCTCAGCGATAAAAGTAATGAAAAACCTTTTAAATCATAGAAGATAGTAGATTTTATTCTCTACTTGACTCTTCTAATGGATTGCTTGTTCCACTGCAGTTAAACTTGATGTTTTATATATTTTATCAGTTTAACATTGTTGAAGGCTAATGATAATTTATTCTGCATTATCTTAGTCATAATATTTCTTACTGGGCTAGTTGAGCTAACCCTTTTGCTTTCATTGTTCTCTTCAGGAAATGAGAACGTAGCAGGGACTAGTCGAGGAACAGAGTGACAGTCCAGATGATAGTATTAGTAGTCCTCATTATTCTATGAAATAGTGTGATAATAAATGTATTGAGGACTTATTTTGAGTTTGAATATTGTCTAGAAGACAATATTTGTATTAAAACTCACAGCTCATGTTGTATATTTAAAGTTGTATTTGTATTCTGTACCATGTATTGGGCGACTCAGAATATGTGATGTATACCTACTTTGGGGGCGTCATAGTTGGTATCAAAGCTTAGGGATATGATCCCTGGCTAAGATGTGAGACTAGAACTAGGAGGGGAGAGATGGGGAATTCCTTCGCTAGTATGACCTACCTATGTTTATTTGGTATTTAATTGGTCGGTCAGAGTATGGGGATAATATGTGATATGATAACTAATCCTTGTTTTGTGGTAGTATCTGAAAATGACATTCGAGAATGTTGAGAATAGCAATGGAGCAAAGGAGACCGTTGAGTCTCCACATATCAATAATCAGGATAATGTGCAACAGGAAGGTGACAATCCTCATGCAAACAACAACACTGACCAAATGATGAATGATAGAATGTTCAGAGGCTTTATACAATTCATGAAATATCAGGCGAGAGCAGCTCCTGTCCAAAATGTAGGTGTAAACACTGGAAATTCTCGGATGGTCACCGCTAAATAGTTCAAGGAGCTGGGACTACCGGAGTTTATTGTAGAGCCAAAACCACTTAAGGCGGAAGCATGGATAAAGTATATCACCAAGATATTTGATGTCTTGGGATGCTCCGAGGAGCAAAAGGTTCCCTTTGCCACCTTTATGTTGCTAGGAGAGGCAGATTACTGGTGGGAATCGGTAAAGCGTACTCAAGCTGCCGCACTGAAGATGTCTTGGGAGAAGTTCCAAGAACTATTCAACGACAAGTACTTTCCCTAAAGTATTCGTCACATAAAAGAGGTAGAGTTCATCAAGTTGGAGCAGAACAATATGACCGTGTCACAGTACGAAGCTAAGTTTGCTGACTTGTCCAGGTTTGCGTCTCAATTTTTTGATAATGAGGAGAGAATGACGTGAATGTTTTTAAAAGGTTTGAAAATGACGTGAATGTTTTTAAGTGGTTTGTATTCAGATGTTGTAAATAGGGCTCAGTTATTGGAGCACGATAATGAGTCAACGCAACCAAGAGAAAGCAGTAGACATAATGAAAATACCAGTGGTAACGGTCATCGAAGCGGTGACAACAAACGTGGAGGGAATCAACATACCAGAAATAGTAACCACGTCGGTGGTAATCATGGCCAAGACAATAAGAATGGACATTTTAAGAAGAGAAAATTCAACAGTGATTGAAAGACGTCAGCATCAGCACCCATCGTTAAGGAATGAGAACGACCACCTATCATATGCTTCAAATACGGAGGAGAGGGACATATCAGTCCAAACTGCGCGATGCCATCCAAAGCGTGTTATAATTCTGGAAGAAAAGGTCACCTAGCCCAATTTTGTCGTGCACCGAAGACAAGTCCAGTTGGAACTGTGACACAAAATACCGTCCCAGACAAGTCAAAACTAGTAGTTCAAGGGAGAGCATTTGTTGTGACCTCCCAGAAAGCAAGGAACCCAAACGAGGTCATCACGGGTAAGCTTATCATAAACTCTAGCGAAGTCTATACCTTATTTGATATCGGTTCTACCCATTCTTTTATTTGACCTACTTGCGCTCAACGATTAAATTTGACTCTTGAGAAATTAGACTTTGACTTATCTGTGGAAACTCTGTTGGGAGAAACCATCTTTACATCCACTATTTATAAGTCTTGTTTGGTTCAAATCGGTACCCTAACATTACCTGTCGATCTTATTTCATTGAAAATACTTGCATTTGATGTGATTCTAGGGATTTATTGGTTAACTACTCATCATGCTAAAATTGATTATTTTTGTAAGGTTGTTAGCTTTCATATTCCTAATCAACCTATTATGCGAATTCAAGCGACCAAACCATTAAAATCAATCATGGTCATCTCAAGCCATAAAGCTATTCGTTTATTGAAAAACGGATGTGAAGCTTTCTTAGCTCATGTCATAGATTTAAACAAAAATACGTCGGATTTGTATGATATTTCTATTGTTAATAAACTTCCTGACGTATTCCCTGAAGAACTTCCTGGCCTACCCCTAGAGCGTGAAATTGAATTTTGTATTGACCTAGAACCCGGTACAAAACCCATTTCCAAAGTCCTATATCGAATGGCTCTTATTGAAATTCAGGAGTTAAAGACCCAATTGCAGGAATAGTTAGACATTGGTTTCATTCGTCCTAGTACGTCTCCTTGGGGTGCTCCTGTTTTATTCGTGAAGAAGAAAATGGAAGTATGCCACTTTGTATTGATTATCGGGAGTTGAATCATGTCACCATCAAAAATAGGTACCCGTTGCCTCGTATTGATGACCTATTTGACTAGTTTCAAGGAGAACAATTCTTTTCAAAGATCGATCTTCGTTCTAGATATCATCAGCTGAAGGTTAGAACTGAGGATATTCCAAAGACTGCCTTCAGAACTAGGTACGGGCATTATGAATTCTTAGTCATGTCTTTTGGATTGACTAATGCTCCTACTGCCTTCATGGATATGATGAACCGAGTATTCAAGGAATATTTAAATCCCTTTGTGGTCGTCTTTATTGATGACATCCTCATATATTCCAAAAGCCGTGAAGATCATGAGCAACACTTGAGGCTGATACTCCAAAAGCATTGTGAAGACAAGCTTTATGCCAAGTTGAAGAAATGTGAGTTCTGGCTTGAGGAAGTAGCATTCCTTGGGCATGTAGTATCAAGTCATAGAATATCTGTTGACCCGACAAAGATTGAAGCTATTCAAAGCTGGGAGAAACCTAAATCAGTGACCGAAGTACGTAGTTTTCTCGGATTAACTGGTTATTATCAAAGATTCGTGGAAGGGTTTTCTCAAATCGCTACTCAATTAACTCAGTTGACTTGGAAGGATACAAAGTTCTGTTGGAGTAAAGAATGTGAGAAGAGTTTTTAGGAATTCAATAGGAGACTCATTTCAGCACATGTTCTGATAATACCATTTGGCTCGAAGGGATTTGTCATCTACAGTGATGCTTCGGGCAAAGGGTTAGGATGTGTTCTCATACAACATGGGAAAGTCATAGCCTATGCCTCAAGACAACTCAAAGAATATGAAAGGAATTATCCTACTCGTGATCTAGAGTTGGCAGTTGTTGTCTTCGCACTTAAAATATGGAGGCATTACTTGTACGGGGAGAAAGTGGAGATCTTTACGAATCATAAAAGCCTCAAATATTTCTTCACTCAAAAGGAACTCAGCATGCGACAACGACGTTGGCTTGAACTGTTGAAAGATTATGATCATACCATCCAATACCATCCTGGAAAAGCGAACGTGGTAGCTGACGCATTGAGTAGAAGATCATATGCAAGTATGAGTGTGATATTGTCAACGCAAATGTCCAATTTGTGCGACTTGCAAAGGATGGGGATAGAGTTAAAGACTCCAGGGACCCATGAGATGATGGCAAATATATGAGTAGAACCGACTTTAATCGATAAAGTTAAAGCTGCTCAAGCCACAGACCTGGAGCTGATGCGTATGCGGAAGAAAGTGCAAGCAGGTGCTATGCCGGAAGCAAGAATCGATGAAGAAGGAATACTTCGAGTCAACTATAGACTTTGTGTTCCTAACGACCCTGATTTAAAGCATAAAATCATGATGGAGGCGCACAACACACCGTTTTCAATCCATCCTAGGAGTACCAAATGTATCATGATCTTCGACATAAATTTTGGTGGAGCAATATTAAGAGAGAGATAGCGTTGTTTATCTCAAGGTGTCTAACGTGTCAACGAGTCAAGGCGGAGCATCAAGTACCAAAAGGTCCATTGCAACCACTTGAAATTCCAGAATGGAAGTGGGAACACATTACCATAGATTTCGTTACTGGTCTTCCCAAGGTTTCTCAAGGCATAAATGCAATTTGGGTCATTGTTGATAGATTGACCAAGTCTGCTCACTTCTTAACTATACGAGAAACTTATACACTTGAACGTCTTGCTCGTATGTATATAAACGAGGTTATAAGATTGCATTGTATGCCAGTATCCATAGTTTCTGATCGAGACCCAAGATTCACTTCATGATTTTGGGTTAGTTTGCAAAAAGCTATGGGCACGGACTTATTATTTAGTTCAGCATATCATCCTCAGACAAACGGACAATCAGAGTGGACTATTAAAACTCTAGAAGATTTATTAAGACTCTGTGTCCATGACTTCAAGGGTAGTTGGGACAAGTTCTTACCATTGGTGGAGTTTTCCTACAACAACAGTTATCAAGCAAGTATTGGCATTGCTCCATTTGAGGCATTGTATAGAAGAAAGTGTCGTTCTCCAGTATGCTGAAATGAGGTGGGTGAACCAACGTTGTTGGGACCGGAGTTGGTATGTATGACTATGGAAAAGATTCAAACGATCCGACAACGTATAAAAACCTCACAAGATCGACAAAAGAGTTATGATGATCTTCATCAAAAGGACATGGAATTCGATACAGGAGATCATGTGTTATTACGTGTTGCTCCATGGAAAGGAGTTACGAGATTTGGAAAGAGAGGAAAGCTCAATCCTCGATTCATCGGCCCATTTTTAATCCTCAATCGAGTAGGAACGATGGCCTATAGACTCGCTTTACCACCGAGTATGTCTCGTATTCATAACATTTTTTACGTATCCATGTTACGTAAATATGTGGAAGACCCGAACCACATTATTGAGTTAGAACCGGACGAAATAGCTGAAGATTTGACGTATGAAGAGGTTCCTATTCAAATCATGGATAAGAAGGAACATATTCTACGCTCCAAGGTTATACCTCAAGTCAAAGTTTTGTGGAGAAACCACGATGTTGAGGAAATGACTTGGGAGTTAGAATATGAAATGAAATCAAGGTATCCTTACCTCTTCGACATACCAGGTACGTACCCTAATTTCGAGGGCAAAATTTCATAAGAAGGGGAGGTTGTAAGACCCCAAGTTTTTTTTTTATAAAGATGAATTTTCTATAAATATCATTTTTGAATATTATGAAATGAATTTGATATAATGTTATAGTTGTGGGTAATATTTATAAATTTTGCAAAGTACACAAGTTGTTATATAATATTTGATTGGTTGGGAAATATTCGTTTTAACAGGGAATATTCGTAAAATGGCACAATCATTGGTGGACCCCGCAACGAAATTATTGTCGGATTGAGAAAATGACAAAAATACTTTATGAAAATAACGGCGGATGTTCTACCGTTAACTGTTGAAACACTCGGTGTTAAAAAACAACGATGTCTGGCGTGGTTGCATAGTAGCACACGATATTGATTAATGATGCTTACGTGAGAAGTCACTCAGTTTTGTTCAATTATTGTTACAGTAATTGCTGCATAGTACCTCATGTTATTTGATTCAAATATTGTCAATATTTTATAATCAATAATTGAGATGACAAAGTTATTAATATTATTATTTACAATATTAACGATGTCTAGAAGTTCTGTCAAGGATAGGTTTGGTCACCTAATTGTGCGTCAATGGGGAGAAATCCTTTTTCCTGGGAACGACCTAGTCGATTAATATTGTAAATTATAATAATATTGATAAATTTTGTTTTATTAGTATTATTAATGTAATAAAATAGAAAATCTTTTTATATAAAACAGACTACTTTTATAAAGTTATTCGTTTTATTAGAATTTAAATAGAATATATAATATTCTATTATGCATATTATTTTGCATAGTACAATCTTTTTATATAAAACAGAATACTTTTATAAAGTTATTTGTTTTATTAGACAATAATTAGAATATATTATATTTTATTATGATATAGTGCTGCGATAGTATTTTGCATAGTAAAATCTTTTTATATAAAAATGTAATACTTTTATAAAGTTATTTATTTTATTAGATTTTAAATAAAATATATATATATATATATATATACATATATATTTAGAATATATTATATTTTATTGCATAGTGCAACATAGTATCCTTTCTATTTTCCTATAAATATGATGCTTAGTTAGAATTGAAAACTATACAAGAAGTTCAGAGAATTCTTCTATAATCTTGAGCGTATTTCTTTAGAGTTTTAAGAAGCTTTGAGCGTAGTGCAAGTTTTCTTAAAGAATATCCTTGCCCTACCAGTCAGAATACTCTTCTTTTACGGTAAGGGATATTATTTGTTATACCCGTAAGGGGTATTCTTTCTTTCTTATTCGTGAAGAGGACTTCTGTTATTCCATTCTTTATTATTCTGTTGGAATAACATGTATACGCGGGATACCCTATACTTGGTGAAATTCTTCTATTATTTCATTCTTTATTATTATGTTAGAATAACCTATCTATGCAAAGTACTGCATACGTGGTGAAAATCTTTTGTTATTCAATTCTTTATTATTCTGTTGGAACATCCTGTCTGTGCGTTTACGCATGACCTGGTTCCGTTGTTTATTATTTTATTGGAACATCATGTCTGTGCGTTTACACATGACCTGGTTCCGTTGTTTATTATTCTGTTGGAATATCCTGCCTGTGCATTTACGCATGACCTAATTCCATTATTTATTATTCTGTTGGAATATCCTGTCTGTGCGTTTACGCATGACCTGGTTCCGTTATTTATTATTCTGTTGGAATAACCTGTCTGTGCGGTCTATCGCATGTTTGGTGAGTTCTTTTATTATTCCATTCTTTATTATACTCAGTTGGTTAAAGTTTTGACTTCTATACTCCATGAAATTAGTTGAATATCCTTGATATTTGCGCTTAATCCAGTATCTTTTCATGGAAATATTCTTCTGAGCATTCTTGAATTTTACTCCACAAAGAAGTATCATGTTGGCAATTTGGACGTTATTAGTTCCTGGATAAATTAATCCTTGAACTTGTTTTATTGAATTCTTATATCATTATCATCATCCTCATGTTTATATTATATTGAAAGTCATCTGTGGCCTATAGTGCATAGATGGACTTGGTATGATTATGACTAGGGATTATTCGGTGTAATCATGACCGTAATGTTACAAATGATGTGGAAAAAGTCCTCATTGGCCCGTAGTGCATTGACGGACAGTTGTTGGCATGATCATGACCATTGATGAATACACGAATATCCTTGGCATGTAGTGCATGGATAATTTGTGGTCGTGATACTAATGAATATCCTTGGTCGTAGTGCACGGATGATGTGGATAATTTATTAAGCTGAGTCTCAGCGATAAAAGTAATGAAAAAAACCTTTTAAATCATAGAAGATAGTATATTTTATTCTCTAATTGACTCTTCTAATGGATTGCTTGTTCTGCTGTAGTTAAACTTGATGTTTATTATATTTTGTCAATTTAACATTGTTGAAGGGTAATGATAATTTTTTCTGCATTATCTTAGTTATAATATTTCTTACTGGGCTAGTTGAGCTCACCCTTTTGCTTTCATTGTTCTCTTTAGGAAATTAGAATGTAGTAGGGACTAGTCGGGGAACGAAGTGATGGTCCAGATGATAGTATTAGTAGTCCTCACTATTCTATGAAATAGTTTGATAATAAATGTATTGAGGACTTATTTTGAGTTTGAATACTGTCTAGAAGACAATATTTGTATTAAAACTCACAGCTCATGTTGTATATTTAAAGTTGTATTTGTATTATGTACCATATATTTGGCGACTCAGAATAGGTGATGTATACCAATTTTGGGGGCATCACACTTAGGATCCCCTTGTCCCACTTCAGTATTCTCGGAGTTAAATTTTTTTTATTTTTGGCATACTGCCCCTGGCATTCTCTGCCTTGGTTTTCCCTCTCCCTTGGTCTCATTCTTTTCCTCTCTTTGTGGTATTGAGTCTACGCCTCACTACCACCCTCTGCAATAATCATCTTCTCCAAAATGGTACCATAGGAAACACTCTAGAACACCAAAATCCAACTATAGAGCCAGGGTTCCAGGCCCTGCTCAAACCTATGAGCCTTCTTCTCCTCAGTGTCTACTTGGTGTGGAGCAAACCTTTCCAATTCATTGAATTTGACCGCTTACTGGGGAACCGTCATGTTCCCTAGTTTAAGTTCTAAGAACTTAATCTTCATCCTCCCTTGCATGTTTGTAGTGAAATAATTCTCAAAGAAAACCTTCTTGAATTGTTCCACCGAAAAGTTGGCTTCTATTTTCACCGTGTAAGTTGCCAAAGAAGTTTTTGCGCCTCACCTATGCTTGTAATAATAAATGCTTTGTCTATTACATTTACACATGTCTGGGCCTCTATTAGGTCCGTCGTTCCTTTGAACTCTGGCGGACCTACGCTTTTAAATTCTTTAAAGGTAGTCGCTCTGGCTACCCTAGATCCCGCGGTTACTCTACCCCGGTTTAGTTGAATGCAACCGTTAATAAATTAATGAACTCTTGCATAGGGTTGTTTTGACCCCCTTGGTTATCATTATGTGATTCCGATTCCGGATTACGTTGTCTTCGTCTTGGCTAAAATTTCATTATTATATATTTACTTACTTCGTTATTATTCGTCACATAACAACTCATACGTAACGAAGCATATTAAAAGAAAACTTCATTATATTCATATGCTTCTTCATAGTTTGAAACTATTTACAATTTGTTTTCATAGCCAAAAGCTATTACATTTCTATCCCGCAATTGAACTTCACAAAAGTTGGGATTTACAAAAAGACTACCCTTTTATACAAAAGAGGGTTTTACGTCACTACACACATATTTATAACTCTAGACTTCTAATAATGCATAACAGCATCCTCGTGTTTCTCATTTGCAATCTTTGCTACAGTATCCCGACTAATAGTATGACAGGTTTGTCCTGACTCAATGGAATAACAAGAAACTTTCAGCTTGAAATCCTTATGAGCACTCTCATGGATGTAAGACATCCGGGCTATATTCTGGTCCTTCTTCCCCAGTTCTTTACGAAGCCCATCGGCCTCGTTCTTATAGTCTCTAGCCTTATTTATCATGAGCACCTTCTCATCATGCTCTGACCCAAAATCTGCTTCTGCAGACTCTTTCGCTATATAAAGAGCACTAATCTCTTCATTCTGTTTCTGCACGACTGTACTCAGTTGCACATTTTTGACAAGCTCTGCTAGATACAATGATCTCATTGAATCTGGAGATGATGACTCTAGTGTAGGTACCACCGTAGTAACCGATGTTACCTCCATGCCTTCTTCCACATCGGTCATTATACTCAGGTATGATGTCCAAGTTAAATCTCCCTCGGAGTAGTCTTCCACAAAAAAGTACTCCTCTGTCTCCGACTCCTCTAAAATCACTAATGGTACCTCCGCCACTGGCATAGGTACAGTCTCTACTTTGTTCACAATTTCTGAACTCACCGCGTGTATATCTCTATACATCAAGCTATCGATCGACATTATACAATAACACATAACATGTTGATTAGTACATAACAAACAATAGTATAAACACAAATCACATTTAATTTATTTAGGGTTACTTTCCATCTTTTAAATCTTTCGGTACTGAGTTTCCTCAATACCCTATTAACTCATTCGACTTAAGTAAAGCTCGAGTTTACTTTCTTCGGAATTTTCTTACTTAACGAGGTTATGAGCCTAAGATTCTTCCCCCCTTAAGTTTTATAACCTAATGCTTTGATACCACTTGTGACGCCCCCAAATTCGGGTCTCTTCCAACCCGACATATGGTGCTACACGGTGCTACAGTTCACACAAATATTCAAATTAAATGCCTCAAAAGAATGATTATGTCTTATATATATTTCAAAACAATACTACCATTCCCCAGGTTCTTTATAACCGTTACATTTGTTCTTGTCATAATATCAAATATTATCATTATAAACCTATACTATTACATAGGTAATCTACAAGTTCATTTTAGCCTTCACTTTATCCTGGTCGAATCCTTCGGTCCATTCGGTCAAAGATGCATTCATATGGTTCAAACAAGAATGAGTATAACAAGCTCAGCAAGTACACCAATTTCATTTAAAAAGCATGCTTGAAACATAGAAATCGTATATCTTCAATAACTGGATAATAGTTATGAAGTACTATTAATAATTCAAAATAGCATTTCTTTTCCTTCAAAACATTTTACAATAACATTATTCAGTAAAACATCAATTCTGGTCCAAGACCATGAGCGTTTCTCAATTTCTTTGAAAAGGACAACCCAACACGAAGTCCGTATGTCCGACATGGCTTACGAGCACTTCTAGGTGATCAACCTATAGTACTCTATGTTGATCAACACTACATCCATTTAACGTGTGTACATTTAAGTTGTGGAAACCTCACGTGCCCATCGAATACTCGATGAAAATACATTTGTTTATTCATATTCAGGCTTACCTTGAATCCGTACCAAACAATTGGCGTAGGATAACGTTACCAATTCTATATGGAAAACTTGTAAAGAAATCAATAAACTCTTTTTTAAAACCATTCATGCATCTCATAACTGGAATCATTTGAAAACTTGATTAACACAAAGGTTAGACAAGCGTTTAAGAAAAACTTGCCTTCAGCGTCTACTACAGTAAGATTACATTTCCTTTGAGTCTTTACGGTCTCTACAACACATAACCACATAATATACCACATTAGGTCATGAATGAACATAACTGGTTCCTAAAGAATCTTACCCTTCTTCGCAATCTAATTACGTATTAGATTTGTTATTATTGATTCCGGCTTTCCGTCGTTCTTTTACATCGTTCTTACCAACTTATTTCCTTTCTATAACTTAATTGAAATTATTTCATTAATACAACTCGGTTCGAGTTAAACATCCTTCCTCACGGCTTATTAATGTTCTTACGTTATTATTTGAAACTCTATCGTCATAGGTTAAGTACATTTATTGCATACCATTCATGTTCACATTCGACTTATCTTCAACCTAGAGTGTATTACTTAAGGTTTACAATTATCTTAATGATGCTACATTAAGTTTAATTATGTATTAGTTCATTACTAATCAATTATCTTTATTTCCTTACTTGTAAGCTTTTATTATTGTGCATGATCTAGTGCTGGCACTGTTGTGCCAGCTTCTCCTCTAGGGCTCGCATCATGCAATGTGAGCTTTTGGTTTCTAGAATTTAGGTACCATGATGCGGCGCCATACCTAGTATAATCGATCATTCTTCACAACTGCGATAGTTAACGAGGGCTAGGGTCCGGTCTCATTGCTTGGCCTTGATTTTTTTATGCCTTGAGTCATGCATGGCCTTGGACTCTAAATGCATCGAAAATTTTGACAGATTTGTATATTTTGTGAGATTCCCGGGCTCATAACTTCTTCGTTATCAGTCCGAATTGGCTCGTTCAAGAGCCTATGGTTCAAAAATCACATACTCTACATGTTCATGCAAGAATTTTATCTATTCAACTTCGTTTGCTAAAAATTTACCTATTAGTCCATTTTTAACGAAAACGATAAACGTTTAATGCTCGTTTCTTCGTTCTAAGTCAGAATCCGGTCATTTTTGAGTCCGCAACTCTATAATGCCAAATAAGACTTGTGTCCATTGAAAACCAATGTTTCCAAGCTCAATATCAAAATTCGACTTCCATTCCGAGAATTTCACAAATTTGAAGATTATCGTCCAATCGTCTGAATTCTGGCAAAACTTCGTTACTTAAGATTTTTAAACTGTTTCAATTGGATTCAATCCCTCATACTAAAATCTTGACATACATGCTTCATTGACTTATAAACATGATAAGTTATTACTAGTTCTTTATGAGTTTATAACTTATAAAAGTACAAACTACTTATGTTTCCATTTCTTATGACTTAGGATAGTTTATGACTTCTAACCAATATTCTTGTTTCTTGTTAACATACCAACTTCATTTGTGTAAACATGTTACAAGTTCATATGTGTAACAACCCGATATTTTCTATATAAATAAATATGAAATTTTGCGTATAATTTTTTTTGTATATTTTAAGGATGATGATTTGTACAAGATAATGTGTATTTGTATTTATATGGTAAATAAAAATATATTTATTACATAAATATTTAAAAATAAATTTATTTTAGAATTATTGATTATTATAAAGTATATTCTTATAATAATTAATTTTAAGATAGAAATGTTTTTATTAATTATTTTCCATAAAAATATAATCAATATTATTTAAATAATATATGAAGTTATTTTAGAATAATTAAAATAATTATTTTATTATATGAATTTTTGTACAGATTATTAAGTTAATTATTTTACCTTAATTATTAAGGTTAAATATGAAGAATAAATTAGATATGGAATCCAAACCCTAATTTTGGATTATTGTCAAGGTATGAGAATAATAATATAATATTAATTATATTTTGATTTTTTAGTGCTATGAATATGTACTGTATGTCTGTATTGATAATGGTTGTTAAACATGGGTAATAATGTGATTAGGTTATGTTCTGACTGCGAAATGCAGTACTATGTGTTATGGTATATTATTCTAATCAAACGAATGATCTGATTAATGATAGGTCGTGATATAAACGATAAATCTAAATTACAAATTGTAAGCAGCGTATCAGGCAAGTGTCTTACCTTTGCATTTTCTTTATGCAATGGACATGAGTAATAATGTTTCTAAACTATATTATTATTGTACATATTATTAACCCTATATTATATACACTCATTGATTATCAACATGTTAGTATATGGTAATTCAGATATATATATTCTGTTCGTTAATTTCTATAAATGGTTATACAAGTGTCCCCACTTGGATAATCATTGTATTTAATCATATATTGATATACCTTTGTCAATTACCCGTATATATATGTTGAATTATAGATTATTGTTGAACAAGATAAAACCTTTGATTTAGAACCTAGACAAGTATGAACATCCCTTACACGGGAAAACTTTTTATGCACCCAAGGTGGACAAAGTGAACGATACCCTCGTTCTTGCATGTAGTATTGATCAATGCATGGCATAACGGGCTGATCACCCCCCGTGCCCGTAAGTTATGACGGTTTGCAGATGAATTTCTGTTTAACCTATTTGAAAATTGAAAACAATGTTCATAGCATGTCACCTAAACCTTATTTATAGTTAGTACGTAGTTTCAAAGATTTGGTATAGAATTGATATATTATTATCATTGGTACAGATTACTTCACAACTGTTGAATCGTTGTAGAAGGGTAGTATAAAGAATTAAAACATTTAAATTCTTTCAGCTTATATATATATAATTGCTATTACTTGCTGGGAACTCAAATGCTCATCCTTGCTTAATTTAAATGTTTTCAGCTAAGTGTGAAGAACTTGAAAGCTCATGCAGAAACAAAGGAAAAGATAATCTAACCAAATAAGATTTGTGGTATTCTATGTAATAGTTTGAGAGTATTAAGACAATGATATATATATATATATATATATATATATATATTATCTATCATGATATGTAATGAATGTAATAAAGGTTACGTACTTGGGAGCTAGACTCTGATAATTATGTAAATTAAGTTTGAACTTTATATTATTGTTATTATTATTAGTATTATTCTGCTCATAGAAATGGTATCGTAAAGCACCGAGTTCAGGTTTCAAGTACCCGGATTTGGGGGCTCTACAATATACGTTCATTATAAGTTCATAACTTATTTATTAGTTATCTTACAACATGACTTAATTAAGGCTTAAGTCTTTTGATTTATGCACTCCTACCTCTTATTAGCATACAAATCCTACCACTACCCACTTCTCTAACAAATGAAGAGAAAGAAATGCATGGCTTAGGATTGCTTACCCTTGAATATCAATTGGTTAATCTTTAGTCTTCTTCTTGCTTCTTGAAAATCTAACAAAGGAAGTCTAACTTTATATGTGCGTATTCTCTCTACCAATTAAGTTTCTTAGCTTGGAAGAAAGTTAACAACCATATAATGAAATTTGAGCTTGCTATTTATAGGAGTTGCTAGGTTATGGTATAATGGTCATTAATCCATCCACCTCCTTACTATTCCAAGCTTAGGCATTAAGTTAACTTGCTCCCCGCCTTATTTACTTGGCCATCACAACACTTAAGCATTAAGTGTACTTTATCATTAAGTTTGCTTGGTTACCACACTTACTTAGCCTTTAAGTTTGCTTGCTCCCTACTTTGGATCATCCATGGGTTACCCCATGGGTTTTTAAACAATCCCATAACCCATTGGTTACTTACTTTTGGCCTTTAACTTAATTGATCTTAACTTATTCATTGGGCTTGCAATAAAACAATACTTGGGCTTGTTCATTAATTCCATTTGGACTTTACAATAACCAATACTTGGTTTTAACATTAGTTCACATTGGGCTTAACCCAATCCTAATTAAACTATACACTTCCTATATAATCCTATAATTATAATTGCATATGGCTTAAAGCCTTAGAACGTATTAAATACGCATTAATCCCGTATTCTAATTCGTATACTTAGTCAACATATATGACATACCATCATCCATACATACTCGTATAAAACTTCGTATCATACTTGTATTCTCTACCCTGCACAATACCTACATATCATACAATCATTATACTGACTTCTTAACACTTGATTTTCCTAATGTTCTCAAATTAAGTCCACAGGCGAAATATTATATTTTCCATAACTGAAATATTATTGGATATTCCATCTCATCTTGATATTATATCGTTACGTATTTCTCGAAAGTTCAAAAATAATTCCCAAACAGAAATACGTGAATAGTGTTTTTCAGAAAATTTCTCGGAAAGCTTTTATTTTCATCTTAGAAATTCAAACACTTTAATTATACCACGTAGCCAAAATACTACGATGTTGGGATATGATAGGGTCATAGAACGACCTTCAATTAGCTTGCTCCCATAAATAATCAATTAAATTTATTTAATCCACATAATAAAATAAAATTTTAATTCTCCTAAAAATCCAATTTTTTGGGGCGTTGCAGAAACACCTCTTAACCTAGGACATAGATGATGATTATAGTCTTTTAGACTGTTAAAGGTTAAAGTAGAAATACTTGAGACCTAGAGTATAGTGTGTGGTCTTGTGACCCTCAGTGTATTCTTTGATGTTGATATCTATTGTTAACTTAACGTTCATTATTCCTTTTGAACTCATAGTTGTTGAATTAAAGTTTATTGTTCTGGTAAGAATACTTTACCATTGAAAGCTCAGTAATTGTCATTCATAAAACGTTATTGTATATTATCCTTCTTGTGGGCAATTGTTGCTCACTCTTGCACAAAACAAGGCAGATGAAGTTAAGAAGTTTGAAGAGCTTTCTACAAGCAAGGGCAATGACAAAGTGCTTGATTAAACGACAACGTTTAATTTATCTTTTATTGATGAAGCTTATGTAATAGATTTAATTATGATCATGTTTTAATTTTTTGCTGATAATTGTAATAAAGGTTAGATGACCTGAGATTTATTTTAGATTATGCAACCCTTTAATGGGAGATTGATTGTTTTAACTTTTGAGTTTAATTTTATCGTTTGGATATTGGTAGTTAGTTATGATTTAATTGGACAGTGAACACCAAATCTGTGGGATTGAAGTGCCCGGATTTGGGGGTGTCACAATGATCGTAATCTTTCAATAGCTCAAGCCATCATCGTTGCCGCATGTTGAGTTCCTTTTGAGTGAAGAAATATTTGAGGCTTTTATGATCCGTATAGATCTCCACCTTCTCTCCGTACAGGTAATGCCTCCAAATCTTAAGCGCCAAAATGACAGCTACCAACTCTAGATTATGAATAGGATAATTCCTCTCATATTCTTTGACTTGTCGTGAGGCATAGGCTATGACTTTCCCATGTTGCATGATAACACACCCTAAACATTTGCCTGAAGCATCGCTGTATATGAAAAATCCCTCCGAACCAGCTTGTATTGTCAAAACAGGTTCTCAAATGAGCCTCCTCTTGAGTTCTTGAAAACTCTTCTCACATTCTTCGCTCCAACCTAATTTAGTATCTTTTCGAGTCAGCTGAGTTAATGGAGTAGCGATTCGAGAAAATCCTTCCATGAAACTCTGATAATAACCAGCTAAGCCGAGAAAGCTACGTACTTCGATCACTGACTTAAGTTGCTCCCAACTTTGAATTGCTTCAATCTTTGCCGGGTCAACAGATATTCTGTGATTTTATATTACATGCCCAAGGAATGCTACTTCCTCAAGCTAGAACTCGCATTTCTTTAACTTGACATATAACTTATTTTCACGAAGCTTTTGAAGTATCAGCCTCAGGTGTTTCTCATGATCTTCACGGCTTTTGGAGTAAATGAGGATGTCATTAATAAAGAAGACCACAAAGTGATCCAAACATTCCTTGAATACTCGGTTCATCATATCCATGAAGGCAGCAGGAGCTTTAGTCAATCCAAAAGTTATGACTAGGAATTCGTAATGCTCATACCGAGTTCTAAAAGCAGTCTTTGGAATGTCATCAGTTTTAATCTTCAACTGATGATATCCAGAATGAAGATCGATCTTTGAAAAGAATTTGGCGCCTTGCAACTGGTCAAATAGGTCATCAATGTGAGGCAACGTGTACCTATTTTTGATGGTGACATGATTCAACTCCCGATAATCAATACAAAGTCGCATACTTCCATCTTTCTTCTTCACGAATAGAACAGGACTACCCCAAAGAGACGTACTAGGTCGAATGAAACCGATGTCTAACAATTCCTGCAGTTGGGTTTTTAACTCCTGAAGTTCAATAGGAGCCATTCGATATGGGGCTTTGGAAATGGGTTTTGTACCGAGTTCAAGGTCGATACCAAACTCGATTTCACGCTCCGGGGGTAGGCCAGGAAGTTCTCCGCATTAGCCATACTTGAATTATTATTACATTATCCTTCCTCCCTTATTATTCTATCATTACTTATTTCTCGGAAGTTCAAAAATAATTCCCGTGCAGAAATCAGTGAATAATGTTTTTCAGAAAATTTCTCGGAAAGCTTTTATTTTCGTCTCAGAAATTCAAACACTTTAATTCCTTCACGTAACCAGAATACTACGACATTCTGATATAATTAGGTTATAGAACGACCTTCATTTTACTAACACATAATAATAACATATAATATAATTTTATTTATTATTTTAATTAAATAAAATTATTTTCCAATAAACCCTGAAATTTAAATAGGCACACTTAGAAGGGGAGGTTGAATAAGTGTGGGAGCAATCTATGACTAATTTTTGAACTTTAGATCAAGCTATTAAATTCAGGCTACTATATTGATGAATTCAGCATGCTGAATTAATATGACCTACTGAATTGACTAATTATATTTTATGAAAATATCCTGTTGAATTTATAACTTAAAAAAAATACTTGGTGTTAAATAATTTATCTTAAAATAATGCAAATATTCAAATTTTAATTCTTAAGATAATTAAATATCTTAAGTGAGTAATTAAAGTAAAACAAGTAATAAAATCAACACCAAGATTTTTACGTGGTTCAGCTATTACCCTCTATAATAATAGCCTAGTCCACGTCCAATACTAACTAGTATTGGAGACTCACTTTATTTTTTTCTTTATAAATAAACACTGATTACAAAACAGATTCTTACAAGAATTAATAACAATTAATTTCTCTTGAGCACTCTTGCTCCTTGTGCACATATGCACTCTTCAAGCACCTTTGCTGTGACACCCCCAAAATAGGTATACATCACCTATCTTGAGTCGCCAAATACATGGTAGAGAATTTAAATACAAACTTCTTTTATACAGTACGACAAAACCTAACTGATAGTTTCAACACGGATAATGTCTCGTAGAGAGTATCCAAACTCAAATAAAATCTTCATTACAATTATTATCACACTATTTTACTGAATAATGAGGACTACTAATGTAAACAACTGGACCGTCACTCCGTTCCCCGACTAGTCTCAGCTATATTCTCATTTCCTGAAGAGAACAATGAAAACAAAGGGTGAGCTCAACTAGCCCAGTAAGAAATATTATGACTAAGATAATGCATAATAAATTATCGTTAGCTTTCAACAGTGTTAAACTGATAAAATATAATAAACATCAAGTTTAACTGCAGCGGAACAAGCAATCCATTAGAAAAGTCAAGTAGACCATGATATCTACTACATTCTATGATTTAAAAAGTTTATCATCAATTTTATCGATAAGACTCAGCTTAATAAATAAACCACATCATCGAATCATCCCTACACTACGGGCCAAGGATATTAATGTAATTATCAATGGTCATTATTATACCGAATTATCCCTGGTCATAATCATACCAACAACTGTCCATCAATGCACTATAGGCCAATGAGGATTTTTACCACATCGTTTGTAACGTTACGATCATGATTATACTGAATAATCCGTGGTCATAATCATACCAATCAATAGTACATCTATGCACGTAAGCCACATATGACTTTTATCACAATATAAGCATGAGGATGATGACAAAGATATAAGAATTCAATTAAAAGAAAGCAAAGGATAAATTTTTAAATATTTATAATTTAATTTATCCAGAATTCAATAACATTCAAATTGTCAACATGATACAGCTTTGTGAATTAAAATTCAAGAATAATATTGTATCAAAAATAATTTGGATAACAAAGAAATTAATTTTTATCATGAATAATTCTTTGGGTGAATAGTACCACATGAATAGTACTTCAGGAATAGTACCCCGTGAATAGTACTTTGTGAATAGTACCCGTGAATAGTACTTTATGAATAATATCCCGTAAATAGTACATTGTGAATAGTACTTTATGAATAGTACCATAAAAATGAATACTACTCATGGACAGTACTCCGGCATGAAAAGCTTAAAATTTAACAAGAATGTGTAAAAAATATCCTTCTGAAACGATACTAGATGAAGTGCAAATTTTAAGGATATTCTACTAATTTCACGGAGATCAGGTCTGCGTAGTTCGAACCTGGTGTAAGAGGTTCAACGATGTATGGTAGAAAAAGGTGTAAAAATGTTTTTGTTTTTTTGTAAGGACGAGGGGGTAGAAATGTTTTTGTTGTTTTTGTTTTTGTAAGGAAAGGGGTGGAAATGTTTTTATTGTTTTTATTTTATTGCGACCGGGCCATATGAAATGGTTGCCTACATACTCCTATTGAAGAGGAGATCAGGTCGGCGTAGTTCACCCCTATGGACGAGTTGAAAAGTGTGATCCCATGTATAGGTTAGACTGCGAAGAAGAGAAAGTTTGATCCTAGGTTGAGGATAAACTATAGGTTTGAAAAGTTTGATCCCATGTTTGGGGTAACAAACTTTAAGTGCAAAAGGTTTAATCCTTAGTGGGATGACCGCAGTCATAGGAACGTAGAGAAGCCAGGCTGCTGGCTTGAAAAGTATTTTTCCCTGAGGGGCAAAGTATGGAAAAGAGTTGTATGTGGTAAAGGGTTAAAGAACCGTAATGACTAGTGATCTGATGATCCAACACCAGGATGTTTGCTTGATGGTAACCTCAAACATAGTACCATTTCATGGTGTTTGAGTTAATGAGTTGTGGAAATTCATCGTCGTCCATTTCTTGCAATCTGGGAACGCCTCCTGTCAATATTTCCTTGACAACAAATGGCCCTTTCTAGTTAGGAGCGAATTTTCTCTTAGATTGATCTTGGTTGTCAATGATCTTCTGCAAAACCAAGTCATGTTGTTTAAACTATCGTAGCTGAATTTTTCTATTGTTGGATCTGGCGATCCTTTGTTGATATAACTGACCATGGAAGATAGTCGCGGTTCTCCTTTCATCTATTAGAGACAATTGGTGATACATGTCTTGTACCCATTGGTCTTCCTTTAGATGAGCGTCTATCAACACTCTGAGGGACTGCATTTCAACTTCTATTGGGATCACTGCTTCCATCCCATAGGTTAATACATAGGGGGTTGCCCCGGTGGAAGTGTGCATTGATGTTCTGTAGGCTAACAAAGTAAGAGGCAATAAATCAGGCCATCCTTTGTGATTGGCGGACATCTTTTGCATAATCTTCTTGATGTTTTTGTTAGCCGCTTCAACAACACCATTCATCTTTGGACTGTAGATGACGGAGTTAAGATGTTTGATGTGGAATTTACTGCATAACTCCTCCATCATCTTGTTGTTGAGGTTCTAAGCATTGTCTGATACAATCACCTCTGGTTGTCCATATCGATAAATGACATTGTTTCTAATGAAAGCAATGATGACTTATTTGGTAACCCTGGGGAAGGAGGTTGCTTCTACCCACTTGGTAAAGTAGTCGATCATGGTGAAGATAAATCGATGTCCGTTACTGGCTTTAGGCTCAATGGGCCCAATAACGTTCATTCCCCACATTGAGAAGGGCCAAGGTGAACTCATATTGTGGAGTTCCCATGGAGGGGCATGGATAGCATTCCCATGAATTTGGCACTGATAACATCTCCTGACGTGGTCATTGCAGTCAGCTTTGAGAGAGAGCCAGTAATGTCCTGTCCTAAGGACCTTCTTAACAAGGAGGGGGCCACTCATGTGTGGGCCACAGACTCCACCATGGATCTCATCCATAAGCCTTTGAGCTTGGTCTTTGTCTAAATATCTTAGGAGACCTTGTCCTTCATCTCTCTTATAGAGAGCATCTCCACTCAGGTAGAATTTCATAACAAATCGATGGATTTTCCTTTTCTCAGTCGGGCTCGCTTCAGCGGGTATAGATCCATCTCGTAGGTATTCCTTGATATGGAGATACCAAGGATGTTGGATGGGAGGTAGATCATCCGATACTTCCCCAACGTAGTTCCCATAGGCTGGTGCCTTGTGCAGGGAAATTGTGACGCTTGGCATGTGTCCCTTGTCAGGTATGTGAATCAAGGAGGCTAAAGTTGCTAATGCATCTGCAAAGTCATTCCTATTACGAGGAATGTGTAGAAAGGATATTTTTTTGAACTCCAAAACCATCTGTAAAACCTACCGATGGTAAGGCAGCAAATGTAGTTCTTTAGTTTGATAGATTCCCGGGGATTTTTTGATTACCAACTCTAAATCTCAAAAGACAGTTAACCGCCTGATGACCATTAAACGGACAAGTTTTAGCCCCATGAGATAGCCTTCATACTCAATTGTGTTGTTGGTGCTGACAAACTGCAATTTGACAACAACGGGATACTGCTCCCCCGTGCCAGATACTAGAACTGCTCCAGCTCCAACACCTTCAATATTAACAGCTCCATCGAAATACATCTTCCATGTTTGGAGTGTATCGTACTGATGGTGTTGATGAACTGTCATTACTCCTTCATCGGGGAAGTATGTTTCCAAGGGTTTGAAGTCCCCTGAAGGTGCAGCGGCCAGTTGATCCGCAATTCATTGACCTTTGATGGACTTTTGAGTCACGTAGACGATGTCAAATTGTTGTAGGATCAACTGCCATCTGGAAAGCCGGCAATTTAACATGGGTTTACTGAAAACATTTGAGAGGATCCACGCGGGATATGAGATGGGTTGTGTGACCATGGAGGTAATGTTGTAATCTCATGGAAGCCCATGTTAAAGCACAACAAGTCTTCTCAATCAGAGTGTACTTATGTTCACTGCTGCTGAATCTTTTACCGAGGTAATAGATAGCTCATTCTTGGCCTCTATCGTCTTTCTGTCCCAGCATGCAGCCCATGGCATTGTCACTTACGGACATGTACATGAACATGGGAACATCATCCCTGGGTGGTACCAAAATTGGAGCTTTGACTAGTTGCTCTTTGATTTCAATGAAGGCCCTCTAGAACTCATCATTCCATTTCATGGAGGAGTTCTTTCTTAACAGCTTGAAGATTGGCTAACAGGTTGCTGTGAGTTGAGAGACGAACCTGCTAATGAAGTTGATTCTTTCCAAAAATCTCCATTTTTCTTTCTTTGTCTGAGGAATGGACATTTCTGTGATGGACTGGATTTTGGTAGAATCCAGCTCAATCCCTTTGTGGCTGACTAGGAATCCTAGCAACTTGCTTGATTTAACGCCAAAGGCGTATTTGGCTGGATTCAACTTCAAGTTATAGTTACGCAACCTGTTGAATAGCTTCTTGAGATGGTCTAAGTGGTCTTCCTCCTTCCGAGATTTGACAATGATGTCATCCACATAGATCTCTATCTCCATGTGCATTAAGTCATGGAAGAGAGCCATCATAGCTCGCTGATAGGTGGCTCCGGCATTGATGAGGCCGAATGACAACCGTCTATAGCAAAAAGTTCCCCAAGGCATGATGAAAGCAGTTTTCTCATGATCTTCCTTAGCAACCATGATCTGATGGTACCCCGCAAAGCAATCAGCAAAGGAGTACATGCAGTATTGAGCAGTATTGTCAATGAGAATGTGGATAAATGGCACGTGAAAGCTATCTTTAAGGCAAGCTTTGTTCAAGTACCGATAATCCACGTAAACTTGTACCTTTCCTCCAGGTTTAGGCACGGGAACGATGTTGGATATCCACTCAGGATATGTGGACACCATGATGATGCCAGCTTGAAACTATTTCAGAATTTCTTCTTTCCCCTTTAAACTCCACTCAGGTTTCAATCGCCTGAGCTTCTGCTTGACTGGCTTGAATCCCTCTTTAACGGGAAGGCGATGAAAAACAATGTTAGTGGACAAACCCACCATGTCTTCATGAGACCATGCAAACACATCCTGGAATTGGGTTAGTAGCATAACCATGTCATTCCTTTGGCTTGGGGTAAGGTCTGAACCAATATGGATTAACTTAGGTTTTTCTAAGGTTCTGAGATTGAAGAAAGTGGTTTGATCAAGGTTGGGCTTAGGTTTGTCTTTGACCCATTCTTGAATTTCTGGAGGCACCTCAATGTCCTCATGTATTTCCATCAAGGTTGAATTCATCTCTACATCAAAGGCAAAATCCTTGTGGAGAAGAGGCACCGTATCAGCAAGTAGAGGCACATCTAAATTGAGGGTCCTAAAACAAAATATGCTTTCACTTAGTATATATGAAAGAGTTTGATCATACACAGTGTTAGCATATACTGATAAAATAAAATGATGGTACTGTACAGAAAAGTAAGCAGTTATGATATCTACAGGGCATAAAGATTTCCTGCCCATTTTACCCTTGTCGGCCAATGCAAGGAGTGTTGCTCCAATTCGCAAGGACAAAGTTCGGGTGGACTGCAGTGATGGAAGGGTTGTCATAATCCTCCTTCATCCCAAATGATGGCCATTATGTCTGGGAAATCATCGTCTGGGGTATATCTGTTTGTATGCTCATTATGGACAATGATTCATATGCCTGACATCATCCGGATGACGTCTTGCTTGATTCTTCGTTCCTCCTTTTCCACTGCGGGATCTGGAACAAAGACTTCTTTAACCTTTACCGGTACTGGCTTGGGAAATAACATAGCCATTATGTTGGCTGGCACCTTTACAGGAGGTTGTGTGACACCCCCAAATTCGGGTTACTTGACCCCCGAGTTTTGTGTTCACGATCCACAATATAATAACATCTAACTACCCATTTAAATATAAATAGGAATACATAACTCATTAACATAAGTTGTTAATACATAAGTCCCAAGTTCTCTAACCTTAACATTACAATCATATCTTTTAGATATACAAAAAAGGTTTACAAATACAACATATTCATAAGTTTTATAAAAACTAATCCAGCATTTTGCCTTTGCCTTTGTTCTTCTTCGATCCGCTGGCTTCTTCAATTCTAACTGAAATGTTTTATATATAACAAGGGTGAGCAACAAGTTTGCCCCACAAGTTAAGATATACAATAAATGAATACAAATCAATAAGAATAGACTATCTATTTTGATAGAATAAAACCAAAGTTCGGTGAACTTTGAAATAGCTGAACAAATCATTAATCAATAACAAGTCTTCTCGTATTCTAGGCAACGCAATAATCTGATAATGAAAGAGTACAACGCTTTCAAAGTTCTACGATATTCTATTGAATAATCAAGAATCAATTCTACGCAATAACAAAGTGGAATGTTTTCCAGATTTATGTTTAGTGATCCATTTGATTTAGAACTACTACTTTCTCGGGTGTCTATCAAAGATTTACTTTGATACATACGCAGGTGTATCAGATAACCATAAAGATTAAATCATACCCCTCTGCAAGTACTTAGAGCCGGCCAACTCCTTGTACCTTATATTATGTATAATACTTAGGTCGCGCGCAATGGTCGAATATACGACTTAAAAATGTTCCCTTTATATAAAAGGTTATTCTTCTCAGTCTCAGAATCAAGATTTGATTTAACAACAAAATTTAATGATTTCAATTTCTATTTACTTATCGATCTAGCCGAAATAATTGGCATCGATCTATCAATAACAATTGAATTCTCTTCTCGAATCTATCAAGTTCTAACAAATGTTCGTCTCAGCGTAATAATTAGCTAAGACATTTCTCAACATAATTTGACAATAAAGCAGGGAATTATACAGATCATCAATTCTATCTTCTACGAATATGAATATCCAACAACAGTTATTCTATAAATGTATATTCTCCGAATCAGTAATTCATTTTGAATTATTAATCATGCACTAACTGCGAATAAACAACAATAAATTCCCTAGACATGGTATAATTAGCAATAATTAACCATTATAATAATTGGATGAATATAACTCAAGGTTGAGTTAGGAAACTTGTCTTCCGCGTTGATTACAGCTACACAATAAACTTATCTACGTTCGTAAGACCTATAACCAATAATATCGGTCTCACAATTAGCACAAGAATTCATAACACGTAACACTGTGATTCACAGTCAAACTTCTCTTGGGCACATTACCACATAGCCACTACAGTGTTTATAACCTATATAAACACTTATCAAGTTTAATTAGTTCAGTCTGGTTGGACTTCGGTCCATTCTCGGTGTTTTGGTCACCCTATCCGACAATTAACACAGTTATTGTCAATTAAATTCGGTTTCTAAGCTTCAATATTAATTTAGATAGGTCAATTATCATTAATAATATTTTTCGGAAGCTTTTAATAATTTATAAACAAGTATTATAATTTATAATAATTTTTCAAACACTTAAATCATTTTTAAATGATTTAATTATCAAATAATCTTATTATTATTAATACTTAATAATATAAAAATATTAATAACATACTTGTCAAAATATTAAAGTTATTATTCATAACTTAAAATATTTTTAAATTATTAATAATCTCGCTTAAATAATTTTTAAAATAATTAAAATCATTTTAAATCATCACCATTAATATTTAAATATTAATGAAATTATTATCAAAATATTAAAAGTCATTAATTATAACTTAAAATATTTTTAAAACATTTTTATCATTTTAAATGATTTTTAAATCATTGAAACCATTTTTAAATCATTTATTTAATATAATAATTAAATAAATCTAATATCATTAATATTAATTTATTAATGAAAATTCTCCAAAAATATTGAAAATTAGATTTATAATTCAAAATATTTTCTAACACTTTATTCTTATTTAAAATGATTTTAAATTAATAAAATTATTTTAACTTATTTATTTAATTTAATAATTAAATAAATCTAATATCATTAATATTAATTTATTCTTGAAAATTCCCCAAAAAATATTAAAAATAATATTTTATAATCTCAAATATTTTTAAATACATTATTCTTATTTAAAATAATTTTTCATAATATTAAATCATTATTCTCTAATTTATTTAATATACTACTTAAATAAATTAAATATCATTTTTATTCAAATAATTATAATTATTAAAGAAAATTGTCTCAAATAATTAGAAGCTATTTTTTAGAATTTAAAATGATTTTTAAAACCATTTTTAGTAATTTTTATAAGTTATTCTAATTTTAAATAATTTCTGGAATATTCAGAAATTAGAAAATAATAAAACCGTCGCTAAAGGCCTTTAGCGACAGTAATCGTCGCTGTTGGTGTTCTTGAGCTCAAGAACACTGACAGCCGGCAGTATCAAAAGGTCAACTTTGACCGGATTTTCAACCAATGATGTTTCTGGGCTTGTATGTTCACGGATCGTGTAGCTGGATTGTAATACTACAACAACCAACCATCATCTAAGTCATAACACAATATAACATGACGATCTGAGCCATTAAACATGATGTCAGACGTCACCTGGGTTTTGCAGAAACCCAAGCAGTTCAAGTGGCTATATTACAGCTCGATTAACTAAGTGTTCTGATCATGGTTCATATGATCTATTGGCTGAAATATGTACTCCTTATGTAAAGTAACATCACTAACTTAATATATCAATTTATCATCAACAGGATCACCAGGAATCATACGGTCAAAGTATGTCAGACGTCCTGTTCTTATGGTTTTCTGGAATTTCCAGAAACTCAAAATCAGTCTAGGATGGCTACTTTGACCATCTCTTAAATCCAACACAAATGTTGTTTAACAGGTTTTAAGGCACGAATTTATACTACATCTAGCAGGCTATAACATGTATTCAACAACATCAACAAACAACAAACAACCTGACAGATATGGACCGTTCAAATAGTTGTCAGACACTGCTTTAGCCTTTCTGGGTTACCCAGATTTGGCCCGGTCAATGTCGGTCAACCGAGTTTGACCGATTATAAAATGCAAACTAGCCATTCAATCTCTGTGATTCCACTTCCAGATTGAAGAAAACATTACAAACTACCAATAAAATCTTTAAAACACCAAATACTTTACACGAGCCATGATCTGTGGCCACTGACATTCGGTTGTCGGACCACAAACCATGTTCTTGGCAGTTTTGGTAAAAATCGATATTGAAGCATTTTGATGCTATAAATATATGTTTGATCATCATAGATCAACATAAAACAACAATTAGCAAGATTCTAAACACAAAAACATAAAAGCTTTTTAAGCATACATGATCAAATTAGATTTTAGGGTTTATACCTTCCTGTTCCAATTCTTGATATATGCTCTCCAATCTATTATTGTTTGATCTAGGGCTGTTTCTAGGATTGATATACTAATGTATTTCGTTGGTTTAGGAGAGAGACAGAGAGAGAGAGAGAGAGAGAGAGTTGGTGAGAGCATGGAGCAAAATGGCTAGCTTTTTATGAACTTTCTCTCTCTAAATCTCTTATATAATGCTTATGTTGTTGCTAGATCTGATCAAATTGAGCTGGAGGATGATATATTGTCTCACAAAATCAACATAGTTGCTTACCAACTAAAGTTGCTAGCACATTTTGCAAGTTACATATTAAAATAAATGAAAAAGGGTATTTTAGTCATTAGCAAATTAAATTTAATGGCATACTTGGAATTTGGCATACCCTTAGGGTTTAACCCTAAGGTCCTAACCCTTAGGTTTAACATCATTAACTTCTAGAATTTTCTAAATTAGGGTTTTAATTATAAAAATTAAAATTTTGAAACTAAAATTAGGGTTTCCTAATTAAATTAGGTTTCCTTAATCATATCAACGTTTAATAAATATATTAGGCCATCCAATTAGGATTAGGGTTGCCTAATTAGGGTTTAGAAATCCCAAATATGAAATTATGGTTTTAATTATAAATATTAAAATTTCTAAATTACAATTAGGGTTTGTAAAATAGAAATTAAGACAACTAAAATATAATTAGGCTTTTGAAATCATATTAAAGTTTAATACACACATTAGGCTTGCCAATTAGGATTAGGGTTTCCTAATTAGGGTTTTAGGATTCCTGAATATGAAATTAGGGTTTTTCGGCTTTCGATTAGGGTTTCTAATCCTGAGATTAGTGTTTTTAATCTGTTATTAGGGTTTATAATTTTAAACCTTATCCGATCAATCATTGATCAATAAATCTCTTCGGTACAAACACATACTCATTAAAATAATTATTTTAATTATATTTTCTATCAAATCCTTATCAAGAAATTAGGGTTAGGGTTTCTAAAGCTGTTAAGCACAACTCTACTATAAAATTTATTAGTCAATATACAAATGGACTTTATCGAGACTCGTATCATATATACTTGTCACAAAATTAATAATCAATATAAATTTTATTAAAAAAAAAATTTATTCGTCAAATTTTGAATATTCGAAATCCCGGTTTATCACATTCACCCCTCTTTAAAAGGATCCTGTCCTCGGAATTACCGCTTTCTTATTATCTACAATCTTTTAAAGTTATATCATCAATTCATTTTTATCAACACAATATTAAATTGTGTTTCAAATTCTAACCTGTGACTTGAATCTATAAGAGAAAACAGTTCACAGAATTATCCAACTCATATTACTCGCGTAATTAAATTTCTAAATGAAATCATTACATGCTACCACCTCCAGAGTAGCCACTGTATCCTGCGTCGTCATGTTGAATGTACGGGCTGTTGGTCTTCCTGGCTGTGCAGGTCCTCGAGTTGCCAAGGTTCCGCTACTAGGTCCCTTGTTGATACTTTCCTTCTCAGCATTCCTCTTTGGATAGTTCCGTACCATATGGTAAGTTGATCCACAGGCGTAACAACCTTGTATCTTCTTTGGACTAGGACAATTGGGTGACAAGTGTCCCTCTTGCCCGCAGTTATAGCAAACTCCCTTCTTCTTCAGGCAAACTCCAATATGGTTCTTCCCATAATTCGAACATGGCTCCCTTCCTTTCCTATTATCTTCTGTCATATTACCCGACTGGGTATTCTCACTCAATTTCCTCTAATTCGGATTACTACCACCACTGCTTCCTCCATCGTTTGTCTTCTTCTTCTTATCCTGATGAAATCGAGACGCAGCTTCGTTCCCTCCTTCAGTAATTAACGCTTTCTCCATCAAAGCCGCGAATGTATTTATCTGCAATACCGCTACCTTGTTGAATATCCCCGGCTTCAGTCCGTTCTCAAATCTTCTCGCCTTTCTCGCTTCTGTGTCCACCTGATGAGGTGCAAATCTTGCTAACTCGTTGAATTTGGCAGCGTATTCTGTTACCGACATGTTGTCCTGTTTCAATTCTAGAAATTTAACTTCCATCCTGGATTGTATACTTGGTGAGAAGTAGTTCTCAAGGAAAAACTCTTTGAATCTGGTCCATGTCACTATGGTTGTACCCGCTCTCGCTTGATTTGTCTCCCACCAGTAATTAACTTCTCCCTTCATTAAGTATGTTGCAAAAGCTGTCTTTTGCTCCTCCGCTACTCTGGAGATAACGAATGCTTTATCCATCTCCTTCACCCATGTTTGGGCTTCAATCGGATCTGTGGTCCCTTTAAATTCAGGCAGTCCTACCGCTTTAAAGTCCCTGAAGTTAGCCAATCTATCAGCTGGCTGATTTCTCGCTCTTCCTCTTGCTGGAGCCATATTTTCCATAGCTTCGGCTATCATATCTGCAAAGTTTTGCATCGGGTCAGCTTGACCTCCTTCATTATTTACCGATTGCTCTTCCCATTGGTTTCGATTTTGTCGTCTAGGTGGCATGATCTGATTTAAATAAAAATCTTATATTAATTCTCACATAATCGCATATTTATTCAAATAGCACAAAGTACATTTAGTACTTCACATATTAGTATCCCTTTTTAAATCATATCAGGATTATTAACAAAACTTTACACAAAAAGTTGTTATTCTCCATTAACACACAGTTATTATCAGTTTGTCAAACTTACCACACTTATGAGTTCGGGTACTTGCCACAATTATATGAGTGTATGAACGTATCCTAGTCAGACCTTTGGCGTCCATTCGCTGAGGGGTTCAAAACATTTCATATAATTATGAGTCATTAACTTACCATAAGTATGAGTTCTAAGAACACACAAATTAATCTTAATCTTATATTCATATAGAAAATAAAGATTTCATTCATACAAACATATTTATTTACATATGCTTAAACATCATTCTCGATATTATAACACTTAATATCATAAATCTTCTACCAAAAGATACTAACGCTCAGACTTAAGTTGTCTACCGACCACTCCCTTAACCAGTCTTCTTCTTGTTGGGACACTTGTTGAATCTGTGACCCGTCTGCCCACATGAAAAACACTTCCTCAAATTTGGCTTAGAGCAATACAGAGAAATATGTCCTTCCTGCTTGCAGTTGAAGCACACGTTCTTCCACATCATGCACTCTCCCGCGTGAGTCTTTCCACACTTACTACAGGCTTGCTTCTTCTTCGGGTTTGACTTTTCTGAATTATGGCTGTCGTTGTCCCTTTTTCGCTTATTCTTGTCTTTTTGCTGCTTGATTTTTCCTTCAGACGATCCACCACCTTCAGTCTTCATCCTTTCCACCTGCGCCTTGAGCTCATTTCGTTCTTCGGGCATTTCGCGTAACGCCCGCTTTGTCTTTCACAACTCCTCTAGAAGAAACACTTTACTTCAGAGTTCCTGGACTTCTGCAGATAGCTAATCTTGTTCTCCCACTATGATCTTATCTTTTTTCTCCACCTTAGCTTGCTCAGACTCTGCCTCCTCATCTCCACTCAGATACATCTCGGGATAATCGTCATGATCGCTCCCCAGATTAACCATTGGTTCATCTTCTCCCAACTTCTCAACTGATTCGCTTTGCGCTGGCACCTCGGCTCCTGGCATTGGTGCAATAGCCGCTAGCATCTCTGCACTCATTTGATCTTCTCCAGACATCCTACAATCAGTTTAAGCAACTTGATTAGTACTCCACCAGTACAAACTTCTCACACTATGTGTACACTTATCTCACTATTGATTCACTTTGGTAATCGCTCACTTAGAACTCTAAATGAGTTTTCTCTATCTCGCGTATGGTTATAATCCTAGGATTTTCCCCCACCCCACTTAAGGTTTATAACCTACAACTCTTCTACCAACTTGTGACACCTTGGTCACTACAGCTTTGATACCTACCTGTGACACCCCCAAATTCGGGTTACTTGACCCCCGAGTTTGGTGTTCATGATCCACAATATAATAACATCTAACTACCCATTTATATATAAATAGGAATACATAACTCATTAACATAAGTTGTTAATGCATAAGTCCCAAGTTCTCTAACCTTAACATTACAATCATACCCTTTAGATATACAAAAAGGGTTTACAAATACAACATATTCATAAGGTTTATAAAAACTAATCCAGCATTTTGCCTTTGCCTTTGTTCTTCTTCGATCCGCTGGCTTCTTCGATTCTAACTGAAATATTTTATATATAGCAAGGGTGAGCAACAAGTTTGCCCCGCAAGTTAAGATATACAATAAATGTATACGAATCAATAAGAACAGACTATCTATTTTGATAGAATGAAACCAAAGTTCGGTGAACTTTGAAATAGCTGATCAAATCGTTAATCAATAACAAGTCTTCTCGTATTCTAGGCAACACAATAATCTGATAATGAAAGAGTACGACGCTTTTAAAGTTCTATAATATTCTATTGAATAATCAAGAATTAATTCTACGCAATAACAAAGTGGAATGTTTTCCAGATTTATGTTGAGTGATCCATTGGATCTAGAACTTCTACTTTCTCGGGTATCTATCAAAGATTTACTTTGATACATACGCAGGAGTATCAGATAACAAGTATTTAGAGCCGACCAACTCCTTGTACCCTATATTATGCATAATACTTAGGTCGCGCGCAATGGTCGAATATACGACTTAAAAATGTTCCCTTTATATAAAAGGTTGTTCTTCTCAGTCTCAGAATCAAGATTTGATTTAACAACGAAATTTAATGATTCAATTTCTATTTACTTATCGATCTAGCTGAAATAATTGGCATCGATCTATCAATAACAATTGAATTCTCTTATCGAATCTATCAAGTTCTAACAAATGTTCGTCTAGCCAGGATAATTAGCTAAGACATTTCTCAACATAATTAGATAATAAACAGGAATTATCTGTACTGTCAATTCTATCTTCTATGTGATGCCCCCAAAATTAGGTATACATCACCCATTCTGAGTCGCCAGATATATGGTACAAAATTCAAATACAACTTCATTTATACAATTGTTGAAATGTCAGATAGAATACTTACCACGATTAATCGTGAGTTTTAATACAAATATATGTAACTCTCATGGTGCCTCGACCACAACCTTATAATGGTACTTTACATAAAAGTATAGTCAAAAACTGTTTTAAAAATTAAAATCTTTGGGAAGTGCTCAAGGAAACCTTCGTACATGGGAGGCCATCGTCACAGGTTATAATAGATATCATATGGCCACTGTAATTATCCTTGGTTGACCTAATAGACCCTAAAGAAAACGAGAAGATTACTATCATCTTCTTTCCAATAGTGAGTCTTCACTTGACATATAACTATCTCTACTGTCTCCAAGTGAATATTATATTTCAAATAAACTCCAAGATCATATAGGTAGTTCCCGTAGATATACTCAACAAGTGGATGCGCACAACCCTGTCTTATGATAGCATGAGGTTGTATGTCATTAGACATCTTGTATGATGATGGCAAAACACCCTTCCAAAGTTGGGTTCGCATCACCTTATTTGATTCACCAAATATAATAATAAATGATATATAGAATACAACACACTTTTCTATCTTTGTTTAGGAGAACCTCCATGACTAGAGACCACCATTCTATTCCCTATTATCCCCTTTCAACCAAGAACACTCTTTACCAAGCAACACTCTTATTACCTGAAAGGAATTGTGAAGCAGAAAGGGTGAGCACAACTAGCCCAGTAAAGAATATCATGATTATATGGTAGATGATAAAACTTTTCAACCATAGTTGCAGCGGAACGAGCAATCCATTAGAAGAGTCAAATAGACCATAAGGTCTATTATCTTCTATGTTAAAAGTCCACCAATAATGTTTTATCCATGTAAAATAAATCAACAGTTCCTATCCACAATCATATGAATAACTCATAATCATAATTGTGGTTCTAAATTCCTCTTCGCAACCAGGACGAAGATAATTTTCATCACCTATCTTCACGAAACATCAAAAATCATGGTTATACAAAATCGTAATTCTCGCTTTCATAATCATACTAATAAATTCATCTTCTTGACTACTACCAAAGATATTCATTAACAATTCATCCTTGCACTACAAGCCAAAGACATACAACTGTATTTTAGAAGAGTCAAGTAGAGCATGATATCTACTATCTTCTACAAATTAAAAGTGTATAACCAATATTTTATCGTTGAGACTCAGCTTAATAAATAATCCACATCATCGAATTATCTATGCACTACGACCAAGGATATTCGTTAGTATCACATCCATGAATTATCCATGCATTACGGCCAAAGATATTCATTATTATCACATCCATGAATTAATATTTCATCGCTGAGACTCAGCTCAATAATTAATCCACATCGTCGAATCATCCGTGCACTACAGGCCAAGGATATTCATTAGTATCACGACCATGAATTATCCATGCACTACGGGCCAAAGATAATCGTGTTTTCATCAATGGTCCTGATCATGCAATAAAACAATTCATCTTTGCACCCTTGGTCAAAGAGAATTCATAGCCATAATCATACCAAAAATTGTCCATCAATGCCCTACGGGCCAATGAGGACTTTTTCCACATCATTTGTAACATTACGGTCATGATTATACCGAATAATCCCTGGTCATAATCATACCAAGTCCATCTATACACTACAGGCCACAGATGACTTTCAACATAATATAAACATTAGGATGATGACAATGACATAATAATTCAATAAAACAAGTTCAAGAATTAATTTATCCAGGAACCAATAACGTCCAAATTGTCAACATGATACTTCTTTGTAGAGTAAAATTCAAGAATGTTCAGAAGAATATTTCTCTGAAAAGATACTGGATGAAGCGCAAATATCAAGGATATTCCACTAATTTTATGGAGTATAGAAGTCAAAACTCTAACCAACTGAGTATAATAGAATATATGAAACTGCAAATGGATCTTCACCCACCATGCGATAATTCCACGTATATAGAACATTACCATAATTTAATAAGGAATGAATACAAAGGATCATTCACCATGCATGTGGTAATCCACAATGAAAGGTTATTCCAACATAATAATAAAGAATGGAATAACAGAAGGATTCACCATGCGTGCGATAGACTGCACAGACAGGTTATTCCTAACAGAATAATAAATAATGGAACCAGTCCCACAGCGTAAAGGCTCGACAGGATATTCCGGCGTAATAATAAATAATGGAACCAGTCCGGCGTAAAATGCATGCAGACGAGGATATTTTCGACGGAATAATAAAGGCGAAACTGTGTCCGGCGAAAAGCATGCATGTGATATTCCAATGAGAATAATAAAAATGGAATAAAAGAAGAATTTCACCAAGTATAGGGTAGCCCGCGTATATAGGTTATTCCAACAGAATAATAATGAATGGAATAACAGAAGTTCTCTTCATGAATACAAAAAAAATAATACCCCTTATGAATACAACAAATAATATCCCTTACGAATACGACAATTATATCCTCTACCTTAAAAAGAAAAGTATTCCGACTGGTAGGGCGGGAATATACTTGAAGAAAACTTGCACTACGCTCAAAGTTTTCTTAAAATCTAAAGAAATGTGCTCAAGATTATAGAAGAAGAACTCTCTCTATAGTTTCTCTCTCTAGAGTTTCAGTGAATTCATAAGAAATAATGAAGGAATGAGCTTCTATTTATAGAAGAATGGACTGCATAACTAATTCATGAACGGTCCAGATTGATTTAATTTTAATCGGACGGTCCATATTTAAAGCAAAATCTTTTAACTAAAATATAATATATTCTATTTATAATCTAATAAAACGAATAACTTTATAAAAGTATTCTATTTTATATAAAAAGATTTTACTATGCAAAAACACTATGCAGTGCACTATGCAACACTATGCATAATAAAATATAATATATTCTATTTACAAAATAACTTTATAAAAGTATTCTGCTTTTTATATAAAAGATTTTACTATGCAAAACACTATGCATAATAGAATATAATATATTCTATTTATAGAATAATTTTATAAAAGTATTACATTTTTATATAAAAGTTTTTCTATTTTATTACATTAATAATACTAATAAAACAAAATTGAGTGACTTATATCGTAAACATCAATAATCAATACCGTAGTGCTACTATGCAACCATGCCAGACATCGTCTTTCTTTACTAATGAAAGTAGTTCAGCAGTTTTTTAACGGTAAAACTTCCATTTGTTATTCTCATAAAAATATTTTTGTCATTTTCTACATCCGACAATAATTCTGTTACGGGGTCCACCAATGATTGTACCGTCGTACGGAAATTCCACGACAAAAAGAATATTTTATATCAACTTGCTTACTTTGCAAAAAAAAAAAAGTTCACATATTACCCTTAACTTTAAACTTTTATCAATTTAACTATTTACCAAAATAGAAAAATTGCATACTTTTATTTCATAAAATTCGGGGTCTCACATTCTACGAATATGAATATCCAACAACAGTTATTCTACAAATGTATATTCTCCGAATCAGTAATTCAATTTGAATTATTAATCATGCACTAACTGCGAATAATCAACAATAAATTCCCTGGACATGGTATAATTAACAATAATTAACCATTATAATAATTGAATGAATATAACTCAAGGTTGAGTTAGGAAACTTGCCTTCGGCGTTGATTATAGCTACACAATAAACTTATATGCATTTGTAAGACCTATAACCAATAATATCGGTCTCGCAATTAGCACAAGAATTCATAACACGTAACACTGTGATTCACAGTCAAACTTCTCCTAGGCACATTACTACATAGCCACATCAGTGTTTATAACCTATATAAACACTTATCAAGTTTAATTAGTTCGGTCTGGTTGGACTTCGGTCCATTCTCGGTGTTCTGGTCACCCTATCCAACAATTAACACAGTTATTATCAATTAAATTCGGTTTCTAAGCTTCAATATTAATTTAGATAGGTCAATTATCTTTAATAATATTTTTCGGAAGCTTTTAATAATTTATAAACAATTATTATAATTTATAATAATTTTTCAAACACTTAAATCATTTTTAAATGATTTAGTTATCAAATAATCTTATATTTATTAATATTTAGTAATATAAAAATATTAATAACATATTTGTCAAAATATTAAAGTTATTATTCATAACTTAAAATATTTGTAAATCATTAATATTCTACTTAAATGATTTTTAAAATAATTAAAATCATTTTAAATCATCACCATTAATATTTAAATATTAATGAAATTATTATCAAAATATTTAAAGTCATTAATTATAACGTAAAATATTTTTAAAACATTTTATCATTTTATATGATTTTTAAGTCAATAAAACCATTTTAAATCATTTATTTAATATAAAAATTAAATAAATCTAATATCATTAATATTAATTTATTAATGAGAATTCTCCAAAAATATTGAAAATTATATTTTATAATTCAAAATATTTTCTAACACTTTATTCTTATTTAAAATGATTTTTAAATTAATAAAATCATTTTAACTTATATATTTAATTTAATAATTAAATAAATCTAATATCATTAATATTAATTTATTAATGAAAATCCCCAAAAATATTAAAAATAAATTTTATAATCTCAAATATTTTTAAATACATTATTCTTATTTAAAATGATTTTTCATAATATTAAATTATTTTTCTCTAATTTATTTAATATACTAATTAAATAAATTAAATATCATTTTATTCAAATAATTATAATTATTAAAGAAAAATGTCTCAAATAATTAGAAGTTATTTTTCATAATTTAAAATGATTAAAACCATTTTTAGTCAATTTTATAATTTATTTCTAATTTTAAATAATTTCCGGAATATTCAGAAATTAGAAAATAATAAAACCGTCGCTAAAGGCCTTTAGCGCCAGTAACCGTCGTTGTTGGTGTTCTTTAGCTCAAGAACACTGACAGCCGGTAGTATCAAGAGGTCAACTTTGACCGGCTTTAATTCTCAACCAAAGATGTTTCTGGGCTTGTTTGTTCATGGATCGTGTAGTTGGATTGTAATACTACAACAACCAACCATCATCTAAGCCATAACACAATATAACATGACGATCTGAGCAATTAAACATGATGTCAGACGTCACCTCGGTTTTCCAGAAACCCAGGCAGTTCGAGTGGCTATATTGCAGCTCGATTAACTAAGTGTTCTGATCATGGTTCATATGATCTATTGGCTCAAATATGTACTCCTTATATAAAGTAACATCACTAAATCAATATATCAATTTATCATCAACAGGATCACCAGGAATCATACGGTCAAAGTATGTCAGACGTCCTGTTCTTATGGTTTTCTGGAATTTCCAGAAACTCAAAATCAGTCTAGGATGGCTACTTTGACCATCTCTTAAATCCAAACACAAATGTTGTTTAATGTGTTTTAAGGCACGAATTTATACTACATCTAGCAGGCTATAACATGTATTCAACAACATCAACAAACAACAAACAACCTGACAGATATGGACCGTTCAAATAGTTGTCAGAGACTGCTTTAGCCTTTCTAGGTTACCCAGATTTGGCCCGGTCAACGTCGGTCAACCGACTTTGACCGATTATTATAAAATGCAATCTAGCCATTCAATCTTTATGATTCCACTTCCAGATTTAAGTAAACATAACAAGCTACCAATAAAAACTTTAAAAAAACAAATACCTTACACGAGCCATGATCTGTGGTCACTAACATTCGGTTGTCAGACCACAAACCATGTTCTTGGCAGTTTTGGTAAAAATCATTTTTGAAGCATTTTGATGTTATAGATATATGTTTGATCATCATAGATCAACATAAAACATCCATTAGCAAGATTCTAAACATAAAAACACAAAAGTTTTCTAAGCATACATGATCAAATTAGATTTTAGGGTTTATACATTCTTGTTCCAATTCTTGATATATGCTCTCCAATCTGTTATTGTTTGATCTAGGGTTGTTTCTAGGACTGATATACTAATGTATTTCGTTGGTTTAGGAGAGAGAGAGAGAGAGTTGGTGAGAGCATGGAGCAAAATGGCTAGCTTTTTATGAACTTTCTCTCTCTAAATCTCTTATATAATGCTTATGTTGTTGCTAGATCAGATCAAATTCGGCTGGAGGCTGATATATTGTCTCACAAAGTCAACATAGTTGCTTACCAACTAAAGTGCTAGCACATTTTGCAAGTTACATATTAAAATAAATGAAAAAGGGTATTTTAGTCATTAGCAAATTAAATTTAATGGCATTCTTGGAATTTGGCATACCCTTAGGGTTTAACCCTAAGGTCCTAACCCTTAGGTTTTACATCACTAACTTCTAGGATTTTCTAAATTAGGGTTTTAATTATAAAAATTAAAATTTTGAAACTAAAATTAGGGTTTCCTAATTAAATTAGGTTTTCTTAATCATATCAACGTTTAATAAATATATTAGGCCTTCCAATTAGGATTAGGGTTTCCTAATTAGGGTTTAGAAATCCTGAATATGAAATTAGGGTTTTAATTATAAAAATTAAAATTTCTAAATTATAATTAGGGTTTGTAAAATAGAAATTAAGATAACTAAAATATAATTAGGGTTTTCTAATCATATTAAAGTTTAATACACACATTAGGCTTGTCAATTAGGATTAGGGTTTTAGGATTCCCGAATATGAAATTAGGGTTTTCCAGCTTTCAATTAGGGTTTCTAACGATGTGTTAGGGTTTCTAATCCTGAGATTAGGGTTTTTAATCTCTTATTAGGGTTTATAATTTTAAACCTTATCCGATCAGTCATTGATCAATAAATCTCTTCGGTACAAATACATACTCATTAAAATAATTATTTTAATTATATTTTCTATTGAATCCCTATCCAGAAATTAGGGTTAGGGTTTCTAAAGCTATTAAGCACAACTCTACTCTAAAATTTATTAATCAATATACAAATTGACTTTCTCGAGACTCGTATCACAAATACTTGTCACAAAATTAATAATCAATATCAATTTTATTAAAAAAAAAAATTATTCGTAAAATTTAGAGTATTCGAAATCCCGGGTTATCACAGGTTGTGCGGACTCAGCAGTTGTAAGTGTAGACAAACGTCATGTAACTGAAACTGGAGGAATCTGAGGATGTTTGTGTGGATTCGTGTTACTAGAACTGGTGGAATAGCCTAGCCCAGCTGTCCCAGTTTGACTGTGTACTCGAATGGGGTGCTTGATGCCCTGATGATCTTTACCCAGCCCTTGTCCCAGCTGATGACCCAATGACATCATTTCTTGAGTAGCCCACATTACCTCGGCAAAAATCTTGGGTTCGGGAAATTGCGTTCTAATAGCATGGTTGTAAGACCCCAACTTATTATTAATGAAATTAAATTTCCTCTATTTATTATTTTGAAATAGTAAGGGTTGATTTGATTAATGTCGTTAGTTATGGGTAAAATGTGCAAATATTTTAAATAAGCATGTGGTTATAAAATATTCATTTTTATCGGAGAATATTCGTTTGGTCGGGGAATATTCTTACTTTCGGGGAATATTCGTACGACGGCGCATCCTTGCAGGTGCCCCATAACGGAAAATGATTGGATGAAGAAAACGACAAGTATAAGTTGCTTATAAATAACGACGTAGTTGTTACAAATTATCTTGTTGGAATACACGGTGGTTAAAACACAAGAATACGCGTTGTTTGTTGCCGCGAAAGAGCATACCAGTATTGCACCAATTATTGATTCTTACGTGAAGAAGGCACTACTCAATAATTATTACAGTAATTATTGTTCAGTATTTTATTTTATTGATTCAATAATTGTTGTGTTGATATTTTATATTACTGTTGTTTCAATAATTGTCACTACACAGTATTTTCCATTATCGAAACAATAATTCATATTATCTAAATAATATTATTAGATAACATTATTGGCAATATCTAGAAAGTTCTGTCTAAGGAGAGGTTTGGTCACCTAATTTGCTGGCCAAGAAGAGAGAAATCCTTATTGAAATCCCCTCTTCCTTGGGAACCGCACTGGTTGTCGATGATTGTGATTATGTAATATTATTTGTGAATAATTAATTATTGATTTATATGATGAGAAAAATATTCATTTTATGTGGATATAGATGGAGAAATTTTTTAAAGTGACAATTGTTGAAAATCGATATTTTATCTTATCTGATAAAATAATATTATATTATATTATTATAATATAATAATGATGATATTTTTACAATGAATGTGGGATATATGAGTATATGAGGAGGAAGAGTATTTTTGTTGCATTAAATGATTAAAACATGTTTTTCATGTTTGTGGACTCCATTTCTTGACTGAAATTTGATTATAGCCTGTAAAATTGCCCGTTTGTGGATTTCGGTCAATTTCTGTTTTGGATTTGGAAAAACTTTCTTCTGCAAAGTTGTAGATAATGGAATTTCCTACAGAAAAGACATAAGGTTCGAATTTTTCTGACAAAAGGTCTATTTATTATGAATTATTGAAGTTCCGAAGTCCCAGAATAATTGATTTTTGGAAGTTTTAAATAATTTTTAAAAGAAAAACGAATTTTTACATTGTGGGCCTCATTAAACATGTGAAAAATTGCTGAATTCAGATGGTCTTGAGGTGGGCGTGAATTTTGTTTATAAATATATTATTATATTAAATTTTCTGCTTTGGTGTTCTAAGCATTTTCCTATAAATAGGGTGCTTAGGTTAGAATTGAAAATCACACCAGAAACTGAAATCTTCTCTCTCTTTTTCTCTCGATATATTGAGAATATTCTTGTTAGTCTTTTGATACTTTAAGTGTTGCTATACGGTGCAAGTTCCCTTCAGCACTATATCTGATATTCCAGCCAGAAGTACTATTCTTTCGAGGTAAGGGATGTTATTTTCTTCTTAAATTATATTATTTTCTTCAATATCATTATGCCGAAATATTGGTTTGAACTTTTTATCAAATTTGGAACTTTTTGTGTCGGGGTTACTATTCATGTATACGACCTTTATTCACGATATCGATAATTATTCAATAGAAAAATAAAATTTTCTTCTTTTTGTCCAAAATATCTATTATGGATACTAGCTTTGATTGTATCCATGTTTTGATCATTCTTGAATTTTACCCCACTATGATTATTTATGAGGTATTTTTGGACATGGAATAGCTGAAATACGAATCCTTAATATTTATTCTTTTGTTTCACTAGATTCGTTTTCTTTAAAATATTTTTCATCATCCTCAGTCCTAAATGATGATATTACTAAATATCTTTGGCCTGTAGTGCAAAGATGAATGATTTCTAATGAATATCTTTGGCCCGTAGTGCAAAGATGAACATGTGTTTAGATGAACATGACTAACTGGTGAATATCTTTGGCCTATAGTGCAAAGATGAATATTTGATTTATGATGTATATTGATTGATGTTATAGGGATAAAATATTGATGATGGACTTTTAAATTCATAGATAATAGTAGATTTCATTCTCTACGTAACTCTTCTATGAATTATTTCCGCGGCGAATATTGATCTGAAACTTGATGTCTATTGTATTTTATCAGATTTTCCCTGTTGAAGACTAACGATAATTTGATCTATATTATCTTAGTCATAATATTTTTTACTGGGCTAGTTGAGCTCACCCTTTTCCTTTTTGTTCCATTTTTCTTCTAAGGAGGCGAGAATATAGCGAGTACTAGTCAGGGTATGGAATGAAGGGTCTAGAAAGTCATTTTAGTAGTCCTCACCATTTTTGTAAAATAATGTATCAATAATTGTAATGAGGACTTATTTGGGTATGAATATTGTCTAGATGACAATATTTGTATTTAAACTCACAGTTTTTATGTTGTATTAATAAAGTTGTAGTTGTTTCTGTACCATGTATTTTGACAACTCAGAATGGGTGTTGTATACCTATTTTGGGGACGTCACAATGGTATTGGGTATTGCTTACTTCTAAGGCATGAAAACTGGCTGGTTCAGCATCTGCATTAGCATTAATGAATGGCATGTCCCCATGTTGAGGACACTCTCAGCGTTGACCGTGAATAGGTTATTATTGATAATATATTTCAGTTGTTGATGAAGGGTGGAGGGGACTGCCCCTGCCAAATGAATCCATGGTCATCCCAAGAGCAGGTTGTATCCTGAATCTATCTTGAGCACGTGGAAGGATATGCAGAATGTATGGGGACCAATCTTCATTGGCAACTCAATTACTGCGACCGAATTCCGGCGGGCTCCAGGAAAAGCTTTGATAACCGTATGGCTGCTCCGGATTCGATTGAGATTGACATTCATCTTCAACAATTTAATGTTAGGATAGATATTTAGAGATGAGACTCCATCTATCAAGACTCCAGCTAGCATGTATCAAGAGGACAAAACCGCAATATGTAACGACTTGCAATGACCGGTCCCTTCGGGCGGTATGTCGTCATCAGTGAAGGAGATCACATTATTGTTAAAAATGTGATCAACCAAGTGTTAAAATTTTTTTGTATCCACTGATGTTGGTAAGTACGCTTCTTCAAAAACCTTTATCAAGACTTTCCTGTGATCCTCAGAAGCTAAAACCAAGTCCAGGATTGAAATTTGGTGTGGAGCATCCCTTAAGCTTAAAACCACCTTGGCTTCGTTATGACCCATAGTGTGGAGGAATTTTTCAATCTTCTCCATGGGTTTTTTCCCCTTTGACTTGATGGTAGACTTCATCACCCGTTGGGGAAGATACAGTGTATTTTCCTTCGATATTGTAGAAGTTGTATGTGAGGTGGATCCTTCACTTTCTCCATAATTCCACAAAACTTTGTTCAAGCTGACAATAGGATATTGTGCTCTGCATGGTAAATTGATTTGCTCTGCAGTGTATTTTGATGATGGACTTTTAAATTCATAGATAATAGTAGATTTCATTCTCTACGTAACTCTTCTATGAATTATTTCCGCTATGAATATTGATCTGAAACTTGTTGTCTATTGTATTTTATCAGATTTTTCCCTGTTGAAGACTAACGATAATTTTTTATATTATCTTAGTCATAATATTCTTTACTGGGCTAGTCGAGCTCACCCTTTTCCTTTTTGTTCCATTTTTCTTCTCAGGAGGCGAGAATGTAGCGAGTACTAGTCGGGGTATGGAATGAAGGTTCTAGAAAGTCGTTTTAGTAGTCCTCACCATTTTTGTAAAATAATGTATCAATAATTGTAATGATGACTTATTTGGGTATGAATATTGTCTAGATGACAATATTTGTATTTAAACTCATAGTTTTTATGTTGTATTAATAAAGTTGTAGTTGTTTCTGTACCATGTATTTTGACGACTCAGAATGTGTGTTGTATACCTATTTTGGGGGCGTCAGAGTTGGTATTAGAGCTTAGGGATATGATCTTTGGCAGAGATTGGGGAATAGAACTAGGAGGGGAGAGATGAGTAAATCCTTCGCTAGTGTGTCCTACCTAAGCTTATTTATTGGTCGGTCATAATATAGGGGTATTATGTGATTTTTTAATTTGTTTAATTAACCCTTGTTTTATGGCAGTATTTAAGAATGGCAACTGAGAATGTTAATAGTGGAGTAAATGAAACCGTGGAGACGCCTGTACTCACCAACGAGGAGAACGTGCAATAGGCTGGCAATGTTCCTCCTGTGAACAAAACCATTGAGCAGATGATGAACGATGAGATGTTTAGAAGCTTTTTGCAGTTCATGCAAAATTAGACGAGGTAGACTCGTGTTCAAAATACAGGAGGTAATGATAGCAATTCACGGTTTGTCACAGCCAAGCAGTTAAAGGAGTTGGGACCACCAGAATTCTGGGGAAAGCCGGATCCGATTAAGGCGGAGACGTGGGTCAAACAAATTACCAAGATATTCGATGTCTTGGGATGCACGGAGGAACAGAAGGTTCCATTCACCACCTTTATGTTCCGTAATGAGGCAGATTACTGGTGGGAATCTGTGAAGCGTACCGATCCAGCCACACTCAGCATGTCTTGGGAAATATTTCAGAAACTGTTCAATGACAAGTACTTTCCTGAAAGTATTCATCATATAAAGGAGGTAGAGTTTATTAGACTAGAACAAAACAACATGACGGTGTCCCAGTATGAGGTGAAGTTTGCAGAGTTATCCAGGTTTGCACCTCATTTGGTGGAGGATGAGGAACGTATGACGCGGATGTTTCTGAGAGGTTTGAAACCCGTCATACGTCAATATCTCATTTCTCATAAATTTTTTCTCTATTCAGATGTTGTCAATAGGGCTCAATTATTAGAGCGAGATATCGAGTACGGTCAACCGAGGGACCACAACCAAGATCATACCGGTTACAGCAGTCATCAGAACAACGATAACCAGCGGAGAAAGAAAAATACGGACAAGAGCGGCAACCACTCTGGTGGTAATCATGGCCATGAGAATAGAAGAAGCGAGTCGGGAGGAGATTTTAAAAAGAGGAGATTCAACAATGACAATATGAAGACGTCAGCACCAGCAACAACTGGTTCCAAGGGAGGAGAACGACCACCGGTCATATGCTATAAGTGCGGAAAAGAAGGACATATCAGCCCAAACTGTCCACAACAGTTTAAGGTATGTTATAATTGTGGAAAGGAATGACATATCGCTCGAGATTGCACTGTAGCGAAACTAAGTCCAGCGGGGATGGTGACTCAAAAGGCTGTCCCAGAAAAGTCAAAGTCAACTGTTCCTGGAATAGCGTTTATCATGACTGGTCAACATACGAGGAACCCAAACGAGGTGATCACGAGTAAGCTAATCATAAATTCATGCGAAGTTTATACCTTACTAGATACCGGTGCTACCCATTCATTTATTTCTCCTGCTTGTGCTCAACATTTAAACTTGACTCTAGAGAAATTAGACTTTGATTTATCTGTGGAGACTCCGTTAGGAGAAACTTTCATCACATCCACTGTTTATAAATCTTGTTTTATCCAAGTTGGCACCATCACCTAACCTATTGACCTTATCTCTTTAAAGATACTTGCATTTGACGTGATTTTAGGGATTGATTGGTTAACTACTCATCATGCCAAAATTGATTGTTTTCGTAAGGTTCTTAGTTTTCATATTCCTAACCAACCTGTTGTGCGAATTCAAGGAACTAAGCCATTAAAATCAATCACTGTTATATCAAGTCATAAAGCTATTTGTTTATTAAAAAACGGATGTCAAGCTTTCTTAGCCCATGTTATGAATTTGAATAAAGACACGTCATATTTGAATAATATTCCTGTTGTTATTGACTTTCCTGACGTATTTCCTGAAGAACTTCTCGGTCTACCACCAGAACGTGAAGTTGAATTCTTTATTGATCTTGAACCTGGCACAAAGCCCATTTCTAAAACCCCATATCGAATGGCTCCTATTGAACTTTGGAGTTAAAGGTCCAACTACAGGAGTTGTTGGACATCGGTTTCATTCGTCCTAGTACATCTCCTTGGGGTGCTCCTGTTTTATTCGTAAAGAAGAAAGACGGGAGTATGCGACTTTGTATCGACTACCGGGAATTAAATCATGTCACTATCAAGAATAGGTATCCGCTACCTTGTATTGATGACCTGTTTGACCAGTTACAAGGAGCAAAATTCTTTTCAAAAATCGATCTTCGATTCAATATCATCAATTTGAAGATTAGAATCGAGGATATTCAAAAGGCGCCTTTAGAACTCTAAGATGCAGGCATTATGAATTCTTAGTCATGTCTTTTGGATTGACTAATGCTCCTACGGCTTTCATGGATATGATGAACCGAGTATTCAAGGAATATTTAGATCAGTTCGTTGTTGTCTTTATTGATGACATCCTCATATATTCCAAAAGTCGTGAAGATCATGAGCACCATTTGAAGCTGGTACTCCCAAGGCTTCATGAAAACAAGTTATATGCCAAGTTGAAGAAATGCGAGTTCTGGCTTGAGGAAGTAGCATTCCTTGGGCACGTGGTGTCAAAACATGGAGTATCTATTGACCCGACGAAGATTGAAGCAATACAAAGTTGGGAACAACTGAAGTCGGTGACCGAAGTACGTAGCTTTTTGGGCTTAGTTGTTATTATCGGAGATTCGTGAAAGGATTTTCTCAAATCGCTACTCCATTAACTCAGCTGACTCAGAAAGATATCAAATTCATATAGAACAAATAATGCGAGAAGAGTTTCCAAGAGCTTAAGAGCAGACTCATTTCGGCACCTATTTTGACCATACCATCTGGTTCGGATGGATTTGTTATCTACATCGATGCTTCAGGCAAAGGGCTAGGATGTGTTCTCATGCAACGTGGGAAAGTTATAGCCTATGCCTTATGACAACTTAAAGAATATGAGAGGAATTATCCTACTCATGATCTAGAGTTGGCAGCAGTCGTTTTCGCGCTAAAAATCTGGAGGCACTATCTATATGGGGATAAAGTGGAGATATATTCAGACCATAAAAGCCTCACATATTTCTTCACCCAAAAAGAACTCAACATGCGGCAACGACGTTGGCTCGAAGGCTATTGAAGAATATACGACCATATCATTCAATACCATCCCGAAAAGCGAACGTGGTAGCCGAATGATTGAAAGAAGATCACACGCTGGAACGAAAAGTGCGATGTTGTCAACACAAAGGCCCATTTGGTGTGATTTACAAAAGATGAAGATAGAAGTCAAGACCGTGGACGCCCCCAAATCCAGGTTCTCTAACCTCGATTCAAAGGCTCTCACGATCCTATCATCATCATAAGCATTCTATAACTATTTCAAATAATAAACATACATTGTTCATTATACAAAAGTCTCAAAACATGGTCCCAAGGTCTCTCTAACCTTAACTTTAAATACACCATTTATAATACAAACGGTTTACTCAAGAAACTCCATTAGATAATAACTAATTTAACATTCATTCTAAAATTACTCCTCGGATCTTGCCCTTGCCCTTGTCCTTCGCATTAGATCCTTCGAGCTTAATCGAAAATAGAGGTCATGATATAGCAAGAGTAAGCAACTAATTTGCTTCACAAGTTTAAAAGACAAAGGAGATATATCATGACTTAGAAAGAAATATTGCCTTCAATGTTCAACAATAATATAAGATTGTGAAGGAACATGAATTAATAATCAACAATTGAATATTCGATAATTGAATAACATGGACTCGAGTGGTTTTGAATAACCATGAACATTTGCCAAGGTGCTCAAGTGATTTAAATCTGGACCTTTTAATAAGTTTTGGTATTCAAGGGATCACCTTTCATACCCGTGATTTATGCATAAACACTTAATAATCCGACATTGATATCATGCCTTAATCAAATTTGTCCAATTCTCACCAAGAGTTCTTACCATATCAATTAATAAGAACAGCTTATTTAAAATCCATTTGATTTAACAAATTTAGACATGCTTGATCTAAATTGATACAATTAGCATAGATCTATCCCATAAAAACAGTTCATAAATGAAGAACTTTAATTAAATTCACGATTCAATGGCAAAGTAGAAGCGGAATTCGATTGCACAAAGTGCTAATTTCAATAATCAATAAAGACGTGAATAATCATCAATAATTATTTACTAATATGCTTTGAAAATAATAACTCAAGTTGAGTTAGGAAACTTGCCTCGATCGTGAGGTTACTGACTACTGAAATAAATTTCTATCCACTATGTAGTTAAATTATCTTCCTTTGAGAGACCTATAATTAGTCTTTCAATTAGTCAATGCATAACATCGATTATGTAATCACATAGATATCATACATTACAATAAGTTCTTATAAACATTATCATGCCTAGATAGTGTTATTATTAATTAACTACTACCTTTAATTCACATAATATTATTAACTTAGATAATATTAATTCACCTTCTAGTATTATTGGTTCACTAATAATACTTTAAATCATTTACCAACATTTTATTCACTTACTAATATTATTAATCATTTAATAATATTTTATCCCTTTACTAATATTATTAATCATTTAATAATATTTTATTCACTTACTAATATTATTAATCATTTAATAATATTTTATTTAATCTCGAATATTATTATTTAATAATAATATTCTAATCTAATATTTTTATTTACATAACAACATCATATTATAATATTATTAGTATTATAATAATATTCCAATGATTTATTAAATTAATAAACAATTTATTCTAATTGTTCATCCTTTAATAACCTCTTATTTAATATCCATAAAAGGTCATAAGTAATATTTATTATTATAAATTACCAAAATGCCCTAAGATAGTCATGATATAATATATTATGAGCATTCAAGCATAAAAATCATATTTTTCTCATTAAATGCATCATTTAACTATTTATTTCCTTTTATTCATAACCTAATCATTTTTAGGAAAAATAGCAAACTGATTCCAAAAATTTTCAGCTTCTGGATTTTAACAGAATATGAACCAACAATGATCCTCTAATATTTCTAGAATTTTAGAAAATGATTTACTATTTTTAAAGTGCTCAAAACACTCAGATCTTGCTCTATTTTTAAAAAATTGAGTTTTGCTCAGAAAAATCTGATATTTTCAGGGTATGCTCTCGTAACGTATATGAAGCTACTGTAAAAATTTTGGAATTATCCAGTGTATACACAGTGAGATATTCGTAGGATAATATTTATGGAGTCCTTTACGGAAATAGTCATTACGCACAATATATAACTCGAAACGTGTCCGTTCTTTTTCCTACGCGTAGATAACTTCATAAGGTACCTCTGTAATATTTTTCCAGATTTTTACAAGACAAGGAACTAGCTGAAACAGCCTCATGAAAAACAAGTCAGTAGCTGATTTTGGATTTCAAGGCTTTAGCATATAAAGTGGACTGTTTTTGTAAAAAAAATCTCAAAGGTTTCAAAACATGCTATATTTGTGATCTACCACTTGGGTTTACTAGATAACTCATGTATCTAGCACCCCCCTTCGACGGATAATAAATTCAAGTTGTAGAACTTGAGTTACACAAGATTTAGTGGAAGAAAAACAAGAGTTTTCACCCTTGGAGAACATATGCTCATTTTCTTCCTCTAAGTCTTTGATCTAACACTCAAGATACTTAGTTCCATGCATGATGGTATGTATAACTAGTGTATCTTGAGTAGTTGTACATAACCCCATCAAAACTCAAGCTATCAAAACAAGGTAAGAGAAGAAGATGAAGGTACATTATACCTTGACTTAGTGGCTACCTTCCTTGATTTTCCAAAGTAACTAATAAACTTAGGGGGCATAAACCACTAGAACTCCTATAATTCTTCTTCCTATGGCTGAAATTCTCTCTTTCTTTTCTTTCTTTGAAGTTGGCTAGCTTGGGAGCAAGAGGTAGAAGAAGAAGATGAAGAAGATGGAGAGAAAATGAGATGTTGGAAGAATGAATTGTGTTTACAAAATGAAATGGCCAATTCATTAATAATTCTCCCACAATTATTTTGTTGCCCATTAGGTAAAAACTTTGTATTATTACTTACCTTAGGTTAAACATGATTAAATGTGCATAATGGAGTGGCAACCAATGGGAGCCTTACCACATTGTCCTTATATTTATTCATGTCTACTAATGGACAAGCTAGATTAATTATTCCACTTAGGATCCTCATAATATCCACCATTTAGCTTTTATTTTAAATGCCCAATTTTGATTAATCAAATGTCTAGAATACCCCCAATCAAGTGGGCTAAGTATTGGATTACAATTTATTTTCCTTGGGCTTCTCTTTTAATTGATTTGGGCTAGATAAAAACATAGTCCAACAATTTTAATAATGTTACCCAATTTGATAATTTAGGGCTTTCATCTCCAATCATATGAAGTTTAATTACTTATACATATGATTTTATCTCATAACCTAATTAGATTTACAAGAATTAGGTTTAAAATTATTAGTCACTTGAAATACTAAGTTTACCCACTTAAGTTAGTATACGATAAAATACTAACTTTTTCGTGTTACCATAACCCTTAGGTTATTTAATATCCTTACCTAATGTATAATTAGGTCACAAGGCTTTCATTTTAATGAAATCCATAAATGTATGTATCCATATATAATACAAAGTTTAAAAAAATGTACATACATACATGGTGACTTAAGATTCACGGTTATTACATCCTCCCCCTTATAAGAATTCCGTCCCCTAATTACATATAAGGTTACTCAAAAGGTGTGGGTAATTTTCTCTTATCCTTTCTTCAAGTTCCCACTAGCTTCTTCAGCATTGTGGTTCCTCCAAAGAACTTTTACAGAATGTATAACCTTATTTCGTAATTTCTGTTCCTTTCTATCTAAAACTTCGACTGGAATTTCCTCGTACGATAAATCTTTTTCAACCTGAATTGGCTCGTACGATATCACATGCTTGTAATCGAGGCTTATATGGTCGTAAATCGACATACATGAAACACATTATGAATATGTTCCATTCAGGAGGTAGAGCTACCTCGACGCCACTTCGCCTATCTTCTTCAAGATCTCAAAAGGTCCAATAAATCTCGGACTCAGCTTACCTTTCTTTCCAAACCTTATTTTTCCTTTCCAAGGAGATACTTTCAAAAATGCATGGCTTCCCACCTCAAAATCTCGCTTACGGCGATGTAAGTCTACAGATACTTCTTCCAGCGATCTTGAGTCGCTACCAATCGGGCTCTAATCACCTTAATGGTCTCTCTGATGCTTTGCACGATTACGGTCGTCCCAACAGTTGACGTTCACCCACTTCATCCCAACATACGGGCGTTCTACATTTCCTCCCATACAGTGCTTCGTACAGCGGCATTCTGATGCTGGCGTGGTAGCTATTGTTGTATGCGAACTCTACCAATGGAAGATGATCCTCCCAACTACCTTTGAAGTCCATCACACAAGTTCTGAGCATGTCTTCAAGTGTTTGAATCGTTCTCTCACTTTGCCCATCGGTTTGTGGATGATACGCCGTGCTCATCCGTAGCTGCGTCCCCATTCTTTCTTGAAGACTCTTCCAGAAGTTTGACGTGAAACGCGGATCCCTATCCGACACAATAGATACTGGTACGCCATGTCTCGATATAATTTCTTTGATGTATAGTTTGGCTAGCTGGTCCAGACTATACCTGATCTTGATCGGCAAAAAGTGAGCCAACTTCGTAAGACGATCTACGATCACCCATATGGCATCATGTCCCTTTTTTGCGTTCGAAGTCCCACCACAAAATCCATCGTGATGTGCTCCCATTTCCACTCTGGAATCTCTAAAGGCTGTAATAGTCCACTCGGTCGTTGATGTTCTGCCTTGACTCTCTAACAAGTTAGACATCTACTGACACATTCTGCAACATCTCTCTTCATGTTTGGCCACCAAAAGTGTTGACGTAAGTCTTGATACATTTTTGTGCTTCCTGGGTGTATCGAGTACCTCGTATTATGTGCTTCTTGCAGAATCTCTTCTCTTAGTTCTGGTATTAACGGTACCCAAATTCGTCCTTCAAATCTTAGAAGTCCGGTGCCATCAATCTTGTATTTCAATTCATCCCCTTCAGCTAACCGCTTCTTGATGCTGTCGCAATCTTCGTCCTTCTCTTGAGCCTCTTTAACCTTATCTAATAAAGTAGGGCTCGCTGCCACAGTAAATAATTTCTCATTGACCTCCGTCGGGTACTTAACCTCTAAGTCAAGTCGTTCGAAATCCTTCACCAATTCCTCTTGAATGGTTAACTTCAATAACTTCTCTCCGCCTTTTCTCGCTTCAGGCATCGCCCACTACATTTGCTTTGCTGGATGGTATGTAATCTCACAATCATAATCCTTGATCAATTCTAGCCATCGGTACACGCCTCATATTTAGCTCTTTACGGGTGAAGATATACTTTAGACTCTTATGATCCGTATATATCTCACACTTCTCTCCATACAAATAGTGCCTCCAAATTTTCAAGGCAAAAACTCTCGCGCTAACTCTGTGTCATGAGTCGGATAACCCTTCTCATAGTCCTTTAGGTCGACGTGATGCGACTGTAATGACCTTGCCATCTTTGCATCGATTACGCACCAAGACCCTTGTGTGACGCATCACTATACACTACAAATCCTCCGTGTTGTCCGGTTAAAGCCAATACAGGTGCTTGATCGAGCCTCTTCTTCAATTCCATGAAACTCTGTTCACATTTTTCCGTCAAACGAACTTCTTTGTCTTTCTAGTAAGGTTGGTCAATGGCGATGCTACCTTTGAAAAATCTTGGATGAATCTTCGATAGTATCCTCGCTAATCCCAAGAAACTCCTAATTTACGCTTGTCTTCTTATTGTTCCCGATTGATAACCGCTTCTACTTTCTTTGGATCTACCGAAAACACCATCTTTTGTCGATAACGTGACCCAAAAATTGCACTCTCGCAACCAAAATTCACACTTGGAGAACTTTGCATACAACTTCTCCCTCCTTAACGTCTCCAACACTTTTCTTAGATGTTCAACGTGATCTTCCTCTCATCTCGAATATACCGTAATGTCGTCGATGAACACGACAACAAACTTATCCAAATATCGCTTAAACACTGCTCATCAAATCCATGAATGTCGCCTTAGGTGCATTAGTTAACCCAAAAGACATTTCCGAAACTCAAAGTGTCCATACCAAGTTCGAATGCCGTCTTTGGAATATCCTCATGTCTCACCTTGGTTGGTGATAACCGATCCTCAAGTCATTTTTGAAAAGTATTTTGCCCCCTTCAACTGATCAAACAAATCGTCGATCCTGGGCAACGGGTATTTATTCTTAATGGTGACCTTGTTTAACTCTCGGTAGTCGATACAAAGTCTTAATGACCCATCCTTCTTTCTTTACGAATAAGACTGGTGCTCCCCATGGTGATACGCTTGGTCGAATGTATCCCTTATCTAACAACTCTTGTAGTTGAACCATTAGTTCCTTCATTTCTCTAGGAGCCATGCGACACTGGCGCTTTGATACCGGTGATGTCCCCTCGTGCCAAATCGATAACAAACTCTATCTCTCTATCTGGTGGCAATCCCGAATTTCATCTGGGAAAGCGTCAACGAATTCCCTTTACAATAGGTATTTGACCCGGTTCACCCTCGATTCTGCGGGTATCCACAACGTGAGCCAAATAACCTATACAACCCTTCCTAAGCAACTTCCTTGCTTGCATCATCGTCAGACAACAAGATTGTCTTGGCGATTTATTGCCATAAAATACCACCTTTGACTTATTCGGAGTCTTTAGGTGTACGCACTTTTTCTTACAGTCAATGACCACTCCATGACTTGATAACCAATCCATCCCAAGGATTACATCAAACTCTCCAAGACGAATCGGTATCAAATCCATGTTAAGCTTAAAACCTCTTACATTAGCACAACAGTTCCTATAGATGTAGTCTACAGGGATAATTTCTTTGTTTGCTACTTCTACATTCATTGGGTGTTCTAATAGTTCATGAGGTAAACTTAATCTTTGAGCAAATTCATCAGATACAAAAGAACATGAAGCTCCCGAATCGAATAACACATAGGCATTTATATCATTGATCGGAATTATACCTGACACCACCTCCTGGATGCCACAAAGATCTTGTAATTATTATATTGAATGTCCGTCTTTGTTGGCTTGTTTTGGTCAATGGTCCTCCTTTGGTTGTCTTTGTGTTATTGTCCTGCCGCCATTTCCGCCATCCATGCTTTTCTTCTTGGGCAATCCTTGATCCGATGTCCCACTTCACCACAATTAAAGCAACCTCCTTTCTTCACCTTAGTACAATTGGGTGAGGTATGCCCTTCTTGCCCACATGTATAACATATCATTTTCCTTTCCAAAGACTCCCAGAGTGACCCTTTCCACAGTTCCCACACACCGACTTCTTTTGTTGCACGCTTCCTTCTTTGTATCTCGATTACTACCCCCCCACTGCTCCATTTCCGCTTCTTATTGTTGCTACCGCCATCATCTTGACATTTTGATTCCCACCTTCCGATTTCTTCTTATTCTTCTCCGATTGTATCTTGAGACCGCTTCGCTTCCTCCTTCCGCTTATAAGAGCTTTTTCCACATGAGTTGAGAATGATGTGATTTGTAAAACCGCTACTTTACTATAAATCCACGGCTTTAGTCCATTTTCAAACCTTCTCGCTTTCTCTCCTCTCTGTGTCCACACGATGTGGAGCGAATCTCGCCAATTCATTGAATTTCGCATACTACGATACTAACATATTCTCTGTTTCAGGTTCAAGAACTTGATCTCCATTCTTGCTTGAACACTCTCAGGGAAGTAGTTCTCGAAGAACAACTTCTTGAATGCTTCCCAAGTCACGATTCGATTCCGGCTTTGTTCTGGTTGGCATCCCACCAATAGCTAGCCTCCCCCTTCATTAAGTAGGTAGCAAAAATTGTCTTCTGTTCTTCTGCTACTCTAGCAATAACGAAGGCCTTCTCAATCTCCTTTACCCACATTTGGGCTTCTATCGGGTCTGTTGTTCCTCTGAACTCTGGCGGTCCTCACCGCTTTGAAGTCCTTAAAGTTTACTATTTGGGTGCCTGCTCGATTTCCTGCGGTAGAGCTTGATTCCTCATGGCTTCAACCATCATGTTAATAAAATCTTGCATTGGGTTTTGTTGAGATCCTGCTTTGCATTATTAACTCGACTCTTCAATATCTTGGTTCTCGAGTTAAGCGTCTCAGCGCCATTATCTAGTGAAACAAAAATTCTAACACGTTACTTCGGATTTATTATCATATGATTACTTAGTATGTAATACGCTATTTATTTAAACAATCAGATGATCATTATGTGAGAGTTTTAAGTTACCGAGATTTGGAAGTCTTTCTCCCTGCTTAGTGGGTTAAGTTTGTTTTTAAAGAACATTTTCCAAATCAGTCTACTGGATTCACATAACATTAAATAGAAAATTTACTATTTAAAATTTTCTAACACATATCATAATAATACTGCATTTATATTCATACACCAATTTTCAGTGACTTACACGATTAATACAGGTATATTTTATAAATGCTACTATCCCATTTTAACACAAAACATGGGATTAACTCATAATGATACCTCCCTACAAACACAATTAGGGAAAGTACATAACCATTTACTACCTCACACCTGCTGAGGTTTACATCAACATAAAACCTTATTACACAACAAGAAAAGTACTAATGCATCTATCTACAACTGGGCCATCACATCATCACCAATGGTGGCCTCGCCAGTCACACCCGTGACAGTTACTAGGGAAGCAACTCACTGCAGGGATTCTACGTTGAACGGATCGACTAGACTCTCCTATCTCAGAGTGGACCCTCCTAGCCCCTCTGCGCTGGTCCTCATACGCTGCATCAAGGGCCACCCTAAAGTTTCTACCACGACCTTTACTACTGCAGATTTGATCTTTAATTGGCCCTGACTCATCCGACTCATGGAGTGCCTCTTCCACTAAAGCGCATCTTATCGGCAATTTCTACGTCAAACTCAAAGATGCATCTCCGGATGCTTCATGCTCACTCTCCAAACTTTGCCTTTTCATTCTCTATTGTACCATCAAGATCCCAACTTGCAAATGGGACTCATCAAATTTTTCCTTCATTCGACTTTCTCCATCCGGGCTTGATGAGCCTCATCCTTGTATTGTTCTTGAAGAAATTGGAGGGTGTGGTTTTCTATTTCTAATTCTTCCACTCGCCTTCTAATTGGTGATTCTCCTCAACAAGTCCCCCTATCAGGAGGACCATGAGGGACATCTTGGGTGGCCTCATGGTCAATGGGTTCTCGCTCAAGTGAGTAACTACCTTGGCGCCGTCGGACATCCTACAAACACCATAAAGTCAACGTCACACCACAATAAAATATATTCATTGATGAAATGAAATAATATTTTATTAAGTACAACACAAACTTGATGAATTTCCATAATCCATCTCCTAACATACTCCATAAGAGTTTTCTACTAAGGTTATAACCTAGGTTTCTCATTCCTAATGTTTATAACCTCTGACTTTGATACCAACCTGTGACGCCCCCAAATCCAGGTTCTCTAACCTCAGATTCAGTGCTCACGATCCTATCATCATCATAAGCATTCTATAACTATTTTGAAATAATAAACATACATTGTTCATTATACAAAAGTCTCAAAACATGGTCCCAAGGTCTCTAACCTTAACTTTAAATACACCATTTATAATACAAGCAGTTTACTCAAGAAACTCCATTAGATAATAACTAATTTAACATTCATTCTAAAATTACTCCCCGGATCTTGCCCTTGCCCTTGTCCTTCGCATTAGATCCTTGGGCTTAATCGAAAATAGAGGTCATGATATAGCAAGATTAAGCAACTAATTTGCTTCACAAGTTTAAAAAGACAAAGGAGATATATCATGACTTAGAAAGAAATATTGCCTTCAATGTTCAACAATAATATAAGATTGTGAAGGAACATGAATTAATAATCAACAATTGAATATTCGATAATTGAATAACACGAATCGAGTGGTTTTGAATAACCATGAACATTTGCCAAGGTGCTCAAAGTGATTTAAATGGACCTTTTAATAAGTTTTGGTATTCAAGGATCGACCTTTTCATACCTCGTGATTTATGCATAAACACTTAATAATCCGACATTGATATCATGCCTTAATCAAATTTGTCCATTTCTCAGTCAAGAGTTCTTACCATATCAATTAATAAGAACAATTATTTAAAATCCATTTGATTTAACAAATTTAGACATGCTTGATCTAGCTGATACAATTAGCATAGATCTATCCCATAAACAGTTCATAAATGAAGAACTTTAATTAAATTCACAGTTCAATGGCAGTAAAACGGAATTCGATTGCACAAAGTGCGAATTTCAATAATCAATAAAGACGTGAATAATCATCAATAATTATTCACTAATATGCTTTGAAAATAATAACTCAAGTTGAGTTAGGAAACTTGCCTCGATCGTAGGTTACTGACTCTGAAATAAATTTCTATCCACTATGTAGTTAAATTATCTTCCTTTGAGAGACATATAATTAGTCTTTCAATTAGTCAATGCATAACAACATCCATTATGTAATCACATAGATATCATACATTACAATAAGTTCTTATAAACATTATCATGCCTAGATAGTGTTATTATTAATTAACGACTACCTTTAATTCACATAATATTATTAACTTAGATAATATTAATTCACATTCTAGTATTATTGGTTCACTAATAATACTTTAAATCATTTACCAACATTTTATTCACTTACTAATATTATTAATCATTTAATAATATTTTATCCCTTTACTAATATTATTAATCATTTAATAATATTTTATTCACTTACTAATATTATTAATCATTTAATAATATTTTATTTAATCTCTAATATTATTATTTAATAATAATACTCTAATCTAATATTTTTATTTACATAACAACATCATATTATAATATTATTAGTATTATAATAATATTCCAATGATTTATTAAATTAATAAACAATTTATTCTAATTGTTCATCCTTTAATAACCTCTTATTTAATATCCATAAAAGGTCATAAGTAATATTTATTATTATAAATTACCAAAATACCCTAAGATAGTCATGATATAATATATTATGAGCATTCAAGCATAAAAATCATATTTTTCTCATTAAAGGCATCATTTAACTATTTATTTCCTTTTATTCATAACCTAATCATTTTTAGGAAAAATAGCAAACTGATTCCAAAAATTTTCAGCTTCTGGATTTTAACAGAATATGAACCAACAATGATCCTCTAATTTTTCTAGAATTTTAGAAAATGATTTACTATTTTTAAAGTGCTCAAAACACTCAGATCTTGCTCTATTTTTAAAAAATTGAGTTTTGCTCAGAAAAATCTGATATTTTCAGGGTATGCTCTCGTAACGTATATGAAGCCACTGTAAAACTTTTGGAATTTTCCAGTGTATACACAGTGAGATATTCGTAGGATAATATTTATGGAGTCCTTTACGGAAATAGTCATTACGCACAATATATAACTTCTCAAACGTGTCCGTTCTTTTCCTACGCGTAGATAACTTCATAAGGTACCTCTGTAATATTTTTCCAGATTTTTACAAGACAAGGAACTAGCCGAAACAGCCTCATGAAAAACAAGTCAGTAGCTGATTTTGGATTTCAAGGCTTTAGCATATAAAGTGGACTGTTTTTGTAAAAAAAAATCTCAAAGGTTTCAAAACATGCTATATTTGTGATCTACCACTTGGGTTTACTAGATAACTCATGTATCTAGCACCCCCTCGACGGATCATAAATTCAAGTTGTAGAACTTGAGTTACACAAGATTTAGTAGAAGAAAAACAAGAGTTTTCACCCTTGGAGAACATATGCTCATTTTCTTCCTCTAAGTCTTTGATCTAACACTCAAGATACTTAGTTCCATGCATGATGGTATGTATAACTAGTGTATCTTGAGTAGTTGTACATAACCCCATCAAAACTCCAGCTATCAAAACAAGGTAAGAGAAGAAGATGAAGGTACATTATACCTTGACTTAGTGGCTACCTTCCTTGATTTTCCAAAGTAACTAATAAACTTAGGGGGCATAAACCACTAGAACTCCTATAATTCTTCTTCCTATGGCTGAAATTCTCTCTTTCTTTTCTCTCTTTGAAGTTGGCTAGCTTGGGAGCAAGAGGTAGAAGAAGAAGATGAAGAAGATGGAGAGAAAATGAGATGTTAGAAGAATGAATTGTGTTTACAAAATGAATTGCGAATATTGATCTGAAACTTGATGTCTATTGTATTTTATCAGATTTTCCCTGTTGAAGACTAACGATAATTTGATCTATATTATCTTAGTCATAATATTTTTTACTGGGCTAGTTGAGCTCACCTTTTTCCTTTTTGTTCCATTTTTCTTCTAAGGAGGCGAGAATATAGCGAGTACTAGTCAGGGTATGGAATGAAGGGTCTAGAAAGTCATTTCATCTTCAACAATTTAATGTTAGGATAGATATTTAGATATGAGCCTTCATCTATCAAGACTCCAGCTAGCATGTATCAAGAGGACAAAATCGCAATATGTAACGGCTTGCAATGACCGGTCCCTTCGAGCGGTATGTCGTCATCAGTGAAGGAGATCACATTATTGTTAAAAATGTGATCAACCAAGTGTTGAAATTTTTTTGTATCCACTGATGTTGGTAAGTACGCTTCTTCAAAAACCTTTATCAAGAATTTCCTGTGATCCTCAGAAGCTAAAACCAAGTCCAGGATTGAAATTTGGTGTGGAGCATCCCTTAAGCTTAAAACCACCTTGGCTTCGTTATGACCCATAGTGTGGAGGAATTTTTCAATCTTCTCCATGGGTATTTTCCCCTTTGACTTGATGGTAGACTTCATCACCCGTTGGGGAAGATACAGTGTATTTTCCTTCGATATTGTAGAAGTTGTATGTGAGGTGGATCCTTCACTTTCTCCATAATTCCACAGAACTTTGTTCAAGCTGACAATAGGATATTGTGCTCTGCATGGTAAATTGATTTGCTCTGGAGCGGCCACTTTTAAAGGATTGTTGCTTCCTCTAAGTTGAATTGCTGGTATAGTGAGCGGTTTGCCAGTGTCATCGGCCTCAGCGGATATAACTGCTACCAATCCCTTCCACTTGGTGGGACATGTATTCTCACTATCACGTAGGACAGTATCATCGGCTGCTAGTTGCAGGACACCATTGTACATTAGATTCTGGATAAGGTGGCGGAGTGCCCAGCATTCTTCTGTGTTATGACCGCGAGAATGGGAGTTATATTGACATACTCCATCAGGATTGTACCGTCCTGAACGAGGATTGATTGGAGGTAGAAGGGAAGTGATCCTTCCTTTATTGATTAACATCTGAAGTATTTCCTCCATAGGTTGGCCCAGGTATGTAAATTCCCTTCTATTGGCAAAACCCGACGGGCTTTGGCATTCGCTCTCTTTATCACTTTGTCTTCCAGCATTTCATTTTCTGAAGTAGACGAGGGGATATTCATGAAAAGAGGAAGGAGACTGGCATGCTCTTGGCTGACTAATTGGCGTGTAACTTGATGCTGATAGGTCACCAGTTCTACCAATTGCTCAATCTGCTTGCATAGAGCTTTCATCTTATGTTACATTGCAAACTAGAATTTGGCATAATCCCATCTATCAACACCGTCTTTGGGGGTCTGGCAGGACTCGCCGTTGAGATTAGAACTTTGTCCATTACTCCAATTGATCATGTTGACCTCTTCTTCTTTGTGTTGAGGAAGAGGATTGTCTTGTACATGAGGTTGAATGTGTTTGGTGACCACGATCTCACCGTTGTCTATCAGATCTTGGATCTTGTGTTTCAAGGCCCAACAATCCTGAGTATCATGTCCAGGTGCCCCGGCATGATAAGCACATTTCTGTGCAGCATTGAAACCTCGTCCATTAGGGTTGGCTGGTGGAAGAAGATGCATGATTTTCTTCTGCATTGTTAGAAGAGTTAGAATATTCTCGAGTGAGTCCCCTAAGGGTGTGAACACTCGGGGGCGTTTAACTTCTCCACCTTTTGGCATTAAAAGATTTGAAGACTGTTCTTGACAGGGAGTGTAGTTTCTCCTCTGGATAGGCATGTTCAGATTGCCCTTTTGACCCTGTAGTATCAGGGAAACATGTTCCTCTTTCTTTTTATAGACCCTCCGGGGGTTGTTTCCATAATTTCTGGATTGGATGTGTTCAGCAACAGCTTTAAGGGCAGATAGGTCTTGAATCTTGCCTAACTTCAATCCCATCTCAGCCATCTCCCCATGTTTTATCATTTCAGAAAATGGTTTACCGATGCCGAATAATACTCTTTCATAGAAAGGAGCTTCTTGTATGTCTATGAAGGTCATGACCATTTTCTGATTCTGCCATGGAAGGAATTACTTAGGCAGCTAGGCGCCTCCACCTTTGAGCATACTCTTTGAAAGACTCGTTAGGCTGTTTCTTGACTTTGGAAATTTGATACCGGTCAAGAGCCATCTGGGACTAAAAGCTGTATTGGTTGAGGAAGGTGTGTGCTAGCTCTTCCCAGCTATGGATTTTTAAATTGTCTAATCTGGTATACCATGAACGGGCTTCTCCAGTCAGACTTTTCTAGAACAGCTGCATTCTGAGCTTCTCGTCCTCTGCATAAGATCCGAGTTCCCCAATAAACACCTTCAAATGTGTGTAAGGATCTCCTAACCCATCATATTTTTTGAAGTCAGGAGTTTTAAATTTTTCTGGATAATGAACACCGGGGAATACACATAAGTCAGTATATGAAACACTTCCGTGTATTCCAATTCCTTTGATAGCACGAAGGGTTTCTTCCATTTGGAGGACTTTCTTTCGGATGTCACCGGTGTCTGGATCTCCTGTGAGATGGGTAGCATCATGAATTTTGTTAGTCGTATCCAACTGCAGTTCAGGTATTGTAATGACCTGGGTTCCCCCTTGTGTAGAGGATTTAGCATGTACAGGTATCTTTGGACCCTGAGTAGACTGGTGTAGTTCTTTAAGCAGAACATCAAAATTTATAATTTGTTTACTTAATCCGTCGAATTCTCTGTGAGAAACTGGATTAAGGTCAGTCTGGTCAGATGACGACAAGATTGACTGTAGGATTATAGCCTCTTTGGATTTTTACCGGGTAGTAGGTCTGATTGGTTCCTTGCAAAAGACATGCATACTTTAGTCTTTAGGTATTGTGTAAATAATAACATGCTATGTGATTGTCTGTTTTAGGATTTTTATCCTGCAAAACAAATGTTAGCTATTTGTGATACAGGATAGCATGTTAAATATGTATATGTACACATTTCTTAATATTTCTCATTACATGGAGATGAATATGGAATGAAATTACAAGTAATTGATTTTACAAGTAATTTAAAATGAGAAAGCATGAACAGACTTTCCTCTATATTGGGTTTACTAGAGGCTGACCTATCTTAGGTTACTCTCGCGGCTTTTTGGCATGAAGGTTCCAAAATCATCGCAATTTATTCAACGGGAAATTAATCCGGTCTTTCAACTGGAGTGAATTTGAGTGGTGCCTTTCCTGAGCCTCACGGGAATTAGTCTTCCTACTAGTCCAGTTATCAAACTCCGACAGGATAGCCTCCTGGTGGAGGGACCACACAACATACATTCACATAAAACGCGTCTCACCGTATGGAAATGATGACATATGTGAAGCACTAATATGACAAGCAGATATGGTGCAAAGCACTAAGTGCATTAAGGGTATGTATTTATACACATTCATCATAAATGTAAATGCAACATCCACACACAAGCAGATAACAGTTTTGAAAAGATTGCAATAGCGGCTTAAGTACTCTTACTAGAAGCCCCCAGTAGAGTTGCCACCTGTCAACGTCGGGATTTTTAGTTGTCCCTTTTCGTTACTTGTTCTTTGGTGTTCTCATTTTAGGTCAGATTTGTTTGAAAAAATAAGTGAAAAAGGTCCAACATGTATAATGTCAACGATGGACTGTTAAGAGTCGCCAGTTGGTTTTTTAAATGGTTGTACCAACATAACCGAGAAAAGGTTTACACATTGACCCAGTGATGCGACACTATTTAAACGGGTCGGTGAAACTGAGATTCATTAGGGTCCGGGGACTTGATTATGAAGAGGGAATGTGTTAAGCACTCCCCGACATCCGTGTTACCACAGTGACCGCCACTTTTCAAGAAACTATTATCTAAATGTGTGTGTGTGTGTGGGTCAATGTTCTGTTATTTGGAAGTAGTGCGAGGCCTTGTTCGCACCTATATACACAGGGTTGGAATTTATGTAAAATTCAATTTTAACAAGATATGACAGTGATGTTTTATAAAAGAGGTTTTTTCAAACCCTTGTGCTCAATAGTAATTGAGACCTTTTACACTCCCATTTTATTAAGTGTTCGACTTGATTATTTTTATTTTTCAGATGCGAAGCATCTATAAGGAAATAATATACTGAATAATGCCGACTTCCTCGTGGGTATGTAAACCACCTGAGGAAATTCAGACATCACAGATAAATTTACAAGCTACTTACAGCTAAAAAAGGTCCATCATGGGAACCGAATCTAGATCCAATAGATTGAATCTGTGATCACACGATTCCTAGGCTCACATGAAGCTGCAATTTGTATAAAATAGTATGTATATATATATATATATATATATATATATATATATATATATATATATATATATATAAAAGCTATAAATATATATATAGATAGGATCACCAACCACGAAGCACCTCCATGGGGATCAGGAAATGTAAATAAAAGTTGTAAAAGCTATCAACCACCACAGAGGAAACTCCAGGCGGGATAAAACGTAAATAAAGTTGTAAAAGCTATCAACCACCATGGAGGAAACTCTAGGCGGGACAAAACGTAAAGAAAGCTGTAAAAGCTATCAACCACCACGAAGGAAACTCCAGGTGGGACAAAACGTAAAGAAAGCTATAAAAGCGATAAATCGCCATGAAATAACCTCCAGTCGGGACCGAATATATATATATATATATATATATATATATATATATATATTAAAGCAATAAATGCTCCAGATGTAAAAATCTAGGCTCATCGAACAACGTCCGACAAAAGTTGATATATATAAGTATATATATATTAAAACAGTAAACGCTCCAGACCGAAGTCTAGGCTCATCGAACAAAGTTCGATACACAGTTTATATATAGATAAGTATATATATATATATATATATATATATATATATATATATATATATATACATACTAAAATAAAACCACACGGATGAAGTCCAGCAAAATAGAGGCAAACACGACTCTCAACGTGAAAAAGGGTGTGTGCAAAGATGAAGAGAAATACATTAAAGTGTGTGAGAAGGCTTACAATGGACTTCCAAAGAAGACTTCTATATCTTTAAAATGGATGAAACTCAGCTCCCGCCGGAACAAGAGTAGCTATATGTGAGCTCACAAGTGTATAAAATGAGAAAGCACTCAGTATATTGCAAGTACGGAGCAAATTTGACAAGGCTTCCTCGTCGTCTCTCTTCTTAAAATGGCCACCCCAAGCCCTCTATTTATAGAGGGGAGCCGCAGTGTACTATATGGCCGGTGCAGGTGAACACGATCTTGCCGAGGTTGCCCCGAGTTTTCTTGGGTCACACGTCGTCTCGTGAAATGCGTACAGAGGCAATGCAATGTCCGCTCGAACTTTCAGAATTGCAATCCTTGCATCCGATTGAGGTATGTAGGACCTATTTCGGACCGCCGTTGTCGAGAGTTGTACAATGGCATGGGATTAGAGGTTGTACGAAGTCATGAAGATGCGACGGTGCCCTCTGATCTTCAAGCTTCAAATTTTATCTGTTACCCTGCACAATAGTCACTCGGGATTGGTTTTCCTTGATTCTTGTGGGACAGTGTTGTGTAGAAATGCATGTATGAAATGTTGAGACGGCGTGATGTGGCTCTAAAGTGGTGAGATAATGACTTTTCCCCTCACCGGTTTTATCGCTGGTTTGGGCTGATAAAGTAGATGTTGCTCAGGGTTATCGCTGAGATTGGACTGCTGCAAATGTTGAAGGTCCTCAGTCTCATCTCTAAGGTGCGCCTGTATTCCCGATGTTATCTCCGGGATTTGTACTGAGTGCCTTGGTATGAGTGTCGAGGTTGAAGTTGATCGCATTCATTTGAACCAAGCATTTCCGGGGTTATCGTCAGAACTGCATTCCTTGGGGTTATCACCAAGGTTGGTAGCTGCTACTCCCAATGTTGGGACTGAGACTGGATACCTCGGGGTTATCTCCGAGATTAATCGGTCTTCTCCGGTGGAATTTCCGGTGCTGGAACTGCATACCTCGGGATTATCTCCGAGGTTTGAATTGTTACTCCCAGTGTGTTCTGGGGTTTAGACTGAACTTCTGGTAGTATCCGGACTGGATGTGAACTATCTTCCGGGGTTATCACTGAAAGGCGAATCTGCCCTCCTACAATGTCAGTGACAAGTGTACAGAAAATTTCGACTGTCTACAGAGTGACCAAACCTCTCCTTGACATAACTTTCTAGACATTGTCAATATTGCAAATAATAATATAAATAACTTTGTCGTCTCAATTATTGATTTAATAATATAAAATATTATGCAGATAATACTGTGACAATAATTGAATCAATAATATGAAAGATATTATGCAGTAATTATTGTAGCAATAATTAAGTATAACTGAGTGACTTCTGACGTAAGCATCAATAATCAATACCGTGTAGTACTATGCAACCACGCGTATTACTGTACTTTTACCATCGGGTAGTTCAACAGTTTAACGGTAAAACTTTCGCCGTTATTTTTATAAAAAGATAATTCTCTCGTTTTCTAACTACGACAATACTTTCGTTGTGGGGTCCATTAATGATTGTGTCGTCGTACGAATATTCCATGTTAAAACGAATATTCCCTGGCCAATCGAATATTATATTACCACTTGCTTAATTTACAAAATTTGTAAATAATACCCACAACTATAACATTTTATCAAATTCACACCATAATATTCAAAAATATATTTCGAGAAAAATTAATCTTTATTCATAAAAGTTGGGGTCTTACATTTGCTTCCTTGAACCTGTTTGTAAACCTTTTCTCTAATCCACTAGGATTAACACCTTTAGACTACACTTAGTCTAAACAGAAAATTAAATACAAATATAGAGGTCTATGATCAATTCAAGAATAATCAATTTAACAATTAAAGGCTCAACTATATACAATGATCAATTAGCACAAAAAGATAAACAATTAAATCTTACTAAATACCAGCTAAAAGCATATTAGAAGTTTAAGTACTTAGTTGCTCAAAGTTTGCACGAATCAAATCAAGTTGCTCGATAATATCAATAATTTAGTGCAAAAGGTATTCTGTGTGTTGTGTACAATCCATGCAAGTCTTACGGTTTTTATAATCCAAATCCGTACCGGATACTACCGGATGTTCAGCATCAAACCCCGGATCGCAGTCTGGGAGTAACCAAATCCAACCTCGGAGATAACCCGAGGCTGCGAGATCACAATACTGAGAACACACACCAGGAGAAGACCGATTAATCTAGGAGATGACCCCAAGTATCCGATCTCGGTCCCAACCATGGGAATAGCCACCAACCTTGGTGATGACCCCGAGGAATGCAATTTCGGAGATAACCCCGGAAATGCTTGTTTCAAATGCGACCAACTTCAATCTCGGCGGTCACAATGAGATCCACTGTACTAACTAGGCGACAACATCGGGAAGACAAGCACACTTTAAAGATGATAATGAGGACCTTCAACAAATTGTAGCAGTCCAATCTCAGCGAAACTTGAGCAACGTTTGCCTTATCAGCCCAATCCGGCGATAAAACCAGTGAGGGGCAACATCATCATCTCGTCAACACGATGCCACATCATGTCTCTATGCAACAATGTCCCACAAGACTAACCAATCACGAGTGACTATTGTGCGGGGTAACGGATGAAAGTTGAAGCTTGAAGATCGGAGGGCATCGTCCCATCTTCAATGACTTCGCACAAACTCTAATCACATGCCATCGTACAACTCTCAACAACGACAGTCCGAAATAGGTCCTGTATACCTCAAATGGATGCCCGGATTGCACTTCTGAAATTTTGAGTGGACATTACAATGCTTGAGGCACGTACTTCGAGACGACCCGACCCGAAAAAACCCAAGCCAACCCGGGTTGCCTCTGGTACACCTGCGGCTCAGCCGCAGGTACACCTGTGGCTAATATGCCTATAAATAGAGGGCTTGGGGTGCTGATTTTAAAAGAGAAAAAGACGGGGAAACCCTGCACAATTCGCTCACTTTTCGCCCATCTGATTGTATTTTCCCCCTTTTAAACACTGTGAGCTCATATATAGCCTCTTTTGTACCCACAAAAGCCAGTGTTTACCCACTCTAAAGATATAGAAGCCTTTTTTAGCCGTCAGCTGTAAGCCTTCTCACACACTTTAGAGTTTTTGTCTTCATCTTTGCACACACCCTTCTACACGTTGAGAGTCGTGTTGCTCGCTTTTGCCCAAATTTCATTCCGTGAGTTCATTCCATTCCATATATATATATATATATATATATATATATATATATATAAATTGACTAACATTATCGAGTTATGCCTCGATTGAGCCTGAACTTGATCCGAGGCGTTTATTTGCTTTTCTATATATATATATATTTATATATATGAAGCTGTGTGTTGAACTTTGTTCGATGAGCCTGAACTTGCCCGAGGCGTTTACTACTTTGATATATATATATATATATATATATATATATATATATATATATATATATATATTAATCGTGTAGCGTAATGTCGAACTACATTCGATGAGCACAGATTTTATATCCAAGGTGAATTTATTCGCTTTTATATATATATATTTATATATATATATATGAGCGTGGTGAACTACATTCGATGAGCACTGATTTTATATCCGATTGCATTTATTCGCTTTATATATATATTTATACTTATATATATATAAGCTGTTGTCGAACTCGCTCGATGAGCACTAATTTTACATCCAGTGCGTTTATTGCTTATATATATATATATATATATATATATATATATATATATTTATTCTCGTCCAACCTGGAGTTTCCTTCGTGGCAGTTGATCGCTCTTACGACTTTATTTACATTTCCGATCCCCCATAGAGGTGCTTCGTGGTTGGTGATCATGTCTGTATATATATATTTATAGCTTTTATATATATATATATATATATATATATACTGCCATCGCTATCATACAAATTGCGAAGATTACATGCGCCTAGGAATCATGTGATCATGATTCATCCCATTGGATATAGATTCGGTTCCGTGATGGACATTTTCAATGTAAAGCGACTTGTAAATTATTCTGCGTGTATCGAATTTCCTCGAGATGGTTTCCATACCCACGAGAAAGTCGACATTATTTTTGTATATTATTTTCGTACGGATGCCTCGCATCCGTCAAATAAAATCAATCAAGCCGATCACTTAATAAAGTGGGAGTGTAAAAGGTCTCAATTCCTATTAAGCATCAGGGTTTGAAAAACCTCTTTTTATAAAACATCACTGCCATATCTTGCTAAAAATTATTTTTTTACATAAATTCAAACCCTGTGTATATAGGTTCGAACGAGGCCTCGCACAACTTTCATATAACAGCACATTGACCCACACACACACTCAGATAATAGTTTCTTGAAAAGAGGCGGTCACCGTGGTAACACGGATGTCAGGTGGTGCCTAACACCTTCCCCTGCATAACCAAGTCCCCGGACCCTAAATGAATCTCGGTTTCTGAAACCAGTAGTATATGATGTCACATCATTTGGGTCAATGTGCAAACCTTTTTCGGTTGTTGTGTTGGTACAACCATTTAAAAACCAATGGCGACTCTTAACGATCCATCGTCGACATTATACATATCAGACCTTTTTCACTTATTTTTTCAAACAAATCTCACCTAAAATGAGAACACCAAAGAACAAGTAATGGAAAGGGACATCCAAAAATCCCGACGTCGACAGGTGGCGACTCTGCTGGGGACTCTCCAGTAAGAGGACATAAGTCGCTATTACAATCTTTTCAAAACTGTTATCTGCTTGTGTATGGATGTTGCATTTACATTTTTGATAACTGTGTACGAATGCATTTCTTCATTGCACTTAGTGCTTCGCACCATAACTGCTTGTGATGCTAGTGCTTCGCACTATAAATGCTTGTGATATTAGTGCTTCGTACCATATCTGCTTGTGATATTAGTGCTTCGCAGATGTCATCATTTTCATACGGTGAGACGCGATGTATGAGAATTTATGTTGTGTGGTCCCTCCACTAGGAGGTTATCTAGTCGGTGTTTGAGTACTGGACTCGTGAGAAGACTAATTCTCCGAGGCTCAGGAAAGGCACCACACAAATTCGCTCCAGTTCAAAGACCGGATTAACTTCCCGTCAAGTAGATTGCGATGATTTGGGAACCTTCATGCCAAAAAGCCGCGAGAGTAAGATAGGTCAGCCTCTAATAAACCCAAAGCGGAGGAAAGTCTCTTCATGCTCTCATTTCAATTACTTGTAATTTCAGTCCATATCTATCTCCATATAATGAGAAATATGAAGAAATGTGTACACATACATATTAACATGCTATAAACAGCTGACACCAGTTGTTCAGGATAAAAATTCCTAAAATGGACACATCACATAACATGTTATTTCCTACATTCCCTAAAGACTAAACTATGCAAGTCTTTCGTAGGGAATCAATCGGACCTACTACCTGGTCAAAGTCCAAAAAAGGAACTGCGATCAATCATGTCGTCATCCGACAAGATTGCCCGAATCGATTTCTAAGTAAAGAATTGATAGATTAAGCAAACAAATCATAGGTTTGGTTTCTACTCAAAGAATTACACCATACCACAGGTCGAGTCGTAAAATACACGTACATCTTGAATCCTCCACAAAAGGGGGAATCCCGGTCATTACCATACCTGAACCACAGTTGGATACGACCAACAAAACTCATGATGCTGCCCATCCCACTGGAGATCCAGACACTGGTGACATCAAAAAGAAAGTACTCCAAATGGAAGAGACCCTTCGCGCTTTCAAAGGAATTGGAACACACGGGAGTGTTTCATATGTTGATCTGTGTATTTTTCTTGGTGTTCATTACCCAGAAAAATTTAAAACTCCTGACTTTGAAAAATATGACGGGTTAGGAGATCCTTATACGCATTTAAAAGTATTAATTGGAGAACTTGGTTCCTATGCAGAGGATGAAAAACTCAGAATGCAATTTTTTCGAAAGAGTCTAATTAGAAAAGCCCGTTCGTGGTACACAAGATTAGACAACTCCAAAATCCATAGCTGGGAAGAGCTAGCAATGCCTTCCTCACTCAATACAGTTTTCAAACTCAGATGGCTCTTGATCGGTATCAAATTACCAAGATCAAGAAACAGTCTAACGAGTCATTCAGAGAGTATGCTCAGAGGTGGAGACGCCTGGCTGCCCAAGTTAGTCCTTCCATGACAGAATCAGAAATGGTCATGACTTTCATTGACATACAAGAAGCTCCCTTCTATGAGAGAGTTTTAGCTGGCATCGGCAAACCATTTTCTGAAATGGTCAAGCACGGGGAGATGGCTGAGATGGGATTGAAGTCAGGAAAGATTCAAGACCTAGCTGCAATCAAAGCTGTTGCGGATCACATCCAATTTGGAAATTATGGAAACAACCCCCGGAGGGTCCATAAAAAGAAAGAGGAAGATGTTTCCCTGATACTACAGGGGAAAAAAGGCAATCAAAACATTCCTATTCAAAGGAGAAACCACACTCCCTTTCCAACACAGTCTGCGAACCCTCCAGTACCAAAAGGTGAAGAAGTCAAACGCCCTCGAGTGTTTACACCCTTAGGGGATACCCTCGAGAACATTCTTAAACTTCTAACAACACAGAAGAAAATTACGCATCTTTTTCCACCAGCCAGCCCTAATGGACGGGGTTTCAATGCTGCTAGGAAATGTGCTTATCATGCCGAGGCACCTGGACATGATATTCAGGATTGTTGGGCCTTGAAACACAAGATCCAAGACCTAATAGACAACGGGGAGATCATAGTCACCAAACCCGATCAACCTCATGTTCAAGACAACCCTCTTCCTCAACACAAAGAAGATGAGGTCAACATGATTAATTGGAGCAATGGACAGAGTTCCAACTTCAGCTGTGAATCTTCCCAGACCCTCAAAGATGGTGATGACAGATGGGATTATGATAAGTTCCAATTCACAATGGAACGAAAGATGAAAGCTCTCTGCAAACAAATTGAACTATTGGCAGAACTGGTGACTTATCAGCATCAAGTGACTCGTCAGTTAATCAGCCAGGAGCATGCCAGTCTCCTACCTATTGTCATGAATATTCCCTCGTCACTTTCAGAAAATGAAATGCTAGAAGACAAAGCGATAAAGAGAGCAAACGCCAAAGCCCATCGGGATTTCGCCAACAAAAGGGAATTCACCTATTTGGGCCAACCTATGGAGGAAATCCTTCATATGTTAATCAATGAAGGAAGGATCAGTTCCCTTCTACCACCAATCAACCCCCGTTCGGGACGGTACAACTCTGATGGAGTATGTCAATATCACTCCCAGTCTCGCGGTCACAGCACAGAGGAATGCTAGGCACTCCGTCATCTTATTCAAAATTTAATCGACAGTGGTGTACTGCGCCTGGCAGATAATGACACTGTGTTGCGGGCAAGTGAGGATTCGGGTCCTACCAAGTGGAAAAGTGTGGTAGCAGTCATATCCACTGAAACTGATGGGATTAATACCTTACTCACAACGCCAACAATTCAACTCAAGGGAGGAAACAATCCTTTGAAAGTGGCCACTCTCGAGCCAATCCACTTGCCATGCAGAGCACAATATCCTATTGTTAGCTTGCGCAAGGTTCCGTGGAATTATGGAGAAGGTGAAGGATCCACCACACATACAAGCCGCTACGATTGTCGAAGGAAAATCCCTCATATCTCCCCCATCGGGTGATGAAGCCCACCACCAAATCAAAGGAGAAAATACCCATGGAGAAGATTGAAAAATTCCTCCGCGCTGTGGGTCATAATGAAGCTACAGTGGTTTTAAGCTTGAAAGAATCTCCACAACAAATATCAATTTTGGACTTGGTCCTAACTTCTGAGAATCACCGGAAGGTCTTGTTAAAGGTTCTAGAAGAAGCCTATCTCCCGACATCAGTGGATACGGAAATGTTTCAACATATGGTTGATCACATTTTCAACAACAATGTGATATCCTTCACTGATGATGACATACCGCCCGAAGGGACCGGGTCATTGCAAACCGTTGCACATTGCGGTCTTGTCCTCCGGATATATGGTAGCTGGAGTCTTAATAGATGGAGGTTCCTCTCTGAATAGTTGCCCATACGCTACCTTGGTGAAGATGAATATCAATCTCAACAGAATTTGGAGTAGCCATACTATCATCACAGCTTTTGATGGAGCCCAGCAAAATTCGGTCGGAGTAATTGAGCTACGAATAAAAATTGGTCCTCACACATTCTACGTATCTTTCCATGTGCTCAAGATAGATTCGGGATACAACCTGCTCTTGGGACGACCATGGATTCACATGGAAGGGGTAGTCCCCTCCACTCTTCATCAACAGTTGAAATACATCATCAACAATAACCTGGTCACAGTCAACGCTGAACCGGAGATTCCTCAGCACGGAGACATGCCATTCATCAATGCCAATTCCGATATGGAACCAGTCAGTTTTCATGCTTTGGAAATAAGCAATACCCAATACCATGCTATTGGAGCACCATTGCCCGAACCCAAGATTTCTGCCGAGGTAATGTCGGCCACTCAAGAAATGATGTCGTTGGGTAAAAAGCCGGGACAAGGGTTGGGTAAAGATTTCTAGGGTATCAAGTACCCAATTCATTTAACCAGGCAAGCTAGAATAGCTGGGCTAGGCTATTCTGCCAGTTCTAGTCACAAGAATCCTCATAAATATCAGCAGATTCCTTCAGCTTCAACCATGTGGCGTTTATCTTCGCCTTCAAACTCTGAGTCCGCACAACCTTCCGTAAAGGTGTCAGCCAATATAATGGCTATGTTATTTCCCAAGCCGGTACTGGTGAAAGGAAAAGAAATCGTTGTTCCAAATCCCGCAGTGGAAGAAGAGGAACGAAGAATCAAGCAAGACGTCATACGGATGATGTCCGGTATACGCATCATCGTTCATAATGAATATACCAATGGATACACCCCAGACGATGATTGCCCAGACGTAATGGCCATCATTCGGGACAGGGAGGATGATGAAAATCCCTCCATCACTGCGGTCCACCCGGACTTTACCCTTGCCAATTGGAACAACATTCCTTGATTTGGTCGACGAGGGTAAAACGGGCAAAACTCTTTCTGCCTTGTAGATATAATAACTGCTTACTTTTCTGTACAATATTAGCAGTTTATTTTGCCAGTATATGCTAACACTGTGTATGATCAACACATTCCATATATACTAAGTGAAAGCATATTTTGTTTCAGGACTCTAAATTTAGATATGCCTGTACTTGCGGATACGATGCCTCTCCTACACAAGGATTGTACCTTTGATGTAGAGATGAATTCGGCCATGATGGATATACATGATGCCATTGAGGTGCCTCCAAAAATTCAAGAATGGGTCAAAGACAAACCCAAACCCAACCTTGATCAAACCACTTCTTTCAATCTCGAAACCTTAGAAAGCCCTATGTTAATCCAGATTGGTTCAGACCTTACCGCAAACCAATGGAATGACATGGTTACGTTGTTAACCCAATTCTAGGATGTGTTTGGATGGTCTCATGAAGACATGGTGGGTTTGTCCGCTGACATTGTCCTTCATCGCCTTCCCATTAAAGAGGCATTTAAGCCAGTCAAACAGAAAATCAGGCGATTGAAACCTAAGTGGAGTTTAAAGGTGAAAGAAGAAATTATGAAACAATTTCAAGTTGGCATCATCATGGTGTCTACATATCCTGAGTGGATATCCAACATCGTGTCGTACCTAAACCTGGAGGGAAGGTGCGAGTTTGCGTGGATTACCGGGACTTGAATAAAGCTTTCTTAAAAGACAGCTTTCCCGTGCCATTTATCCACATTCTCATTGACAATACTGTGCAATACGACATGTACTCCTTTGCTGATTGCTTTGCGGGGTACCATCAGATCATGGTTGTCGAGGAAGATCGTGAGAAGACTACTTTCATCACTCCTTGGGGAACTTTTTTCTATAGACGGTTGTCATTATGCCTCATCAATGTCGGATCTACCTATCAACGAGCTATGATGGCTCTTTTCCACGACTTAATGCATAAAGAGATTGAGATCTACGTGGATGACATCATTGTCAATTCCCGGAAGGAGGATGACCATATAGACCATCTTAGAAAGTTGTTCAATAGGTTGCGTAAGTACAACTTGAAGTTGAATCCAGCTAATTACGCCTTTGGCGTTAAATCAAACAAGTTGTTAGGATTTCTAGTCAGCCACAAAGGGATAGAGTTGGATCTTGCCAAAATCCAAGCCATCCTTTGAAATGCCCATTCCTCGAGACGGAGAGAAGAAAATACGGGATTTTTGGGAAGAATCAACTTCATCAAACGGGTTTATCTCCCAACTCACAAAGAACTTTGTGAGCCAATCTTCAAGCTATTAAGGAAGAACTCCTCCATGACATGGAATGATGAGTGCGAATGCCTTCCTTACAATCAAGAAAAAATGACTAGTCAAAGCTCCGTCTTGGTACCACCCGAGGATGATATTCCCATGTTCATGTATCCATTCGTAAAAAAGTAAGTGACAATGCCATGAAAATTGCATCTTTGGGACAAAAAGATGATAGAGGCCAAGAATGAGCTATCTATTACCTCAGCAAAAGGTTTAGCAGCAGTGAACACAAGTATACTCTGATCGAAAAGACGTGTTTTGCTTTGGCATGGGCCTCCATGAGGTTACAACATTACCTCCATGGTCACACAACCCATCTCATATCCCGCGTGGATCCTCTCAAGTACGTGTTCAACAAACCTATGTTAAATTGCAAGTTGTCCAGATGGCAGTTGATCCTACAACAATTTGACATCGTATATGTGACTCAAAAGTCCATCGAAGGTCAAGGAATCGCGGATCAACTGGCCGCCGTACCTTCAGGGGATTTCAAACCCTTGGAAATATATTTCCCGATGAAGGAGTAATGGCGGCAAAGAACAACACCATCGAGACGATACACGTCAATCATGGAAGATGTATTTTGATGGAGTCATTAATATGGAAGGCTCTGGGTGGACCGATTCTTGTATCTCGTCACGGGGAAGCGATGTCAAGTCATTTGTCAAAATTACGGTTTATCGGCACCAACAATACTGTTGATATGAAGGCATCTCATGGGGCTAAAAACTTGCCCGTTCAATGGGCATCGGTGAGTTAACTATCTTTGGAGATTCGGAGTTGGTAATCAGACAATCCACCAGAATCTATCAAACCAAGGAATTACATTTGTTGCCTTACCATCGGCAGGTTTTGAAGATGGCTTTGGAGTTCGAAAAAATCTCCTTTCTACATGTTCCTCGTAATAGGAATGACTTTGCGGACGTATTAGCAACTTTGGCCTCCCTGATTCGCATATCAGACAAAGAACATTTGTCGAGCGTCACAATTTCCCTGCACAAGGCCCCAGCCTATGGGAATTACGTTGGAGAAGTATCGGATGAGCTACCTCCCATCCAACATCCTTGGTATCAGCATATCAAGGAATGTCTACGAGATGGATCTACACCGTACCGAGGCAAGCCCGACCGAGAAAAGGCGGATCCATAGACTTGCTTATGAAATTCTACGAGTGGAGATGCACTCTACAAAAGAGATGCAGGACTAGGTCTCCTCAGATGTTTAGACAAAGATCAAGCCCAAAGGCTTATGGATGAAATCCATGGCAGAGTCTGTGGCCCCCACATGAGTGGCTCCCTCCTTGTCAAGAAAGTCCTCAGGACGGGACATTACTGGCTATCCCTCAAAGCTTATTGCAATGACCACGTCAGGAGATGCTATCAGTGCCAGATTCATGGGAATGCTATACACGCCCCTCCATGGGAAATCCACAATATGAGTTCACCTTGGCCCTTCTCAATGTGGGGAATGGACATTATCGGGCCCATTGAGCCTAAAGCCAGTAATGGTCATCGATTTATCTTCACCATGAACGACTACTTTACCAAGTGGGTAGAAGCAGCCTCCTTCCCCAGGGTTACTAAAGAAGTAATCATTTCTTTCATCAGAAACAATGTCGTTTGTCGATATGGACAACCAGAGGTGATTGTGTCAGACAATGAAAAGAACTTCAACAACAAAATGATGGAGGAATTATGCAGTAAATTCCACATCAAACATCTCAACTCTGTCATCTATCGTCCGAAGATGAACGGTGATGTTGAAGCGGCTAACAAGAATATCAAGAAGATTATGCAAAAGATGTCCGCCAACCACAAAGATTGGCCTGACCTATTGCCTCTGACTCTGTTAGCCTACAGAACCTCAATGCGCACTTCAACTGGGGCAACCCCCTATGCTTTAACCTATGGGATGGAAGCAGTGCTCCCCACAAAAGTTGAGATGGAATCTCTCAGAGTGTTGATCAACGCTCAGCTGGATGAAGACCAATGGGTACAAGACAGGTATCACCAATTGTCTCTAATAGAAGAAAGGCGAACCGCGGCTATCCTCCATAGTCAGTTATATCAGCAAAGGATCGCCAGATCCTATAACAAAAAAGTCCGGCTACGGCAGTTTAAACAATATGACTTTGTTTTGAAGAAGATTCTTGACAACCAAGATCAGGCTAAAGGAAAATTCGCTCCTAACTAGGAAGGCCCGTTTATTGTAAAGGAAGTATTGACAGGAGGCGCTCTCAGATTGCAAGAAATGGACGACAATGAATTTCCCCAACTCATCAACTCGAACCGTGGTAAGCGGTAGATATATCTAAAGTAACCAAAGAAACACCACAGTGCATAATCCTTGGTCACCAGTCATTCCGGCTCTTTAAACGTTTACCACATACAACGTTTCTACACTTTTCCCCTCAGGGAAACGTACTCTTCAAGCCAGCAGCCTTGTTTTCTCCTTTGCGCTCATATAACTTAGGTCATCCCACCGCGGATTAAACCTCTTGTGTTTGCATTTTGGCTACCCATACCTGGGATCAAACTTCTCATACTTGCAGTTTATCCTCAACCAAGGATTAAACTTTCGCCTCCCCGCACTCTGACCTGCACATGGGATCACGCTTTTCTTCTCGCCCTGAGGGGCGAACTACGTCGACCTGATCTCCTCCTCAATAGGAGTACGTAGGCAACCATGTTACATGGCTCGATCGTAATAAAACAAAAACCACAAAAACATTTCTACCCTCTTCTCCTCACAAAAATAACAAAAACATTCCTACACCATTTCTGCCATATACAGTGTTGAACCTCTTACATAAGGTTTGAACTACGCAAACCTGATCTCCTCTTTAATAGGAGTATGTAGGCAGCCATTCATGTTGCGGTCTCACCCCCTACCAAAATACAAACCCTTGTCAGTTGGTACTGGGATCAAACTTCAATCCACTACATTTCATTTGGCTTCAGACCAAAGGGATGGAATTACCTGAACTCCTCCCAAATAGGAGATTCGGCGACCATCTAAGCTGCGGTCATACCTTGAAGAGCAACACCAATCCATAAGAAATGGAATTAACTAGGCTTCTCCTAAATAAAAGTACTGGCGACCATCTGTGTTGCGGTCAATCTCAGAGAGGAAAGCCACACTCCTTTCCACATTTCCATCCAGAAACTAGTCCCAAGACAACAAAGATGGTAGGGATACACATAGATCAATGATCCGTTCTGAACTATCCAGAGACAACTCAATGTCCATCCACCCAAGAGGAATTCATAATACATCAAGATCACAAGCCCTGAAGCAGCAGGCAAAATATCAAGCAAATAGCAGGGTATATCTAAAAGGGAAGTGATCCAAAAATATATTTTCCTGTCATATATATAATGTTGTTTGATCTATACAATGTAAACTGTACATGACAAAATGGCTAAGCTAGTCTGTGCAGGTAAATACAAGCTCATCTACAAGTCAAGATATATGCGAGCTAGCAAGCCCAACATGGCGTCCCTCTCAGAAGACGGAGGCGAAGCTGTGGTCTCCTGTCCGAGAATATCCACATGACCCAAAAGATCTATAGCCATCTGCATGGTGACCATATGATCATCAATATATGCGTTCATCTCTGTAATCATGCCAGTGTTAAGGGACCTCACTGCAGTACTATCTGTGACGGCTACATCTCGGGCAGATATAGCACTATCCTGCTCAACTATCACTGCATCTCTGGCTGATATAGCCTCATCCCGCTCAACAACAGTGGCATCTCTGCGATCTAATGCCTCGTCTCTCTCCAATAGAGCAGCGTCCCTCACATCAAGAGCAGTCGACATCATAGATCAAATCTGGTCTCTAAAAGCGTCATCGAGATGAAGACTACGCTCTAAAATTTGTGTCGAGTCTTTGAATCACTTGATCTTTGGTACTAGGAGAATCTGGAAGAAATCGGCAACTTGACGCCGGGCTCCTCCTCGATGTAGGAATTGATGTCCTCCATGGGCTCTACATCATCGACTCGACTTACTATCCGGTTATTACGAGATCTGCTGCGACCAATAAAATCTCTGTCTCCATCCATGCGAAATACTCTACAGAACTACCTGGATGACTGACAGAAAAAGTAGCTATCTCACGCTGATCCCAACAAGCGTATACACGAGATTGGTGCTCTGCTGAGAGGTATCGAGAAGTTGAACGCTGACCTGTCGCCCCCTCGAAAGGATGAAAATCCTGGAACTGGTCGAACTACGACATCACGGCCAGTGGGTGATAAGTACTCACACCCCTCAAGCTAGCCAGAGGGAGGAAATTCATGCCCGGAGCGTGAGTAATGAAGCTGTATGGTGAGCAAAGCCCCGAGCACAGCAATATGCTAAATGGATCTCTGATATTTGCCAAAAATGAGGACCAGGACTGAGCATTTGTACACTCCGATGGCTAAAAGGAGTATGACATGGCCACATCATGGGAGAAGCGATACCCATGTTGTCTAAGGGTACCAACCGATCTCAAGTATAACATAAACCATACGTACAACATGACCGAACTCCCTATGAACACTCCTGTAGGATACGTGCAACAATAGGATGCTAACCGCAGGGTCTCTGCTACGATCATAGGTACAATGGTGCGACCCTCTCTAAGAGCTCTCACAGCCATAATAACACCAATGTGTATCTCGTTTATATATTGTGGCATATAGACATACGACAGTACGCACAGCAGCAGTACATCAACTCTGGCCAAATGCCAATGGTCCTCCGGTGCGGTGAAATCCTTGGAATATCGTGAATAGCTATCCTCTGAGCCAAATCTGTTATACAAAAAACGCTAGGAGATCACATGGCTAGATGTCAGCTCGTCCTACACTACCCTGCGCCTCAATCCTGTGAGAGTCATGAATCGTCTACTCATATCTCCCAAAGCTAGATGCTCGCAAGGTCTGTCTAAAGGCAGCACCGTCAAACGTTCATACTCCTCCAGAGTAGGAGTCAACTCATGGGTGCCAAAACGGAATACCTGCCTATCAGGTAGCCAATGCTCTAGCATCCCGTCTACAAATCCTACAGGAACCTGAAAAGGCAATAAAGTCATGGTGGTATCAGCAAAGAATCGATCTCTGGTCACCCTATCTGGGGTGACATGTTATCGTAAAACGATCGATACCTAATGCCACCAGCGGCGGTGGGGTATGATCTATCTGACTAAGCGTCGAAGAAGACATCTCAGACGGCCGTGTCATAAGACCATTCGAGGGGTCAATCCGAATATCTCTACGGACATACATACATATGCATATAACATGATACATGCATAATAGAGATAATGGATGGCAATATGATATAGGGAATGAAAAATGGTGCATGCATTCCTAAGTATATCATCATCTAATACATCATTCAGATACGATTACAAATCAGGGGAAATGGGGCATAATAGCCCTACTACTAACAGAGGCCTATCAAAAGATATAGCGAGAATGGGGAACAACCACCCAATATCTTACAGAGGCCTATCAAAAGATATAACGAGAATATACATCAGAAGAAAAACCAGGGTCTCGATGTCTATGTCCCCAATCCTGTCCACCTGATGTAACTCCTCCTGAGTCATTGGATCTCTCTATTATGGGGATGTCATCTCTGCAGGCAAGCAAAACCGAATGGGTCGTCGAGGGGCGGGCTTTGGTGGAAGGAACTAATGACTCGCCTCTCTTTGGATCTCCGCCAAATCTTGGGATAAATATGTGTGCTCGATCCAGCTCTTAGGGTCAAGCTATCAATCTGGGTCATATGAGTTGGAGCTCGGACACAAGCTACCCAATCCGTCATCATCAAAGATCCTGGAACCATATCCCCCATGAACTGTGTGGCGCGGGACTGGGCTCCAATATCTGAGGGACCACCACCATTTGGGCGTCTCCTGAGTACATAGACCCTCTGATAATGCAAAACCATCAACCCCCAACAATGGGATATCAGTGACAGGTGACTGTGATACAGGCCAATGACGCCTGGCAGGAGGAAAGATCGGTATATGGATCTCCCCTATGGTGCTCCTACTAGCACACTCTCCTAATAGCACGCTCTCCTAAATAGAGCTCCCAGCCTCCATCAGTGAAGAGAGGAACTCTCCTTGTAGAGATCAAATACTCGACTCTAATCGGATGTCCATCCTCAAAGCCGATTGTCAAATGCTCCCCTGAATAGGGAATCCATGTAATGGTACCCGCCGTCAACAACTCCATTGTGCATACTGGCGGAGTGAATCCTCACTCTGAGGGACCTCCGGTAAAATAGAATGGTGCCATCGTCGTCCTCGTGGATAGGTATCTAAACCTAACACACTCACATGACCCAAACATGGGAGCCTCTCATAGGCCCAAAACTGCCAAAACAATGGCAAAATATCTGCTATCAGTAAACACTCTTAAACTATGAATGGGAAAAGACAAGTGAAGTACTCACCAGCAGAAATGGGTAAAATCCTAGGCAAGCCTCGGTCAAACCAAGTGAGCGCATACGCATGCCCCGGAGGAAATAGGCAAAGGTGTAAGAGCCCCAATCATACTCTCCAATACGGTCCACATCGCGTGTGGCGCTGACCAAAGTGAAAGATACCGTGGAAGAGTTATCTGCTATGAAGCAGCCTTGAATGATCATCAGGAACAATCACAGTAAAACGCGATCCTTGATCCTGACATCATCAGGCATGGGCTCACTCAGAAGCCCACTCATAGTATCTACGCTCAAAAGGACACGAGCAGACGATCCCCGCCTTTGCGCCCTCCGTAAAACTCCTAATAAGGATCGTGGCGGTAGGGGTGATATTCGCCATGCAAGGCACTGGCTCCCCTCCAAACTCCATACCTGTGATAAATTGCCAATCCATAGGCGTTATCATTACCTCGCAATCCAGCAGATGGAGTGACTGAGTCTAATGAAACCATCGCTCAAACAAAGCCCTGAGGTGACCCCAGGGACATCGACAGGGAAGGATGGAGAAGAATGCCCCGAATCCCCACTCATGCACTACCGCTCTATAGTCAGGATGAACTGCCTGGTACATGGAGTGAATGTTAAACCAGTTCCCTCGAGGCTGTGTAAATCCTGGAACCTGCATGAAATGCAGATCAACATCAGAACCCTTTAATCCTCAACAATAGGAAAGAAGGAAGATCAAAGTCTAACGTCATACCTCGTTAGCATGCAAATACATTGATGGATGTCTGCCCAAATCACCCAGCAACTCTGGGTTCACCACCTGAATGCTCGGAAGCTCCCTGCGAGGGACATGTGCAGCAGGAGCGGGGTCCTCAATAAGAATATCCGCCTCCTCATCCTCAACGTCTGGATCATATACCTGGACAGGACGTATCACGGCCACCCACCAACCGTGCGGGCATGCGGCGTGAGCGAGGACGAGGCACTTGAAGCCCTGCCAGTATGCGAAGCGATCTCAGAAGCGCTTGGTGATCCAGATCCATAATATCTGGACAACAAGTCTCCAAATCACCTCAGAAAGGGTGTGGTATTTCCTTACCTAGAGCTTTTTAAAATGCATTTATGAATATATGCATACATGCATTTACTTTAGCATATAATAGAGTTAAACTGCATGACTACACAATGCCTACATTTGGAAAATTTTTGCCATAGTCCCCTTTGAAAATAGTACTATCCCCATGCACATAGGCATGTCTAGGTGGCCATTCAGTAGCACACCTGCCCCAAAGTCATATACATAATATATGCATTAAAAGTTAAAATCATCATGCACAAGGCCAACCTCAATGCTAGGAGTACTTTGCCTTTCTACCTTTTGCTCATTGGACCTCAAATAGGACAACAAAAATAGCAGAAAAAGGTGCCAATTTGACTGTCTCAAAAGTTAAAATTTTTCACATCATTATGTTCAACATGGTTTAATACTAACATTTACTATGTTGAATATTTTTTATCAAGTCATTTGTGCATACATAATCACTACTATGTGTTTAGATGCATTTTGTGCGATAACTCACAATCTAACGGATAGAAACTGGAAAAAATACATGCATACGTTACCAGGATAGTGTAGAACACTTGTACGGTGATAGAATTTGCATAAAACAGCCCGAACTCAGCAGATCTGAAGATGGCTCACGGTTTTCTCTATGTGAAGCGAGTTGAAAATGACTTGTGAAGACCAGCCTGCAAGATTTATGATCCATGACTGGCCGCAGGCCCACCTGTGACTGCAGCAGGTGCACCTGCGTCTCCCCTATGGGGTCCCACCCCTCCGGCTTGGTCCAATTCGAGTTGAAACGAAGTTTTTACGGACTAGAAAGGTCAAATCGAGAATAAAAATGCCACGCGATTAAGCAAAACTGCATACAATCCTGGTCTTCTCAGATGAGACTTTGAATTTGTACAACACTCATTGGTAGTCACCTAAATACAAGGTATACTCTACCAATGATCCCAGTTGTCACAAGTCATATACGGCAATACCTTATACAGGTCCGATGCCGCCGACTCCGGGTCATTACCCTACGTATATCCCCGACGAGGGTTACAACGTATATCTCCGGCGGGAGTAATAACGCGTGCTCAACCGTTGACACACCTATCAACGAAGGTCAAACAGCCTTGATGTTATCTCAGCCGATGGCAAGTAAACCCATCAAAGCATTGAGGGCTGTGCGATTATTGCGTACTCACTCATAAGTCCCCAGTAGATCCCCGACGGGGATTACAACGTATATCTCCGTAGGGAGTAACAACGCATGCTCAACCGTTGACACACATATCAACAAAGGTCAAGCAACCTTGACGTCATTTCAAGCGATAGCGATTAAACCTATCAGAGCTCTAGAGCTATTCGAGGTTTTCATACCCAACCGCTTTCGTATTCGCCGGATCCGGTGGGAAGTCGTATAATGCTCCGTTGATCTACACGACAGCGAAGGTCAAGCAACCTTGACAATCTACAGATTCTCAGCCGTTGATTCAGACATCAGCGAAGGTCAAGCAGCCTTGACAGTATATCCCACAGGATTTCTCAGTCGTTGATTCACAAGTTAACGAAGGTCAGGCATCCCTGACAACATCTGCTATTGGCAGTAAATCCAACAGGATCTTGACATACTCTAGCGATACTACCCGGAAAAGTTAATGTTATCAAAGAGGATAGATGATGGAATATGTTATACATATCCTCAAACAGATTAAGCTTTATCCCCATAGATCTCTTACACATAAGAGGTACATCTTCATGATCAAGTCATAATCAAAAACACAGGGATTTGGTGATAACTCCAACATCAACATCCTAACAGATTCGGCTTACACATCGAATCTGGTCAGCTTTGCCAATCCCCAATTGAAGCAACAGGGAATCAGCAATCATCCCCAGCGTGTTGGGCTACAACCCCATACACATTCATCATACATTGGCATTATGTTGCTATCCATAGTACCATGTTCGTCTTGTTACTTTTCAAGTGTTTAGGATTCTTTATCCTACCCATTCATCACCATGCATGAGTATGATAAAGAGGGGCATCTGTAGACACTCGAAATTTTTTGAACTACTGTTACTAACATTGTAGGAGGAGGATGATTCGTCTTTTAAGAGGAACCACGAAAGACAATCCAAATCCATCTACCGGATACTCTAGGAAGTTGACATCAAACCCGGATCGCGATGCAGGAGTAACCAAATCCGACCTCGGAGATAACCCCGAGGCCTGCAGATACAATACCAGAACACACCTCGAAGAAGACCGATTAATCTCGGAGATGACCCCGAGGTATCCAGTCTCAGTCCGAACCATGGGAATAGCCACCAACCTTAGTGATGACCGCGAGGAATGCAATTTCGGAGATAACCCCGAAAATGCTTGTTTCAAATGCGACCAGCTTCAATCTCGGCGCTCACAACGAGATCCAAAGATGATAATGAGGACCTTCAACAAATTGCAGCAGTCCAATCTCAGCGAAGCTTGAGCAACGTCTGCCTTATCAGCCCAATCCGGTGATAACACCGGTGAAGGGCAACATCGTCATCTCATCAACACGATGCCACGTCACGTCTCTACGCAACAATGTCCCACAAGACTAACCAATCCCGAGTGACTATTGTGCGGAGTAACAGATGAAAGTTGAAGCTTGAAGACCGGAGGGCATCGTCCCATCTTCAATGACTTCGCACAAACTCTAATCCCATGCCATCGTACAACTCTCGACAACGGCGGTCCGAAATAGGTCCTGTATACCTCAAATGGATGCCCGAATTGCACTTCTGAAAGTTCGAGTGGACATTACAATGCCTGAGTGGACGTACATTGAGACGACCCGACCCGAAATACCCCGGCAAACCCGGGTTGCCTCAGGTAAACCTGCGGCTCAGTCGCAGGTACACATGCGGCTAATATGCCTATAAAAAGAGGGCTTGGGGTGCTGATTTTAAAAGAGAAAAAGACGGGGAAACCCTGCACAATTCGCTCTATACTCGCCCATACAGTGTATTTTCCCCCTTTTAAACACCTGTGAGCTCATATATAGCCTCTTTTGTACCCACAAAAGCTAGTGTTTACCCACTCTAAAGATATAGAAGCCTTTTTAGCCGTCAGCTGTGACGCCCCTAAAACAGGTATACATCACCCATCCTGAGTCGCCAAATACATGGTACATAATACAAATACAATCTTAAATATACAACATGAGCTGTGAGTTTTAATACAAATATTGTCTTCTAGACAGTATTTAAACCCAAAATAAGTCTTCAATACATTTATTTACACACTATTTTATAGAATAGTTAGGACTACTAATGCTATTCTCTGGACCATCACTCCGTTCCCCGACTCGTCCTAGCTATATTCTCATTTCCTGAAGAGAACAATGAAAGCAAAAGGGTGAGCTCAACTAGCCCAGTAAGAAATATTATGACTAAGATAATTCAGAATAAATTATCATTAGTCTTTAACAATGTTAAATTGATAAAATACAATAGACATCAAGTTTAACTGTAGCGGAATAAGTAATCCATTAAAAGAGTCAAGTAGAGAATAAAATCTACTATCTTTTATGATTTAAAAAGGTTTTCATCACTTTTATCGCTGAGACTCAGCTTAATAAATAATCCACACTATCCCTGCACTACGGTCAAGGATATTCATTAGTATCACAACCACAAATTATCCATGCACTACGGGCCAAGGATATTCGTGTATTCATCAATGGTCATGTACATGCCAACCACTGCCCATCAATGCACTACGGGCAAACGAGGACTTTTACCACATCATTTGTAACATTACGGTCATGATTACACCGAATAATCCCTGGTCATAATCATACCAAGTCAATCTATGAACTACAGGCCACAAATGACTTTCAATAAAATATAAACATGAGGATGATGACAATGATATAAGAATTCAATAAAACAAGTTCAAGAATTAATTTGTCCAGGAACCAATAACGTCCAAATTGTCTACATGATATTTCTTTGTGGAGTAAAATTCAAGAATGCTTAGAAGAATATTTCCATGAAAAGATACTAGATGAAGCGCAAATATCAAGGATATTCCACTAATTTCATAGATTATAGAAGTTAAAACTTTAACCAACTGAGTATAATAAAGATTGGAATAACAAAAGAAATCACCATGCATGCGATAGACCCATACAGGCGGAGTTATTCAACGAGAATACCGGTAATAGAGAACGCAGACAGTATATTCCAACGAGAATAATAAAAAGCGGAACCGGTCCCGGCGTAGAAGCATATGAACATGGATATTCCAACAAAATAATAAAGGCGGAATCGAAGTCCGGTGTAAACGCATGACGAGGATATTCCAATGAGAATAATAAAAGCGAAATCAGTCAAAGCGTAAAGCGCGCAGACGAGGATATTCCAACAGAATAATAAAGAATGGAATAATAGAAGAATTTCACAAAGTATGCGGTACTTCGCATAGATAGGTTATTCCAACATAATAACAAAGAATGGAATAACAGAAGTTCTCTTCATAAAGACTTAAGAAAGAAATAATACCCCTTACGAGTACAACAAATAATATTCCCTACCTTTGAAAGAAACTGGATATAGGAGTAGTGAGGTAGCAGGCTTCTCTTCTTCTATAGAATTTTTCTCTACAATTTTTCTCTATAATAATTGCTCTAAAGCTTTAGTGAATTGGTGAGAAATGAAGGAAGAATGAGCTTCTATTTATAGAAAAATATAGTTTTGATAATTACATGTTTTGGGGCTCGAAAAATTATGGTACAATACCTCCAACTTTTTCTTTATTTTTAATTTAGTCATGCAAGTATTATCAAACTTGCACCACCTCCCCTAATAGTAAATAATGTGATTCAATAGTAAATCATGTGAATCAATAGTTCTAGACATGTGAAAATACAAATTACAGTATAGTACCTCCATCTATACCTCCATTTTTAACTTAGTCATGCAAGTATTATCAATCTTGCACCAACTCCCCTAATAGTAACAAGAATGTGAAACAATAGTATACACATTTGAACAAATAGTTATAATCATGTGAATTAATAACAATCAATTGCTCATTTATTCGGTTAAATACCCAATTGGTCAATATAACCTCCAGACATCAATTATTATCGAAATAAATGTCGATTTTCACTAACACAAACAATTTCAACATAATGAAACTATTTTTATCAAGAATATAAATTTTGAAATTTCAAAGTTTGACTTTTCCCAAAAAAGTCAACTGTTGACTTTTGACCAAATAGTGAATCCCGGAAAATTTTGTGTTTATAGACTATTTTTACTAATTTCATCGTTCCAGACTCAAATATCACGTCCGCGTCTCCAAATTCAACTCCTAACACAACTTCAATTTTAATAACATTAATCATTAATATTATAACTCACAATATTTATCAACCAGGAAAGAGAGGGCTTTCCAATAAGGATTTCTCCCTATTGGCGCGCAATTAGGTGACCAAACCTCTCCTTGACAGAACTTCTAGACATTGTAAATATTATAATTTAATAATACGAATAACCTTGTCATCTCAATTATTGATTTAATAAAATAACATATTATGCAGATGATACTGTGACAATAATCGAATCAATAATATTAGAGATATGATGCAACAATTACTGTAGCACTAATTGAGTATAACTGAGTGACTTCTTACGTAAGCATTAATAATCAAAACCGTGTGCTACTATGCAACCACGCGTATTACTGTACTTTTACTACCGGGTAGTTCAACAGTATTAACAGTAAAACCTCCGCCGTTATTTTCATAAATTATTTTTGCCGTTTTCTAACTACAATAGTACTTCCGTTGTGGGGTCCACCAATGATTATGTCGTCGTACGAATATGACCCGACAAAAAGAATATTATATAACAACTTGCGTACTTCACAAAATTTATAAATACTACCCACAACTATAATATTATATCAAATCTACACCATAATATTCAAAAAAATTATTTCTAGAAAAGCAAATATTTATTCATAAAATTTGGGTTCTCACAATCTCTCCTCTTTATGGAATTTCGCCCTCGAAATTTACGTACGTACCTGGTATGCTGAAGAGGTGAGGATACCTCGTCAGATTCTAACTCTTGAGGTATAACCTTTGAGTATTAAATACGATTCTTCTTATCCAAGATTTTAACACGTATCTCCTCATACGTTAAATCTTTTTCTATCTCGTCCGGTTCTAAATCAATAATGTGGTTCGGGTCGTCCACATATTTACGTAACATCGATATGTTAAAAACGTTATGAACACGCGACACACTTGGTGATAAAAAGAGTCTATAGGCCACAGTTCTTACTCGATCGAGGATTTCAAATGGGCCAATTAAATCGAGGGTTGAGATTTCCTCTCTTCGTCGATTCTTGCTTCTAGAATAACGCCCTCTTGAACCTTCTTAATTCTTCACAATCATCAGCTCTGAGTGTGTAGTTTGAGCGGCTTTAACTTTATCAATTAAAGTCAATGTTAATCGTGTATTCGTTATCTTAACGTGGGTCCCTAGAGTCTTTAACTCTATCTTTATCATTTATAAGTTATACGAAATGAGTCTTTGTGTTAACAACATCGCACTCGTAAACGCATACGATCTTTTACTCAACACGTTAGCTACCACGTTCGCTCTTCCACGATGATATTGAATGGTACGATCGTAATCTTCAACAGCTCGAGCCAACGACTTTGGCGCATGTTACGTTCATTTTAGTTGAAGAAATATTTGAGGGTTTAAGAAATGGGTTTTGTACTTGGGTCAATACAAAATTCGATTTCACGCTCTAGGGTAGGCTAAGAAGTCTTCAAGAATACGTCAGGAAATCTATTAACAATAGAAATGTCATTCAAAATTGTGACTCTCATCCAAGACTTGGATAGTACGTCACATTGATACATATCAACTTGCCATCGTCATTCACGATATCACCTACAGAAAGTCTGGCTTCGGTGCATTCCACACAAGGAAGTCAACAACGAAAGGCTTGGGGCTCTTTACTTATGGCTTGATATGACAGTGATTGACTTTAGGGGTTTGGTTAAGTAAAAAGTTAGGAATATGAAAGCTAACAACCTTACGAAAAGCATGATGAGTAGTTAACCAATCGATTCCAAAAATCATATCCATGCAAATATTTTCAAAAACATAAGATCGACAGGTAACGTGAAAGTGTTGATTTGAATCAAACAAGATTTATAAATAGTAGAGGTGTGAAGGTTTCTCCCAACCTGAGTTTCAACGAGATAAATCAAAGTCTAACTTCTATAGGAGTTAAATTCAAACATTGAACACAACTAGGTGAAATAAAAGAGTGAGTAGAACCAAGATATCTAACATGGTATAGACTTATAAAAGTTTATGATTAACTTACTTGTGATAATTTTATTGGGTTCCTCGTTATGAAAAAAACGCTCTCTTAAACTCTAGGTTTTACATGCAGGACATCCTTTGGCATCACTATCCCAGTTGGACTTGACTTCACCATACGACAAAATTGAGCTAGGTGACCTTCTCTTCCGTAATTGAAACACGCTTTGAATTGCTGCGTACAGTTTGGACAGATGTGTCCCTCCTGTCCGCATTTGAAGCATACGACCGATGATCGTTCTTCTTCCTTTGAAACGAGTGCTGGTGCTGCTGTCTTTCCATAATTATTGAACCTTCTCTTCTAGAAATTTCCACTTCAATTATTTTGGCCATGATTACCACCGAAGTGGTTATCATTCTTGGCATGATAATTTCCCCCACGATGGATATCATTGTTCCGATGACCGTTGCCACCGTTACGATTATTATTGTGTTGTTGGTCGTTGCCTTTTTGTTGTGCTGACTCATTATCGCCCTCCAAAAATTGAGCCCTATTCACAACATCTGAATATAAACAAAGTTTGTGAGAAATAAGATATTAACGTATCTCAGGTTTCAAACCTCTTTGAAACATTCGCGTCATTCGCTCCTGTGATGCCCCCAAATCCGTGTAACATCGATTACAGGACATGGTGCTCACGATACAACATACATCATCATTTATCTAAGTAACTCTAATAATAATAATAATAATAATATTAACTATTACATACTTATTCAAAATAAAGTCCCAAGTCTTTACAACCTTTAATAAACTAAAACTTAAACTTAGCGTTTATCATTTACATCACATCATATCTTGAAATATAATTATTACATAAATAACTCTCATCATTTCATCTTAGACTTTCCTTTATCCTTGCCCGAGCCCTCAGCGTTATCATCCTTAACTGAAAGGTTTAAGCAAGAATGAGCACAAATTGCCCAACAAATATATAAAGTAGTTTGAGAACATACATCAGAAGTAAAAGCATTAGTATGAATATTTCTCAACAGTTGAAATAAATATCAAGAGATAAACTGGAATATCAAGATAAGAGTTCTGGAATTCTCAATAGCATACTAAGGGGTGTTAGATACCCTGAACATTACTTTGTTTCATCAAAAACCATCAGACGGTTTAACAATCCAATAGATTGTAAATGGTCTTTGCAAGTACTCCAGGTGATCAGCCTATCGTACCCTACATTGTGCACAAGTATAAGTTTAAACGCATAAGCGTAAATGGGACTATATGCCCGACATCTGTTTGCCCGATTATTCGGGTTGTTCATCTTTGTATTCATGCGAGACCTCACCAAAGCAATTTGGATTGGAAAACATTAAATAGCTTCAAAGGATTTGAATTGTTCAAACAATATACTATGTTTGCAGAAATAACATCTAGCTAGAACGAAAACTAGAAAGCATGTTTGAATATTGTTCATTGAAGGAATACAAACTTTAAAATATAACAGTTGCAATAGGAACTGAATAATCAACAGTAACGTTTCGCATCACAATTGAAGTTATAGAACTTTACAATAAATGAGCTTGCACGAATGATTAATTAATCACAAGCCCAAACTTACCCTCGCTGCAATCAACTGAATAAGAGTTGAATTAATTCATAATAAAAATAGGGTAAGAAACTTGCCTTGATCGTTGTTTACCAATAACAGATTAACGACTTATGACTATACGCACTTCACGTGCCCTACACAATTGTATAATCATGCACATCAACTATTAGCAAGGCATAGTAGTTGTAATATAAACTTTACTCTATAATTTTCAGAGTTCACTCTATGATTTTCACTCTACTATCTGCACTCTACGATTTTCAGAATTCACTCTACGATTTTCACTGACTCTACTATTTTCAGTGTTGACTCTACTATTTTCACTCTACTATCTGCACTCTACAATTTTCAGAGTTGACTCTACGATTTTTAGAGTTTACTCTACGATTTTCACTGACTCTACGATTTTCAGAGTTTACTCTACAATTTTCATTGACTCTACGATTTTCAGAGTTTACTCTACGATTTTCACTGACTCTACGATTTTCAGAGTTTACTCTACAATTTTTATTGACTCTACAATTTTCAGAGTTTACTCTACGATTTTCACTGACTCTACGATTTTCAGAGTTAACTCTACGATTTTCATTGACTCTACAATTTTCAGAGTTTACTCCGCGATTTTCACTGACTCTACGATTTTATTCCCGCTAATCTAAAGATGATATGACCATGATACTTGGACACAATAACCTTCATACATCAAGGTATTTTACAAAAATATAACATTCATAAAACTAGCATGCTAAGACCACAAACCAACTGCATAGAAAAGCGTGCAAGCACTAGTTTTATACTTAGAAAAAAATTCTGGAATTTCCAAAATTCTGCAGATTTTATTACCAACATGCATGCTTACGATTTTCATAACCTGCTCAATTTAACTCCCTTTCCTATGAAATTTGGACAGGTTGTACCTCATGTTACATACTATTTTATAAAATTATTACATATGTTAATCGAGTCATATACACCATGATCTCGAGGCTCCGAAAAACCCCAAAAATCACAGATTACTAGTTAAACCCAATTTGACAAAAATCTAGGATTTTACTTCTAGCATGCAATTAAATTATTCCTAATGTCCAGATCATCTACTCTCACATGTTTTCACATTTCCCAACATCAAACTTCAACAAACTTCCACCTTTTTGATTAATTTAGCACCTTAGAGACATTTTATCAAAGGTAGAGCATGCATTGCTTAATTCTTTGATTTTCTATGAATTTGATGCATGATTAACCCATATCTTTTGTTGTTAATGATCTATAATCATCAAACAATAGTAACATGGCAACACAAAGCCACAACAAATCATTTACCAATTTTATATGCATTTTCTTCTCATTTTTGTTATAAAAATAAAATGGGTTCATGAATTACCTTTTGATGAATTTCTTCTTGGTTTAATATGATGCTCCTTCTCCTTGCTTGTCAAATCCTCTGTAATCCTCCAAAATTAGTTCTAACTCTCTTATGCTCTCAATTTCTCTCCATGTTTATTCACTTGGTGGAATTTTCTTAAAATAAAAGTGTGTTTGTATATATGTATAGCTTTGTTAGAGTCTTTTGATTCCCATAACCCCCAACTCTAATGATTAGTTACTCACGATACTTAACACTACAATAATATAGTTAATTAATAGGAGAATGTGGGAGTTAGAGAAAATGAATGTGGGAGTTAGAAAAATAAAAAGAATTTTGATTTTAAGGAATAAAATAAATTACTTCCACCTTAGCTATTATGTAATATATGTATACTCCCTCCCTTGTCCCAATTTATTAGTCTCATGGGTCCATCAGTTCAGCTGATTTCTATTAAAAAAATACATATATTATTTTAATCAATTAATCAATTAATAAGCTATTTGACTATTTTACCCTTCGGAACAAAACTTTGCGAACCATATATCGATTCCTATTAAAGTCGACGTTCCGGACGTCAAGGGACTATCCGTTTAGTCAAATTCATTTCTGAAATTCGTAGTTGACTTTTTCCTCGAAAAAGTCAATAGGTTGACTTTGACCAAAAAGTCAATTGTGACACTTTTTCGTGATTACAGTCTATCCTGACTAATTTTGACGTTCCGGACTCGAATACACAGTCCACATATCTAAATTCTGCTCCTAACTCCAGCTCATAATTTAATATCATCCCACGTAATAAAATAGAATAATTCCCTGCTTAATTTTATTTAAATAGTTAAATAAAACTAAACCAACCATTTAAATACATCTCATCACATATCTTGAAATAACACATATATGTACCACACACATACATCTAATAAATGAAATCACCCAAAAGTTTCATATAAATTCATTTATTAACAATTCTTAAATTACATAAAAAAAATATTCAAAAAAAATAAAAATAAAACTCGGATATTACATTCACCCTCCTTTAAAAGGATTCCGTCCCTGGAATTATTACACATCAATCAAAAAGATTTGGGTAATTTTTCATCATTTTCTCCTCGAGTTCCCACGTAGCATCGTCGGCGTTGTGGTTCCTCCACAATACCTTAACAAAAGGTATTATCTTATTTCTTAACACTTGTTCTTTTCTATCGATTATCTGCAATGGGACCTCTTCGTAGGTTAAGTCCTTTTCAAACTAAATAGGTTCATACTCTATGACATGCTTGTAATCCTACTTATAGGGTCGTAGGACAGAAACATGGAACACGTTGTGTATATGTTCTGTTCTCTCTCAGGAGGTAAGGCTATTTCATAAGCTACCTCACCCACTCGCCTCAACACTTCGAAGGGTCCTATGAATCTGGGACTAAGTTTTCCCTTCTTCCCAAATCTCATTTTCCCTTTCCAAGGTGACACTTTCAAAAACACATAAGTGTCGACGTTGAAATCTCGTTGTTGCCGATGTTGATCTGCATATTTCTTCTATCGATCCTGAGCCGTCACGAGCCTCGCTCGTATTATTTTGATCACATCTGCAGTTTGTTGCACCAATTCTGGCCCTAGCAATTATCGTTCTCCCACTTCATCCCAGCACAATGGCGTTCTGCATTTCCTTCCATACAAAGCTTCATAAGGTGGCATACCGATGCTCGCATGATAACTGTTATTGTACGCAAATTCTACCAATGGTAGGTGATCATCCCAGCTCCCTTTGAAATCCATAACGCATGCTCTCAGCATGTCCTCTAACATTTGAATAGTTCTCTCGCTCTGCCCATCTGTTTGAGGATGATACGTCGTGCTCAACCTCAGTTGCGTTCCCATGCGTTCTTAAAAACGTCTCCAGAAATTTGCTGTGAACCGCGGATCACGATCTGACACAATTGATCTGAGTCGTGCGCATGCCCGAAACAATCTCTTTGATGTAAAGCTTTACCAACTGATCCAAGGTATATCTGATCATGATTGGCAAGAAATGCGCTGACTTGGTCAATCGATCAACGATCACCCAAACTGCATCGTAACCCTTCTGCGTAGTTGGAAGTCCTACCATGAAGTCCATCGTGATATGCTCCCACTTCCATTCTGGAATTTCTAAAGGTTGAAGTAGCCCGCTCGATTTCTGATGTTCCGCCTTAACTCCCTGGCATGTTAAACACTTGCTGACGCACTCTGCGACTTCTCTTTTCATATTGGGCCACCAATAATGTTGGCGGAGATCCTGATACATCTTTTTGTTTCCCGGGTGAATTGAGTAACTTGAGCTATGAGCTTCCTGCAAGATTTCTTCCTTTAATTCAGACACCGCTGGCACCCAATTTCTCTTCTCAAATCTTAATAGTCCATCACCCCCATACTAAATTTAAGCTCTTCTCCATCTGAAATTCTTGTCCTCACCTTTACACATTCCTCATCGCTGCCTTGTACTTCCTTGATTTTGTCCAATAGAGTCGGATGAGCCTCCATCATGAACAATTTCCCCTCCGCTCTCTTGGGCGTTTTATCTTGAGTTCCAATCTAGCCATCTCCTTAATTAACTCCTCTTGAGCTGTTAGCATTGCCAACCTACCAATGCCCTTTCTGCTTAGCGCATCTGCTACCACGTTCGCTTTCCCCGGATGATACAAGATGTCACAATCGTAATCCTTTATAAGTTCGAACCATCTTCTTTGTCTCATATTTAACTCCTTCTGCGTGAAAATATACTTCAGACTTTTATGGTCCGTGTATATTTCACACCTTACACCATATAAATAGTGCCTCCATATCTTTAAGGAAAATACTACTGCCGCCAATTCCAGATCATGGGTAGGATATCCCTTCTCGTAATCCTTTAATTGACGCGATGCATTCGCAATAACTTTACCATGTTGCATAAGCACACAGCAAAGTCCTTTGTGTGACGCATCACTGAAAATCACGAAGTCACCTATATCGTCAGGTAAAGACAACACTGGTTCTTCACTCAGTCTTTTCTTGAGTTCCTTAAAACTCTCTTCACATTTCTTCGTCCAGACAAATTTTACCGACTTCTTCGTTAAATTCGTCAATGTTCCCGCTATCTTTTAAAAATCTTGGATAAACCGTCTGTAATAGCCTGCCAGTCCTAAGAAACTTCTTACTTCAGTCGGTGACTTTGGTTGTTCCCAATTCTGAACTGCTTCCACCTTTGCTGGATCCACAGAAATTCTATCCTTGTCGATCACGTGACCCATAAATTGAACTTTCTCCAACCAGAATTCACACTTCGAGAATTTTGCGTATAACTTATCCTTCCTCAACGCCTCCAACACTAACCTTAAATGTCAGCATGATCTTCCTGAGTCTTAGAATAGATCAAGATATCATCTCTGAACACAACTACGAATTTATCTAAGTATTGCTTGAATACCCGATTCATCATGTCCATAAATGTTGCAGGCGCATTTGTTAACCCGAACGACATCACCAGGAACTCGTAGTGATCGTAACGTGTCCTGAACGCTGTCTTAGGTACATCCTCCTTCCTTACCTTTAACTGGTGATATCCCGTCCTCAAGTTGATCTTGGAAAAATATTTTTCTCCCTTCAGTTGATCGAACAAATCATCTATCCTAGGTAACGGATACTTGTTCTTAATCGTCACCTTGTTCAACTCTTGATAGTCGATACATAGTCTCATCGATCCATCCTTCTTTTTCACAAATAAAACTGGTGCTCCCCAAGAAGACACACTCGGTTGAATATACTTCCTATCCAATAACTCTTGCAACTGTACCATCAGCTCCTTCATTTCTGCCGGTGCCATTCTGTAAGGGGCTTTCAAAATCGATGTCGTCCCCAGTACTAAATCTATAACAAATTTGACCTCCCGATCCGGCGGAAGTCCTTGCAATTCCTCCGGAAATACATCCGAAAATTCGTTCATTACTGGTATATGTCCCATCTCTATCCCTGCTTTCTGCGTATCGACGATATGGGCCAAATATCCTACACATCCCTTTCTTAGTAACTTCCTTGCTTGCATCATCGTCAGACAACTTGAGTGTGTCAGCGACCTACTTCCATAGAATGCTACCTTAGACTGATCTGGAGTCCTAAGGTTTATACACTTCTTTTGGAAATCTATCATCGCTCCATAGTTAAATAACCAATCCATTCCTAGAATTATATCAAATTCTCCTAATTGAATTGGAATTAAATCCACGGGTAACTTATATCCCCTGATGTTTATAACACAATTTCTATAGACATGGCTAACGGGAATCATTTCCTTATTAGCAACTTCTATGTTCATAGAATATTTTAATTCTTCCTGGGGTAAATTTAATCGTTGGGAGAATTCATGCGATACGAAGAAACAAGTAGCACTCGAATCAAATAATATGTAAGCATATATATCATTGATCGAAATGATACCTGAAACCACGTCCCTGGATGCGACCGCATCCTGAACCGTCATGTTGAAAGTCCTTGCTGTTGGTCGATTCTGAATTGGTTGTCCATTAATTGCGAGATTCCCACCGCTTGGTCCCTTTCCTCCATTTCCTCCTGCTGTGTTCTTCTTTGGGCAATTCCTTGCCTGATGATCCAATGCTCCACAATTGAAGCATCCATTTCTCCTTGGTACATAGCAATTGGGAGAGATGTTCCCCTCCTGCCCGCAGTTGAAACAAACATTTTTTCCTTTTAGACATGCCCCTGAGTGATTCCTCCCACACTCCTTGCATGCCTCTGTTCTCTTCTTTGTTTCCCCTGGTTTTCCCCTAGAGTTTCTCGATTTGAAATTGTTGCTGCTACTGTTGTTATTGTTCCACTTCCTCTTGTTTGCACCACTGCTGCTGCTACCTTCCCCGCGATTCCCTCCTTCATTCTTCTTCTTTTTTTCCTTATTAAATTTCATCAGGGCCTCACTTTCGCCCTCAGCGATTATAGCTTTCTCCAGGAGAGTCGCGAAGCTTTTAAATCTGTAATAATCGAGAGTCGCTACATAGCCATGGTTTGAGACCCGCTAAAACCTCCTCATTTTTCTCTCCTCAAATTGTCGATCCGGTGAGGTATAAACCTCGCCATTTCGTTGAATTTTATGATATATTGAGGTACCGTCATGTCTTCTTCAACTTGACTCCAGAATCGCATCTCCATGCAACTCTGCATACTAACCGGAAAATAGTTCTCAAAAAGATTTTCTTAAACCCTTCCCAAGGTATCACGCTTCTCCAAATTACAGTCCGGTTTGCCTCCCACCAGAAGTTAGATTCACCCTTCAACATTTAAGTGGCGAAGATTATTTTCTGATCATCACCTACTTGGGCGATAGCGAATGCCTTTTCGATTTCCTTGACCCAAGTTTGAGCTTCGATGGGTTCAGTGGTTCCTTTGAACTCAGGGGGTCCCGCGCTCTTGAAGTCCTTGAAGTGTGCCACCTGGGCCACTGGAGGGTTATTGGCATTCGGGATTCGATTATGAAGTGCCCCCACTAACATGTCTACAAATTGCTGCATAGGATTCGTGGGATCCCCAGCATTACCGCCTGACCCCTCGGGTGTTTGATGACGTCTTCCTCTAGCCATCTATCTGTTTAAAATGAACTTAATGTTAAAATCTTATCACTTACTCTACATAATATATCAATCATAAGAAGAGACTTAATCATCACATCATATACTTAAATAAAAACATATTTATATATAAACATAACACCCAAGGTATTTCATCGTCTTATAACATTAAGCCATTTACATCACTTTAAACCAACATACTTGGTAAAAACTGAAACCAAGCTTATTATTCAAAGATAAGCGTTCTATACGCCAGTAGTAAAAGTTCATCATAATAAACTAAAAGCCCCACCTAATGGCGTGCTCATGCTCCTCATCCGCTATCTCCAGTACCAGCCCTCGGCTTATAACACGTCTAGACCGGTGCTCCTCACTTGGAAAATGATTCACCCTATGTTGAAACCTTCCATGTGCTGACTTAAATGCATACTTCATCTTGTCTATCTTAACCTTCTTATCTCTCACCTCTCCTTCTAACTCGTCTGGTTAGCTTCTCATTAACGAACACGGTCTCTCCTCTCTTCTCCCCAGAATGTGGTAATAATCTGCTTGTCAGTTTGAAGACTCTGAATCCTCGACTCTAACCCATTAATGGTATGCCCTAAGTGGGTCCTAATAGCTTCTTTCTCATCCTCCAGCCTATCCGCCTTCTGGTCTGATGCCCGTAACTTGTCAGCCAGATCCCCGTTCCTAATTATCAGGTGGTGCACCAATGCCTCAAGCAATGCTGCAGTTTGCTGCTCCCCCTGATACAGCTCCTTCAACTCATGGACCTTGTCGTCCAACTCCATAATCCTATCCATCAACTCATCCAATAAAGTATCCTCAGGTGCTTCTTCCGAGTCCTCCTCGGGTTCCTCTTCCTCTTCAGGATACTCCTTTGGGTTTGAGTCAGCTGTTGCCTCAGCTATAGGCTCAGGTACAGTTGTCACCAACTGCTTACTCACAACGTGGATATCTCTAACCTCCTCTTCTCCTGACATCCTTCAAACAAGACAAAATAATTCGTTTAGTATTTTAAAATAGATGTTTTTGTTTTTAGGAAAAAAAATAGATTTGACACAACCCCTAGAACTCTACATGAGTTCATCTCCTTATTTTCTCCACTAACTTCCCTAAGGTTATAGTCTAAGGTTCCCCACCTAAGGTTTATAACCTATTGCTTTGATACCAACCTGTGACGCCCCCAAATCCGTGTAACATCGATTACAGGATATGGTGCTCACGATACAACATACATCATCATTTATCTAAGTAACTCTAATAATAATAATAATAATAATAACTATTACATACTTATTCAAAATAAAGTCCCAAGTCTTTACAACCTTTAATAAACTTAAACTTAGCGTTTATCGTTACATCACATCATATGCGGAAATATAATTATTACATAAATAACTCTCATCATTTCATCTTAGACTTTCCTTTGTCCTTGCCCGAGCCCTCAGCGTTATCATCCTTAACTGAAAGGTTTAAGCAAGAATGAGCACAAATTTCCCAGCAAGTATATAAATTAGTTTAAGAACATACATCAGAAGTAAAAGCATTAATATGAATATTTCTCAACAGTTGAAATAAATATCAAGAGATAAACTGGAATATCAAGATAAGAGTTCTAGAATTCTCAATAGCATACTAAGGGGTGTTAGATACCCTGAACATTACTTTGTTTCATCAAAAACCATCAGACGGTTTAACAATCCAATAGATTGTAAACGGTCTCTGCAAGTACTCCAGGTGATCAGCCTATCGTACCCTACATTGTGCACAAGTATAAAGTTTAAACGCATAAGCGTGAATGGGACTATATGCCCGACATCTGTTTGCCCGATTATTCGGGTTGTTCATCTTAGTATTCATGCGAGACCTCATCAAAGCAAGTTGGATTATTAAACATTAAATAGCTTCAAAGGATTTGAATTGTTCAAACAATATACTATGTTTACATCAATAACATCTAGCTGGAACGAAAACTAGAAAGCATGTTTGAATATAGTTCATTGAAGGAATACAAACTTTAAAATATAGCAGTTGCAATAGGAACTGAATAATCAACAGTACCGTTTCACATCACAATTGAAGTTATAGAACTTTACAATAAATGAGCTTGCACGAATGATTAATTAATCACAAGCCCAAACTTACCCTCGCTGCAATAAACTAAATAAGAGTTAAATTAATTCATAATAAAAATAGGGTAAGAAACTTGCCTTGATCGTTGTTTACCAATAACAGATTAACATTTTACAGCTATATGCACTTCACGTGCCCCACACAATTGTATAATCATGCACATCAACTATTAGCAACGCATAGTAGTTGTAATATATAATTTACTCTATAATTTTCAAAGTTCACTCTATGATTTTCACTCTACTATCTGCACTCTACGATTTTCAGAGTTCACTCTACGATTTTCACTGACTCTACGATTTTCAGTGTTGACTCTACGATTTTCACTCTACTCTCTGCACTCTACGATTTTCAGAGTTTACTCTACGACTTTCATTGACTCTACGATTTTATTCCCGCTAATCTAAAGATTATATGACCATGATGCTTGGACACAATAACCTTCATACATCAAGGTATTTTACAAAAATATAACATTCATAAAACTAGCATGCTAAGACCACAAACCAACTACATAGAAAAGCGTGCAAGCACTAGTTTTATACTTAGAAAAAAATTCTGGAATTTCCAAAATTCTGCAGATTTTATTACCAACATGCATGCTTACGATTTTCATAACCTGCTCAATTTAACTCCCTTTCCTATGAAATTTGGACAGGTTGTACCTCATGTTACATACTATTTTATAAAATTGTTACATATGTTAATCGAGTCATATACACCATGATCCCGAGGCTCAGAAAAACCCCAAAAATCACAGATTACTAGTTAAACCCAATTTGACAAAAATCTAGGATTTTACTTCTAGCATGCAATTAAATTATTCCTAATGTCCGGATCATCTACTCTCACATGTTTTCACATTTCACAACATCAAACTTCAACAAACTTCCACCTTTTTGATTAATTTAGAACCTTAGAGACATTTTATCAAAGGTAGAGCATGCATTGCTTAATTCTTTGATTTTCTATGAATTTGATGCATGATTAACCCATATCTTTTGTTGTTAATGATCTATAATCATCAAACAATAGTAACATGGCAACACAAAGCCACAACAAATCATTTACCAATTTTATATGTATTTTCTTCTCATTTTTGTTATAAAAATAAAATGGGTTCATGAATTACCTTTTGATGAATTTCTTCTTGGTTTAATATGATGCTCCTTCTCCTTGCTTGTCAAATCCTCAGTAATCCTCCAAAATTAGTTCTAACTCTCTTAGGCTCTCAATTTCTCTCCATGTTTACTCACTTGGTGGAATTTTCTTAAAAGAAAAGTGTGTTTGTATATATGTATAGCTTTGTTAGAGTCTTTTGATTCCCATAAACCCCAACTCCCATAACCCCCAACTCTAATGATTAGTTACTCACAATACTTAATACTACAATAATATATTTAATTAATAGGAGAATATAAGAGTTAGAGAAAATAAATGTGGGAGTTAGAAAAATAAAAAAAAAATTGATTTTAAGGAATAAAATAAATTACTTCAACCTTAGCTATTATGTAATATACGTATACTCCCTCCCTTGTCCCAATTTAATAGTCTCATGGGTCCATCAGTTCAGCAGATTTCTATTAAAATAAAAATACATATATTATTTTAATCAATTAATCAATTTATAAGATATTTGACTATTTTACCCTTCGGAACCAAACTTTGCGAACCATATATCGATTCCTACTAAAGTCAACGTTCCGGACGTCAAGGGACTATCCGTTTAGTCAAATTCATCTCTAAAATTCATAGTTGACTTTTTCTCGAAAAAAGTCAACGGAGTTGACTTTGACCAAAAAGTCAATTGTGACACTTTTCGTGATTACGATCTATCGACTAATTTGACGTTAGGACTCGAATACACAATTCGCATCTCTAAATTCTGCTACTAACTCCAACTCATGATTTAATACCATCCCACGTAATAAAATAGAATAATTCCCTCCTTAATTTTATTTAAATAGTTAAATAAAACTAAACCAACCATTTAAATACATCTCATCACATATCTTGAAATAACACATATATGTACAACACACATACATCTAATAAATGAAATCACCCAAAAGTTTCATATAAATTCGTTTATTAACAATTCTTAAATTACATAAAAAAAATTATTAAAAAAAATAAAAAAAAAACTCGGATATTACAGCTCCTCATTATCGACCAAATGGGATGCAAATCGGGACAACTCTGCAAATTTAGCCTCATACTGCGACACGGTCATATTATTTTGCTCTAGCTTGATAAACTCCACCTCCTTCATGTGACGAATACTTTCGAGAATGTACTTGTCGTTGAACAACTCTTGGAACTTCTCCCAAGACATCTTGAGTGCGTCAGTCTAGGTACGTTTTACAGATTCCCACCAATGATCTGCTTCTTCACGCAACATAAAGGTAGCAAAGGAAACCTTTTGCTCCTCGGAGCATCCCAAGACCTCAAATATCTTGGTGATCTGCTTTAACCACCTCTCCGCCTTAAGTGGTTTTGGCTTTCCCAAAAACTCCAGTGGTCCCAGTTCCTTGAATCGCTTAGAGATGACCAACCTTGGGTTGCCATTGTTTCCTCTGCATTATGAGCGAGGCAGAGCTTTGATGTTGCATGAATTCTAAAAGCTCCTAAACGTCTCGTCGTTAAATCGATTGATCGGTGTTGTTGTTTCTGAGGAGGATTATCGCCATCTTGTTGTACATTGTCACGATTATTGATCTGTGGAGACTCGGCGGTCTCTGTGCTCCATTGCTATTCTCAACATTTTCGGATGTCATTTTCAAACACTGCCACAAAACAAGGGTTAATTAACATATCACATATTATCCTTATACTCGTGAGACCAATTAAATACCTAATAAACTTAGGTAGGTCATACTAATGAAGAATTCCCCATCTCTCCCTCCTAGTTCTTATCTCACATCTCACCAGGATCATATCCCTAAGCTTTGATACCAAATGTGACGCCCCCAAAACAGGTATACATCACCCATCTTGAGTCACCAAATACATGGTACAGAATACAAATACAATCTGAAATATACAACATGAGCTGTGAGTTTTAATACAAACATTGTCTTCTAGACAGTATTTAAACTCAAAATAAGTCCTCAATACATTTATTAACACACTATTTTATAGAATAGTGAGGACTACTAATGCTATTCTCTGGACCGTCACTCCGTTCCCCGACTCGTCCCAACTATATTCTCATTTCCTGAAGAGAACAATGAAAGCAAAAGGGTGAGCTCAACTAGCCCAGTAAGAAATATTATGACTAAGATAATGCAGAATAAATTATCATTAGTCTTCAACAATGTTAAACTAATAAAATACAATAGACATCAAGTTTAACTGCAGCAGAATAAGCAATCCATTAAAAGAGTCAAGTAGAGAATAAAATCTACTATCTTTTATGATTTAAAAAGGTTTTCATCACTATTATCATTTGAGACTCGACAATAAATAATCCACACCATCCCACTTTTCTACGGTCAAGGATATTCATTAGTATCATAACCACAAATTATCCATGCACTACGGGCCAAAGATATTTGTGTATTCATCAATGGTCAAGTACATGCCAACCACTGTCCATCAATGCACTACGGGCCAATGAGGACTTTTACCACATCATTTGTAACATTACGGTCATGATTACACCGAATAATCCCTGGTCATAATCATACCAAGTCCATCTATGCACTACAGGCCACAGATAACTTTCAACAAAATATAAACATGGGGATGATGATAATGATATAAGAATTCAATAAAACAAGTTCAAGAATTAATTTGTCCAAGAACCAATAACGTCCAAATTGTCAACATGATATTTCTTTGTGGAGTAAAATTCAAGAATGCTCAGAATAATATTTCCATTAAAAGATACTGGATGATGCGCAAATATCAAGGATATTCCACTAATTTCATGGATTATAGAAGTCAAAACTTTAACCAACTGAGTATAATAAAGAATGCAATAACAAAAGAAATCACCATGAATGCGATAAACCGCACAGGCAGGTTATTCCAACAAAATAATAAAGACAGAATCAGGTCAGGCGTAGAACGTACAGACAGGATATTCCAACAGAATAATAAATAACAGAACCACGTTATGCGTAAACACACAAACATAATGTTCAAACAGAATAATAAATAATGGAATAAGTTATGTTCCATTTTTATTATTTCGTCTTTATTATTTTGTTGGAATATCATGTCTGTGCTATAAAAGATAGCAGATTTTATTTTCTACTTGACTCTTTTAATGGATTGCTTGTTCCACTGTAGTTAAACTTGATGTTGTTATATTTTATTAGTTTAACACTATTGAAGGCTAACGATAATTTATTCTGCATTATCTTAGTCATAATATTTCTTACTGGGCTAGTTGAGCTCACCCTTTCTTTCCTTTGTTCTCTTGAGGAAATGAGAACATAGCGAGGGACTAGTCAAGAAGCGGAGTGACGGTCGAGAGGATAAGCATTAGTAGTCCTCACTATTCGTGAAATAGTGTATTAATAATTGTAATGAGGACTCCTTTTGAGTTTGTATAATCTCTAGTAGACAATAATTGTATTCAAACTCACGATTATGTTTTGTCGTATTATATACACGACAATTGTATTAGTAAGTTGTATTTGAATTTTGTACCATGTATCTGGCGACCCAAGATGGGTGATGTATACCTAATTTTGGGGGCGTCACAGTTGGTATCAAAGCTTACGGATATGACCCCTGGATAAGATGTGAGATAAGAACTAGGAGGGGAGAGACGGGGAATTCCTTCGCTAGTATGACCTACCTAAGTTTATTTGGTATTTAATTGGTCGGTCAAAGTATAGGGATAATATGTGATATGTTAATTAACCCTTGTTTTGTGGCAGTGTTTGAAAATGGCATCCGAGAATGTTGAGATTATCAATGGATCACAGGAGACCGTTGAGTCTCCACAGATCAATAATCAGGATAATGTGCAACCAGAGGACAATACTCCTCATGAAAATAATAACACCGATGAAATGGTGAATGATGGGATGGTCAGAGGCTTTATGCAATTCATTCAACAGCAGGCGAGAGCGGCTCCTGTCCAAAATGTAGGTAGAAATACTGATAACTCTCGGACGGTCACCGCTAAGCAGTTTAAGGAGCAATTCATGCAACAACGGGTGAAGGCAGCTCCTGTCCATAATGCAGGTGGAAACAATGGTAACCGACGGTTGGTCACCGCTAAGCAGTTCAAGGAGCTAGGACCACCGGAGTTTTTAGGAAAGCCAGAACCACTTAAGGTGGAGACATGGATAAAGAAGATTACCAAGATATTTGATGTCTTGGAATTCTAAGAGGAGCAAAAGGTTCCATTCGCCACCTTTATGTTGCGTGAAGAAGGAGATCATTGGTGGGAATCTGTAAAACGTATCCAGCCTAACGCACTCAAGATGTCTTGGGAGAAGTTCCAAGAATTATTCAACGATAAGTACTTTCCTGAAAGTATTCATCACATGAAGGAGGTAGAATTCATCAAGCTGGAGAAAAACAATATGACCATATCGCAAAGACGAGGCTAAGTTTCATTGGTTATCCGGTTTGCATCCCATTTGGTCGATAATGAGGAGCGAATGAGCCGTGAATGTTTTTGCGAGGTTTGAAACCCGATATACGTCAATACCTCATTTCTCACAAACTTTGTTTATATTCGGATGTTATGAATAGGGCTCGATTATTGGAGTAGCGATAATGTGTCAAGATAACCAAAAAAGGCAACGACCAACAACACGATAATAATCATACCTATGGCAACGATCATCGGAACAATGATAACCATCGTGGGGGATATTATCATGCCAAGAATGGTAACCATTTCGGTGGTAATCATGGCCAAGATAATAAGAATGGACATTTTAAGAAGAGAAGGTTCAACAATGACGTGAAGACATCGGCACCAGCACCCGTTTCAAAGGAAGAAGAACGACCATCGGTCATATGTTTCAAATGCGAACAGGATGGACACATCGAGTCCAAGCTATCTGTGACAATCCAAAACGTGTTTTAATTGCGGAAGAGAAGGTCACTTAGCTCGATTTTGTCGTATGGTGAAGTCAAGTCCAACCGGGATAGTGATGCCAAAGGATGTCCCAGACAAGCCAAAGCTGGTAGCTTAAGAGAGAGCATTTTTTTTTCTCATGACGAGGAACCTGAATAAAATTATCACGGGTAAGTTAATCATAAGCTCTTACGAAGTCTATACCGTGTTAGATACCGGTTCTACTCACTCTTTTATTTCACCTAGTTGTGTTCAATGTTTGTACTTAACTCCGGAGAAGTTAAACTTTGATTTATCTATTGAAACTCCATTGGGAGAAACCTTCGTTACCTCCATTATTTATAAATCTTGTTTGATTCAAATTGACACTTTCACGTTACCTGTCGATCTTATCTCTTTGAAAATTATTGCCTTTGATGTGGTTTTTTTTTTAAACGATTGGTTAACTACTCATCATGTTTTTCATAAGGTTGCTAGCTTTCATATTCCTAAGCAACCTATTATGCGAATTTAAGCAACCAAACCACTAAATTCAATCATTGTCATATCAAGCCATAAGTAAAGAGCCCCGATCCTTTTGTTGATGACTTCCTTGTGTGGAATGCACCGAAGCCAGACTTCTATAGGCGACGTCGTGAATGACGATGACAAGTTGATAGGTATCATTGTGAGGTGCTATCTAGGTTAAGGGATAGAAGTCACATTTGGTATCAATGTGACGTCTTATCCAAGTCTTGGATGAGAGTAATGATTTTGAATGATATTTCTATCATTAATAAATCTCTTGACGTATTCTCGAAGACTTCTTAGCTTACCCGAGGCGTGAAATCGGATTTTGTATTGACACCAAAGATAAAACCCATTTCTTAAACCCTCAAAATTTTTCTTCAACTAAAGCGAGCGTAATATGCGCCAAAGACGCGTTGACTCGAATTTGTTGAAGATTACGATCGTATTATTCAATATCATCACGGAAGAAGCGAGCGTGGTAGGCGGCGTGTTGAGTAGAAAGATCGTATCGTTTACATAAGTGCGATGTTGTTAACACAAAGACTCATTTCGTATAACTTGCAAATGATGAAGATAGAGTTAAAGACTCTAGGGACCCACGTGAAGATAACGAAAATACGAGTAAAATCGACTTTAATCGATAAAGTTAAAGACGCTCAAGCTACATACCCGAATCTGATGAATGTGAAGAAGAAGGTTCAAGAGGGCGTTATTCTAGAAGCAAATGTTGCTGAAGAGAGGAAATTTCAACCCTCGATTTAATTGGCCCATTTGAAATCCTCGATTGAGTAGGAGTGGCTTATAGAATCGTTTTACCGCCAAGTATGTTGCGTGCTCATAACATTTTTAACGTATCAATGTTACGTAAATATGTGGACGACCTGAACTACATTATTAAATTAGAACTAAACGATATAATAAAAGATTTAGCGTATGAGGAGATACATGTTAAAATCTTGGATAAGAAGGATCGTATTCAACACTCAAAGGTTATACCTCAAGAATTAGAATCTGAAATGAAGTCAAGGGATCCTCACCTCTTCGGCATACCAGGTACGTACGTAAATTTCGAGGACAAAATTTCATAAGGAGGGGAGATTGTGAGACCCCAGATTTTATGAATAAAAATTTTATTTTCTCGAAATAGTTTTTTGAATATTATGGTGTGGATTTGATATAATGTTATAGTTATGGGTAGTAGTTACAAATTTTGCAAAGTACGCAAGTTGTTATATAATATTCGATTGGGTGGGAATATTCTTTTATCGGGGAATATCAAATGACGACAAGACAATCATTAGTGGACCCCACAATGTAATTATTATCGGATTGAGAAAATGACAAAAAATACGTTATGAAAATAACAATGGAAGTTTCACCGTTAACTATTGAAACACCCGGTGTTTAAAAAATACGATGTACGCGTGGTTTTCATAGTAGCACACACAGTATTAATTATTGATGCTTAAGTGATAAGTCACTCGGTTTTGTTGGTATTATTAATGTAATAATACAAAAATCTTTTATATAAAAGCAGAATACTTTTATAAAGTTATTCTATAAATAGAATATATTATATTCCATTATGCATAGTGTTGCATAGTGTCTGTAAGACCCCAACTTTTTATAAATAAAATCGAATTTCCTCTAATTATTATTCTTGATTAATAAGGTGGTAATTTGATATAATGCTTTAGTTATTGGTGAAATGTGCAAAGTTTACAAAATAAGCAAGTGGTTATAAAATATTCATTATTATAGGAGAATATTCGTTTTGGTCGTGGAATATTCTTTTGTCGAGGAATCTTAAATGCAATTTAGTAGCGATCATTTGTGGGCCCCATTGAAAAGCAGATGGATGAAAGAAAAGCGACAAAGATTGAGTTTTATAAATAACGGCGTAAATTATTACTGAATTATCACTTTGTTGGATTACGGTGGTTAAAATCTGATGTCTGGCGTTGTTGCCGCGATGCTTTGCGGTATTACCGCGATATTTTGAATTATTGATCCTTACGTAAGAAGGCACTACTCGATAATTATTACGATGAATTCTTTATTCGATATTATATTTTATTGATTCAATAATTCTTTGCGTTGATATTTTATATTCTTTGTTGTTTCAATAATTGTCATTACGGTATTTCCATTATCAAATCAATAATTCATATTATTTGAATAATATTATCGAGATAACATTATTGGCAATGTCTATAAAGTTACATCTAAGGAGAGGTTTGGTCACCTAATTGCTTGCTTGATAAGGAGAAATCCTTATTGGAAAACCCCTCTTTCCTTGGAGCTACTGGTTGTCGTAATTGTGATTACGTAATATTATTTGTGAATAATTAATTATTGATTTATATGATAATGAAATATTTATTTGATATAAATGATGGATTTATTTATTTTTGTGGATATAGATGGAGAAAATTTTTAATGTAACAATTGTTGAAAAGTTAATATTTATCTTTTTACGATAAAATAATTCATTTAAATATATTATTTTAATAATATATTGATGGTGATATTTTTACAATAAATTCATGGTTTATAAATAGATGAGGTGGAAGAGAGAAGATAGAATTGGAATTATTTAATAATTGTAAATATTTTAATATATATATATATATATATATATATACATATATGTGTGTGTGTGTGTGTGGAAGAAGTGGTGGGGGTAAGAGAAGAAAGTGGGGGAAGAGAGAGAGTTAGTGGAGAATTATGCGAAAGGAAGAAAGAGAAAGGGAAGATAAGGAAATTAGAAAAATTATCCGTTTGTGGATTTCAGATATTTTCGGTCTGGAATTTGGAAAAACTTTCTTCTGCAAAGTTGTAGAGAATTGAATTTCCTATAAAAATTCGCAAGTTTCGAATTTTTCTGATAACCGGACTATTTTCTATGAATTGTTGAAGTTTCGGAAAAATAAAATGATTTTTATTAAATTTATGGGGGGACCCACTTTTTGGTTGGAAGAATTCACATGGGCTGCTGATTATTTTTCATGAATGGCATGCCTGACTTTTGAAAATAGTGGGTGGCGTAGGAAATCAAAAGAAATAATATTAATTTATTATTTTAGTCTCATTTGGCGTTCTAGCATTTTCCTATAAATAGAGGGCTAAGTTAGAATTGAAAATCACACCAGAAACAAAGTTTTCTCTCTTTCTCTCTCTATATTATCGAGCGTATTCTTGTGAGTATACTTTGAGTGTTGCTATACGGTGCTAGTTTCTATCAGCACCATACCGAAATTCAATCAGAAGTACGGTTATTTTGAGGTAAGGGATGTTGTTTCTTTTTAAATGATATTATCTTCTTCAATATCATTAAGCAAAAATATTGTTCTGAACTTTTTATCAATTTGGAACTTTTTCATGTCGGAGTTACTATTCATGAGTTACTATTCACGAGTTACTATTCATGAGTTACTATTCACGAGTACTATTCACGAAGCGTGAAGATGTTTTTTTATGAAATTTCTATCTTTTTTGTGTCGGGGTTACTATTCACGATATGCGGCCTTTATTCACGATATCGACATTATTCACAAATACTGGTCTTATTCACGAAAAATGAAATTTTCTCTTTTCTTCCAGATGTCTTTTATGGTTACTATCTTTGATTGTATCCATGTTTTGATCTTTATTTGTGAATTCTACTTCACACTTGGTTATTATGGAGTATTATTGAATTTGGATAAACCGAAATACGAATCCCTAATATTTGTCCTTCTATCTTACTGGATTCGTTCTCTAAAATGTTTTTCATCATCCTCAGTCCTTAATGGTGATACTTGATGAATATCTTTGGCATGTAGTGCAAAGATGAATGATTAAACTGATGAATCTCTTTTGCCCGTAGTGCAAAGATGAACAGGTGTTGAGATGAACATGACCAACTGGTGATACAAATGAATATCTTTGGCGCTGTAGTGCAAAAGATGATTAAAGATTTATATTGATTGTTGTTCTGAGGATGAAATATTGATGATGGACTTTTAAATCTTAGAAGACAATAGAATTCATTCTCTCGTGACTCTTCTAATGGATTGTTGTTTCATTTGCATTTGTTGATCTAAAACTCGTTGTCTATTATATTTTATCAGATTTTTCCCTGTTGAAGACTAACGATAATTTGTTGTATATTATCTTAGTCATAATGTTCCTTACTGGGCTAGTTGAGCTCACCCTTTTCCTTGTTGTTCCATTTTTCTTCTCGAGGCGAGAATGTAGCGAAGTACTTAGTCGGGGTATGGAATGAAGGTTCTAGAGAGAGTTGTTTAGTAGTCCTCACCATTTTTGTAAAATAATGTATCAATAATTATGATGGGGATTTCTTTGCGTGTGGATATTGTCTAGACGGCAATATCTGTATTTAAACTCACAGTTTATATGTTGTAATAATAAAGTTGTAGTTATTTCAGTACCATGTATTTGGCGACTCAGAATGGGTTGGGTGGAATGGACCTATTTTGGGGGCGTCACAGTTGGTATCAGAGCTTAGGGATATGGTCTTTGGCGGAGATCGGGGAATAGAACTAGGAGGGAGAGATGAGTAAACCCTTTGCTAGTGTGTCCTACCTAAGCTTATTTGTTGGTCAGGTCATAATATAGGGATATTATGTGACATGCTAATTTGTTTAATTAACCCTTGTTTTATTACGATTATTTGAGAATGTATTTGAGAATATTATTAATGAGTGGAGTAAATGAGACCAAGTGGAGATGCCTGTATTTACCAACGAGGAGAACATGCAGCAGTGGCAATGTTCCTCGATGAACAACACCACCTGAGTAGTAGATGATGAGCGAGGGGATGTTTAGAAGCTTTTTGCAGTTCATGCAAAATCGAGACGAGGAGACTCGTGTACAAAATATGGGTGGAAATGATGGCAATGCGCGGTCTATCACAGCCAAGCAGTTCAAGGAGTTGGGACCACCAGATTTCCATGAAAAGCGGATCCGATCAAAGCGAAATGTGGGTCAAACAAATTACAAGGATATTTGATGTCTTGGGATGCGGAGGAAGAAGGTTCCATTCGCCACCTTTATGTTTCGTGGTGAAGCAGATTCTTTGGTGGGAATCGTGAAGCATACTGACCGGATGCACTCAACATGTCTTGGGAAAGATTTGAAACTTTTCAATGACAAGTACTTTCACGAAAGTATTCGTCATATGAAAGAGGTAGAGTTTATTATTTGGAGCGAGAACAACATGACGGTGTCCCAAAGTATGAAGTGAAGTTTCTTGAGTTGTCGAGTTTGCACCTCATTTGGTAGAGAATGAGGAGCGTGTACGCGGATGTTTACGAGATGTCTAAAACCCGAGATTCGTCAATACCTTATATCTCATAAATTTTCTTTATATTGAGATGTTTAAAGCGAGGGCTCGATTGTTGAAAGCGAGATAGTAAGTATACTTAGCAGGGACCACAACTGAGGTTGGTCATATCGGTGTGCAATGATCATCGAGGCGTTGATAACCGGTGAGGAGGAAAGAATACGGACAAAAGCGGTAACCACTCGGTGGTAATCATGGACATGATAATAGGAGAGGTGAGTCAGTGGAAATTTGAAAGAGGAGATTCAATAACGACGGAAGACATCGGCACCAAAGCACCAACAACAAATTTAGGGAGGAGAGCGACCGCCGGTTAGATGTTACAAATGCGGGAAGGAGGGACATATCACCCAAAGCGCCCACAACAATCCAAGGTATGTTACAACTATGGAAAGGAAGGCCACATCACTCGAGATTGTACTATAGCGAAACCAAGTTCAAGGAGTGGTGATTTCAAGGGTCATCCGGATAAGTCGAAATCACGGTCACGGAAGAAGGCGTCGTGGTATCGGCCAAAGCGTGAGGAACCAAAGCGAGGTGATCACGGGTAAGCTAATCATGAATTCTTGCAAAGTTTATACCTTACTAGATATCTGGGGTTCTACCCATTCTTTTATCTCTCGCCTTGTGCTCAGCGTTTAAACTTGACTCAGGAGAAATTAGATTTTGATTTATCTGTTGAAACTCCGTTGGGTGAATCCTTCGTTACATCTACGGTTTATAAATCTTGCATGATCCAAGTTGGCACTATCACATTACTGTTGATCTTATCTCTTTAAAGATACTTACTTTTGATGTGATTTTAGGAATTGATTGGTTAACCACTCATCATGCCAAAATTGATTGTTTTTAAATTAAGGTTGTTAGTTTTCATATTCCTAACCAACCTGTCATATGAATTCAAACCACTAAACCACAAAGCTATTTGTTTATTGAAAAACGAATGTCAAGCTTTCTTAGCCATGTTATGGACTTAAACAATAATACGTCAGATTTGAATGATATTTACGTTGTTAGTAAATTTCACGACGTATTTAAGTAAAGAATTTCTTAGCCTACTCCCCGAGGCGTGATATTGAATTTGTATCGACTTTAAATCAAATTTACAAAACCCATTTCTAAAATCTCATATCGAATGGCTCCTATTGAGCTTCAGGAGTTAAAAACCCAACTATAGAAGTTGATACCCGAGCCTCTATCTTATGACTTCCTTTGTGGAATGCATCGAAGCCAAACTCTCCGTGAGGGGCGCCATATTCGTATGGTAGTAAAGCGATAGGTGCTATTGTGATGTGCTATCCAAGATTGGGATATGAGTCACAGTTGAGAGCAACCTAAGTCAGTAATCAAAATACGTAGCTTTCTAGGCTTAGTTGGTTATTATCGGAGATTCGTTGAAGGATATTCTCAAATCGCTATTCCATTAATGCAGCTGACTCGTAGAGATACAAAATTTGAATGGAGCAAGGAATGTGGGAAGAGCTTCGAAGAACTTCGAGAGGAGACTCATTTCAAACACATGTTACGACCATGACATCCCGAAAAAGCGAGCGTAGTAGGCGGCGTGTTGAGTAGAAGATCGTATACAAATCACGAGTACGATATTGTCAAAGACTAATTTTCGTATAATTTACAAATAATAGAGATGGAGATGAAAACTCTAGGTACCCGCGTGATGATATCTGAGTATAATCGACTTTAATCGATAAAGTTAAAGTCATTCAAGCTACACACCGAGGTGATGAATTTGAAGAAGGAGGTGCGAAGTTGTTATTTAAAAGCGAGAATCGGTGAGGTGAGGAAAGCTCAAACCTTCGATTTATTAATCCATTTGAAATTCTCGATCGAATAGGAACTATGGCCTATAGACTCGTTTCACCGCCAAGTATGACGCGTGTTCATAACGTTTTTCATGTATCGATGTTACGTAAATATGTGGATGACTCGAACCACGTCATTGAGTTAGAACCGGACGAGATAGCCGAAGACTTACGAGGAGGTACCTGTCAAGATCTTGGATAGGAAAGAACATGTCCTATGTACCAAGGTTATACCACAAGTTAAAGTTTTGTGGAGAAACCATACTATTGAGGAAATGACTTGGGAGTTGGAAACGGAAATGAAAGCGAGGTATCTTCATCTTTTCGAAACACCAGGTACGTACGTCAATTTCGAGGATGAAATTTCATAAGGAGGGGAGGTTGTAAGACCCCAACTTTTTATAAATAAAATCGAATTTCCTCTAATTATTAGTCTTGATTAATAAGGTGGTAATTTGATATAATGCTTTGGTTATGGGTGAAATGTGCAATGTTTACAAAATAAGCAAGTGGTTATAAAATATTCATTATTGTCGGAGAATATTCGTTTGGTCGTGGAATATTTTTTGCCGGGAATCTCTCAAATTAATGATAGCCTTGATCATTTGTGGGCCCCATAACGGAAAACAGATAGATGAAAGAAAACGACAAAGATTGAGTTTTATAAATAACGGCATAAATTATTACCGTTAACACTGTTGGATTACCTGGTGTTTAAAATATAGTAATATGCGTTGTTGCCACGATGAGCATGCAGTATTACGCGATATTTTGAATTATTGATCCTTACGTAAGAAGGCACTACTCAATAATTATTACGATGAATTTCTTATTCAATATTATATTTTATTGATTCAATAATTGCTGCGTTGATATTTTTTATATTGTTGTTATTTCAATAATTGTCATTACACAAGATTTCCATTATCAAATCAATAATTCATATTATTTGGTCACCTAATTACATGCAGGAGAAATCCTTATTGAAAGAAATCCTTATTGGAAAGCCCTCTTTCACAGGGCGGCTACTGATTGTCATAATTGTGATTATGTAATATTATTTGTGAATAATTAATTATTGATTTATATGATAATGAAAAATATTTATTTGATATAAATGATGGATTTATTTATTTTGTGGATATAGATGGAGAAAATTTTTAATGTAACAATTGTTGAAAAGTTAATATTTTATCTTTTTACGATAAAATAATTTATTTAAATATATTATTTTAATAATATATTGATGGTGATATTTTTACAATAAATTCATGGTTTATAAATAGATGAGGTGGAAGAGAAGATATAATTGGAATTATTTAATAATTGTAAATATTTTTAATATATATATATATATATATATATATATATATATAATATATGTGTGTGTGTGTGTGGAAGAAGTGGTGGGGTAAGAGAAGAAAGTGGGGGGAGAGAGAGAGTTAGTGGAGAATTATGGGAAAGGAAGAAAGAGAAAGGGAAGAGAAGGATATTAGAAAAATTATCCGTTTGTGGATTTCAGATATTTTTGGTCTGGAATTTGGAAAAACTTTCTTCTGCAAAGTTGTAGAGAATTGAATTTCCTATAAAAATTCGCGAGTTTTGAATTTTTCTGATAACCGGGCTATTTTCTATGAATTGTTGAAGTTTCGAAAAAATAAAATGATTTTTATTAAATTTATGGGGGGACCCACTTTTTGGTTGGAAGAATTCACATGGGCTGCTGATTATTTTTCATGAATGGCATGCCTGACTTTTGAAAATAGTGGGTGGCGTAGAAAATCAAAAGACATAATATTAATTTATTATTTTAGTGTCCTTTGGCGTTCTAGCATTTTCCTATAAATAGAGGGCTAAGTTAGAATTGAAAATCACACCAGAAACAAAGTTTTCTCTCTTTCTCTCTATATATTATCGAGCGTATTCTTGTGAGTATACTTTGAGTGTTGCTATACGGTGCGAGTTTACATCGACTATATCTGAAATTCGATCGAAACGACGATTATTTTGAGGTAAGGAATGTTGTTTCTTCTTAAATGATATTATCTTCTTCAATATCATTATGCCGAAATATTATTCTGAACTTTTTATCAATTTGGAACTTTTTCATGTCGGAGTTACTATTCATGAGTTACTATTCACGAGTTACTATTCATGAGTAACTATTCACGAGTTACTATTCACGAGTACTATTCACGAAGCGTGAAGATATTTTTTTGTGAAATTTCTATCTTTTTGTGTCGGGATTACTATTCATGTATACGACACTATTCACGTATACGGCACTATTCACAAATACGGTACTATTCACCCGAGAAATGAAATTTTCTCTTTTTCTTCCAGATGTCTTTTATGGTTACTATCTTTGATTGTATCCATGTTTTGATCTTTATTTGTGAATTCTATTTCACACTTGGTTATTATGGAGTATTATTGAATTTGGATAAACCGAAATACGAATCCCTAACATTTGTCCTTCTGTTTTACTGGATTCGTTCTCTAAAATGTTTTTCATCATCCTCAGTCCTTAATGGTGATACTTGATGAATATCTTTGGCCTGTAGTGCAAAGATGAATGATTAAACTGATGAATCTCTTTGGCCCGTAGTGCAAAAAAGATGAGCAGTGTTGAGATGAACATGATCAATTGGTGATACAAATGAATATCTTTGGCCTGTAGTGCAAAGATGATTAAAGATTTATATTGATTGTTGTTCTGAGGATGAAATATTTATGATGGACTTTTAAATCTTAGAAGACGGTAGAATTCATTCTCTACGTGACTCTTCTAATGGATTGTTGTTTTCATTTGCATTTGTTGATCTAAAACTTGTTGTCTATTATATTTTATTAGATTTTTCCTGTTGAAGACTAACGATAATTTGTTGTATATTATCTTAGTCATAATGTTCCTTCTTGGGCTAGTTGAGCTCACCCTTTTCCTTGTTGTTCCATTTTTTCTTCTCGGGAGGCGAGAATGTAGCGAGTACTAGTGGGGTATGGAATGAAGGTTCTAGAGAGAGTTGTTTAGTAGTCCTCACCATTTTTGTAAAATAATGTATCAATAATTATGATGGAGATTTATTTGCGTGTGGATATTGTCTAGAGCGGCAATATCTCGTATTTAAACTCATGATTTATATGTTGTAATAATAAAGTTGTAGTTATTTCTGTACCATGTATTTGGCGACTCAGAATGGGTTGGGTGGAATGGACCTATTTTGGGGGCGTCACAGTGTCATATAGTGTTTTGCATAGTAAAATTTTTTTATATAAAATAGAATACTTTTATAAAGTTATCTGTTTTATTAGACAATAATTAGAATATATTATATTTTATTATGCATAGTGTTTGCATAGTGCCTGCATAGTGTTTGTATAGTAAAATCTTTTATAAAGTTATTTGTTTTATTATTTTATAAATACAATATATTATATTTTATTTAAAAGATTTTGCTTTAAATATGGACTGTCAGATTAAAGTAAATCAATCTCGACCGTTGATGAGTGAGTTAGTATGCATTCCATTTTTCTATAAATAGAAGCTCATTCATTCATTATTTTCTTACGAATTCTTTGAAACTACGGAGAGATAAACTATAGAGAGAAAGAAGAAAGTATTACGCTACTTCACTACTTATATATCCAAAGTACTCTTCTTCTTAAGGTAGGGAATATTATTTGTTGTACTCGTAAAGGGTGTTATTCTTTCTTATTCATGAAGAGAACTGTTGTTATTCTATTGCTTATTATTACATTGGAATAACTTTTGTATCTGTGATCTACCCTATACTTGGTGACATTCTTCTATTATTACATTTGGAACATCCTATACTGTGTGTTTTACACCGGACACTGGTTCCGCGTCTTTATTATTATTCCGTTGGAACATCACATGCTCTGTGTGTTTTGGGACCTGAGTTAAATCTTATTATTATTCTGTTGGAACATCCATGCATGTGTTTTACAGGACTGGTTTTGTCTTTATTATTCATTGGAACATCACATAATTTACAAATTTTGCCTCGATTTGGTTCCGTTATTATTATTCTCATTGGAATAACACGTCATCTGAAGTACCACATGCATGGTGATTTCTTTTGTTATTCCATTCTTTATTATACTTAGATGGTTAAAGTTTTGACTTCTATACTCCATGAAATTAGTAGAATATCCTTGATATTTGCGCTTCATCCGATATCTTTCATGGAAATATTCTTACGATCATTCTTGAATTTTACTCTACAAAAGCAAAGATCATGTTGACAATTTGGGCGTTCATAATTCTGGATAAAATAATTCTTGAACTTGTTTTATTGAATTCTTATATCATTGTCATCATCCTCATGTTAATATTATGTTGAAAGTCATACGTATTCCTGTAGTGCATAGATGGACTTGGTATGATTATGACCAGGGATTATTCGGTGTAATCATGACCGTAATGTTACAAATGATATGGTAAAAGTCCTCATTGGTCCGTAATGCATTGATGGATAGTTGTTGGCATGATCATGACCATTAATGAATACACAAATATTCTTGGCCCGTAGTGCATGGATAATTGTGGTCGTGATACTAAAGAATATCCTTGGCCGTAGTGCAGGGGTGATTCGATGATGTGGAATATTTATTAAGCTGAGTCTCAGCGATAACAGTGATTAAAAACCTTTTTCATCATAAAAGATAGTAGATTTTATTTTCTAATTGACTCTTTTAATGGATTGCTTGTTCCGCTGCAGTTAAACTTGATGTTGTTATATTTTATCAGTTTAACACTGTTGAATGTGACGCCCCCAAAATTAGGTATACATCACCTATCTTGGGTCGCCAAATACATGGTACAAAATTCAAATATAACTTACTAATACAACTGTCGTGTACAATACGACAAAACATAAATGTGAGTTTGAATACAATTATTGTCTACTAGAGATTATGCAAAATCAAAAGAGTCCTCATTACAATTATTAACACACTATTTCACGAGAATAGTGAGGGACTACTAATGCTATCCTACGGACTATCACTCTGTTCCCGAGCTAGTTCTGCTATGTTCTCATTTCACGAAGAAAACGGTGAAAGAAAAGGTGAGCTCAACTAGCCCGATAGAAATATTTGACTAAGATAATGCGAATAAATTATCATTAGCCTTGATAGTGTAAAGCCCGATAAAATATAACAACATCAAGTTTAATGTTGACGGAACAAGCAATCCATTAAAAGAGTTATGTTCCATTTTTATTATTTAGTCTTTATTATTCTGTCGGAATATCATGTTTGTGCTATAAAAGATAGTAGATTTTATTTTCTACTTGACTCTTTTAATGGATTGCTTGTTCCATTGTAGTTAAACTTGATGTTGTTATATTTTATCAGTTTAACACTGTTGAAGGCTAACGATAATTTATTCTGCATTATCTTAGTCATAATATTTCTTCTTGGGCTAGTTGAGCTCACCCTTTCTTTTCTTTATTCTCTTGAAATGAGAAACATAGCGAGGACTAGTCGAGGAACGGAGTGACGGTCCAAAGGATAGCATTAGTAGTCCTCACTATTCGTGAAATAGTGTGTTATTAATTGTAATGAGGACTCCTTTTGAGTTTGTATAATCTCTAGTAGACAATAATTGTATTCAAACTCACAAGATTATGTTTTTATCGTATTGTATACATACGATGCTTATATTAGTAAGTTGTATTTGAATTTTGTACAATGTATCAAGCGACCCAAGATGGGTGATGTATACCTAATTTTGGGGCGTCACATATATATATATATATATATATATATATATATATATATATATATATATATTATATATATTAATCGTGTGTGAACTACATTCGATGAGCACAGATTTTATATCAGAAGTTGCATTTATTCGCTTTTATATATATATTTATACTTATATATGTGAAGCGTGGTGAACTACATTCGATGAGCACAGATTTTATATCCGGTGTATTTATTCGCTTTTATATATATATTTATACTTATATATGTATGAACTGTGGTCGAACTCTGTTCAATGAGCCTGGATTTTACATCTGGTACGTTTATTGCTTATATATATATATACATACATATATATATATATATATACATATATATATTTATTTTCGTCCTGCCTGGAGTTTCCTTCGTGGCAGTTGATCGCTCTTACGGCTTTATTTACATTTCTGATCCCCCATGGAGGTGCTTCGTGGTTGGTGATCATGTCTGTATATATATATTTACAGCTTTTATATATATACCTGCTTACTGTTTTCATACGAATTGTAGCATTCTATGAGCCTAGGAATGTGTGATCACAGATTCATCCCATTGGATCTAGATTCGGTTCCCATGATGGACATTTTCAGCTGTAAGAAGCTTGTAAATTATTATGCGGTGTCTGAATTTCCTCAGATGGTTTCCATACCCACGAGGAAGTCGGCATTATTTTTGTATATTATTTTCGTACGGATGCCTCGCTTCCGTCAAATAAAATCAATCAAGACGATCACTTAATAAAGTAGGAGAGTAAAAGGTCTCAATTCCTATTGAGCATCAGGGTTTGAAAAACCTCTTTTATAAAACATCACTGCCATATCTTGCTAAAAATTGAATTTTTACATAAATTCAAACCACAATGTATATAGGTTGAGCGAGGCCTCGCACAACTTCCATATGACATTACATCAACCCCACACACACACACACTCGGATAATAGTTTCTTGAAAAGAGGCGGTCGTGCGTGGTAACACGGATGTCGGGGTGCCTAACACCTTCCCCCACGCATAACCAAGTCCCCGAACCCTAAATGAATCTCTTTGGTTTCGCAGACCCAGTATAATGTTGTCGCATCATTTGGGTCAATGTGCAAACCTTTTCTTGGTTGTGTTGATACAACTATTTAAAAAACCAATTGGCGACTCTTAGCATGTCCATCGTCAACATTATACATGTGGGACCTTTTTCACTTGTTTTTTCAAACAAATCTCACCTAAAATAAGAACACCAAAGAACAAGTAACGGAAAGGGACATCCAAAAATCCCGACGTCGACAATTAGAATAAAGGTTAAAGAATAAAACCTAGATGAGAATTTGAGGATTTATTTAAAATTTTCAAGTAAAACCTATATAGTTTGCTATTCAAAGGAGAATAGAGAAAATATGGGTTACAAAATTTCAAAACCCTATAAATGAATTAATATTTACTCGAAGGAATATCAAGAATAAGGTATTATTATACCTGTAAATTCGATGTAAACTAAATAGTCTAAGAAATGTTATATAAGTATATATGAAAATTTTATTAAGGAGATAAGATTGCACATGATGAGATGCTATGAGGTTAAACGAAGATGAGTATATGTATAGAAATATATATACTTAGTAAGGTGTTATATATATTTTAGCAATAAGAATGATGAATTAAGTTAATGATATAAGGATCAAGATAAAACTATATTAGTAATTAACATAGTTTGACCGTTGGCCTTGACTGGCAAATAAGAATTTGAATAAGTATAAAGTCGGTAGTTAATACGATTAGCAATAAGAAGGGAGTATTTTAAAATTCAAAATTTGAGTTAGAGGTAGAATTTTGAAGCACGGACTACTCGGTTGCGTCTGGAACGTCAATTTTAGTCAGAAAGGACAATTAAAACAATATGTATAAGGGTTGACTTTTTGGTCAAAGTCAACAATTGACTTTTATAGAAAAAGGTCAGAATTGGAGTTAGAAGTGAAGTATGTTATGATTATATGAATTATGTATATGATTAAATAAATATACATTATATAATGGGGTTAAATGCTTTCTAGGTCACTATACTATAGGTCGACTTACAAATGAGTCACTGAACTTTTTTTTCGTACAGTCAACTCGCTGAACTTTAATTTACTAACAAAAAGTTTAATATTTCGTTAAATATGTTGACTTTGGACAAAATTTGCCATTTAAGATGCTGACATGGCAAAATTTTCTGATGTGGCACAGATCAGTCCCATGTGGATTTCATGATGTGGAAATGGATGAAATTTTACAAATGTAATAATATAAATGTACATAAAACACAATTTTTTTTAATAAAAATTAAAAAAAACGTTGGTTTTTTATAATAAAAAAACTCCATTTTTTAAAATAAAAATAAAAAATAATTATGTTTATTATAAAAAAAAAAAAAAAAAAAACCAAACAACTCTCTCTCTCTCCTCCGTCACAACAACGCAGTTTGGTTTTTCAAAAATAAAATACAGGTTTTTTTAATAAAAATAATTATTTTTAATAAAAAAATTATGTTTAATTAAAAAAAATACAGTTTCTTTTTCATAAAAATAAAAAAACACAGTTTTTTTAATAAAAAACACAATTTTTATTTTTATTAATAAAACTGCGTTTTATTTTTTTTTATTAAAAAAAATTGTGTTTTTTATTTTTATTAAGAAAAACTGCGTTTTTTTTAATTTGTATGAAACATAATTATTTTTATTAAACAAAACTGCGTGCTATTTTTTAAAAACCAAATTGCGTTGTTGTAACGGAGGGGAGAGAGAGAGCATTGTTTGGTTTTTTTATTAATAAAAATAATTATTTTTTTAGTGATAAAAAACTACATTTTTTTTATTAAAAAAAACTATGCTTTTTTTATTTTTATTAAAAAAACTATTTTTTTATATTAAAAATAATTATTTTTATTTAAAAAACTGTGCTTTATTTTTTAAAAACCAAACTGCGTTGTTGTGACATAGAAGGAGACAGAGAGAGAGAGAGAGAGCATTGTTTGGGTTTTTTTTTAATAAAAATAATTTATGTTTTTTATTAAAAAAACATATATTTTTTATTAAATAAAAACTGCATTTTTTTAAATTTTTATTAAAAAAATTACGTTTTATATACATTTATTTTATTACATTTGTAAATTTTCTCAATTTCTACATCATGAAAGCCACATTGGACTAATCTGTGCCACATCAGAAAATTTTGCCACGTCAGCAGCTTACGTGGCAAATTCTGTCCAAAGTCAACATATTTAACGGAATATTAAACTTTTTGTTAGTAAATTAAAGTTCAGTGAGTTGACTGTAAGAAAAAAAAAGCTCAGTGACCCATTTGTAAGTCGACCTATAGTACAATGACCTAGAAAGCATTTAACCCTTATATAACGTGAATACATTTATTTTGTATATAAAAGTGAATTATGAATTAAGTTATGTAACCTAATATATATATATTATGTGTGATAGTTAAATAACCTAAGAGGTTATAAAATGGTAAAATATTAGTATATAAATATATATACTAACATTAAGAGATTTATTTTATATATATTTCAAATAATTAATTGTATAACCAAGTCTAATTGGGTTATAAAATTAAAAAAGCATAAGTAATGAATTTATTTTTAAGTGAGGGAAATAAAAACTCTAATTAAATGATTAGGGTAAAATAGAATTAAAAGTATTAGACTATAATAATGTCATAGCCCAATAATTTATTTAGAGTTCAAGTGAATTAAGATTTAATGGACTAAGGAGATGGTATTAATTAGTAGCCCAGTTATTTATTTAAGTAATGGACTTGTGACTAAATGATTTAAGGGTGATTAAATTATTTAATCTAGCACAATATAATATTTATATGACAAGATTTTGTTATGACCCAAAGTAATTAAATTAAAAGTCCAAAGAGATTAAATATGGTGGCCCAAGAGTTGGCCCAATCAATAAATTTAAAAATCCCAAAAGATGAAATTGGTGGCCCAACTTTAAGCCCAATTAAGGAGGGGCATATTGGACATTTGGTATGCTAAATAAGAATGAAAAAGAAATCTATTTTTGGAGGATAATATGGCCACATGGTCGGCCATGATAAAGAGAGAAAAGGGGGGGGGTGTGTATCATCATTTCATGCTCCACATTTTCTAAAGATATGTACAAGATTGGCTAGGTGTCATCTTTAGTATGGAGCCACACCATTGGGCTAATCTTGTAAGTAACATTGTAATGATTAAGGAGAGAGAAAGCTAGAGTGGGGGTAATAATAGATAGATATATACAATATATCTATACATTTTGACTACAATCAAAAGAAAAAAAAATAATCTCTAAGTTAATATCTCTTCCATTTAATTTTTTGACTAACATAAGAAAAGGAGAGAGAGAGAAAAGGAAAGAGAGGGCTTCCATTAATGGAAGGAAGAAGAGAGAAGAGGAGAGAGAAAGTTCATCCATGGATGAAGGAAGAAGAAGGAAGAAGAAAGAAAAAGGAAGAAAATAAAAACAAGGTAAAATCTATACTTGATTTTGTATGCTATTTGTATTTTTATGATGGATATTTGGAGTTTAAGTTTTATGTGGCTAGATCCATCAATAAATGCTAGATCTAGAATTTTATTGGTTTGAGTTATGGATTTACATGAGTATATATGGAAAGATTTGGGGAAAAGTAAGAAAATATAATTTTTTGGCAAGCTTAAACTTGAAAGTGTGATCTAACTTTTGATTTTTTAAATCTATGATGGATATTTGTGATTTACTTTCTTAGGATGCTAGATCTATGTATTAAGGATAAACCCCCTTTGGAATCATTCAATTAGGTTAATTAGAGTTATAGATCTCATTTTATTTTAAGTTTTAGCAAAGGACTCCAAAACTTCAAAATGACAAAAAGCTACTGCGCAGAGATTTAAAAGGGCTTTTTCGGCCACTTAATTTGTGAGAAAAAATTATGGCCTCTTATGAAATGAAAATATATGGTATTAAGTACCTCCTGTCCAAAAATGAGCTCATTCCGACTTAAAACGACCAAGTTATGACCATTTCAATTTTTGTGATTTTTCGATGAAAACAGCTATAACCAAAGTTCTATAACTCTGATGGCCGCGAAATTTAAAGTGGAGGCTCACGTTAACACGTATAAGATTGTGCCAATAGATGGGAATTTTTGGAGTTGAGCATGATGGGGCTAAATTCTTAAGCCACACACTAAAAATGATTTTTGAAAAATACTAAAAGAAACTGAAAAATTACGGCAAAATACTTTTTGTGTATGAAATATATGTATATAACCATGGCCAAAAAATAGAAAAGTAATAAGTTGATTTAGTATTTTCGTTAAGAAGATATGGAATCTAGCTTGCTGGATTGTAAAATTTGATGAATCCAGCTTGCTGGATTGAAAAGAAGCTTACTTAATTGAATGATTTAGAATCCAGCTTGCTGGATTGATAAATTGGTGAATTTAGGCTTGCTGGATTGCAATCTAGTTGCTAGATATGGAATCCAGTTAGCTGGATTGCAGGGGTTGCTGGATTTGGAATCCAGGTTGCTGTATTTTGTAATCTAGTCTATTGGTTTGACAATTTGGTTGCTAGATTTAGAATCCAGGTTGCTGGATTAGTATTTAACTTATTAGATGTTAAAGAATAACTTATGAAATGAACAAGCGAGTGTTAAATCATAATGGATATGATATAGTGATTAAAGAATTATCTAAGGATGATAATAATAATAATAATATTGTGTTAAGTTGTTACCTAATATTTGATTTTTGTGATTAAGTGTTAGATAATTTATATTATTGATAAAGAAATAATATAATGAGCTAACAGGTATGTTATCCTAACTGAAAGATCAATCTTATAATTGATAGGTCTTTCATAAGAGATTACATTAGATTTCTTAGCGGTAATCAGCAGTACATGCAAGTTTCCCTAACTCAAACTTGAGTTGTATGTTCAAAGCATGTTAGTAAATAATTATTGTTGATTATTCACGTCTATACTGATTATTGATTCGCACTTACTGCATGTTGCATATGTTCATCAGGTATGAAAGGCTGATCACCTTCATTACCATAAGGTTCAGTTAAATTGTTTATGGTCATTGTTGACTTCAACCACTATTGATTCAGTCATGCAATTATTAAAACTTGATTCATGTTATTTCACAATTATTATATTGTTGAAAACTTGAAAGCTTATTCATTCTTTTCAATCATGATATATCTTCATTGTATTTAAAACTTGCTGGGTAAATTTGTTACTCACCCTTACTATATCATGATAAAAAAAATTTAGATTTAGATGAAAGCTCGAATAAAGACAAAAGAAAAGTCAAAGTGCAAGATTAAATTATGTTGCAGTTAGATCTATTAAATTTTCTGACGAAAATAACATTGTAAATCTTCTAAGATATTAAAGGGATGTATTAAGTTAAGGTTGTAGACCTTGGGAATGATGTGTAAAAGTTTATTGTATAAATAATTTATGTTTATATCTTCCACAATAGTTACAGAAATGATGTACCAGATCTGAGGTAAAAAGTACCGAATTTGGGGTCGTCACAACTAACTCTCACCAACCCTCCTTATGTGTCATGGTTTTGTTCATCCAACACTTTTATTTAAGTGTACAAGCAATACTAAAATGATTAAGAAAGAGAAAGAGAGAGTGAGTGGGGGAATGAATATTACATATATAATTATATCTACACATTTTTACAAAAACCACAAAAGCTATTTCATTTCTCTCTCATCCTATTACTTTCTTTTTAGCTAACAAAATAAAAGCAAGAGAGAGAGAGAGAGAGATGAGCATTTTCTGCAGCCACAAGAGGTAAAGGAGAGAATGTTTTGATCTTCAAGCTAACCAAGATCATCATCTACTTTGAAAGATTAAGAAAGGCTAGCAAGATATCAAGGTATTAAACTACATTCATCTAGTTATTCTTAGTTGTTTTATTCAAAACATGGAGTTATGTTCTTGATCTTCAGAACTCTAGATTTACATGATCTAGAGTGTGTTATGTGTGGATCTATCCAATTTGTGTGTTAAAAGTTAGATCTAAAGTATGAAATGGAAACTAGGTTTTTCAAAATGTAGAGAACCTAATTTTTCTTAGCCTTGATTGTGTTTAATCTTGTGTTTGATGCTTTTTTGATGAAATAGATCATGTAGTATGGTAGATTCATGGGTATATGAAGTATTAGTAGGTATTATGATAAGTTATGTTGGTTATTATGTGAGAACATAGAAGTTTTCTTAGAAACCACAAAGAGTTGAAAATCAGATTTTTGAGTAAACGAAACATGAAATTCAAACAACCATATCTCCTAGTATATTTCGAATTTTTGAGTGTGGTCAAGTCCTAGAGTTATATCTATGAGTTTTCTAACGTCTCCAAGTGGAATCACTAGAAAAGGTGTTGTAGATTTGTTTGTGGACTGATTTTAGCAAAGGTGTCAAAAACAGAAAAATGACAAAAGTAAACTGCCAAGATTTTGCAATGGCTGTTCCGGCCTTTTGGGACATGAAAATATATGATATAAAGTACCTATTGTCCATAAATGAGATCATTCTGACTTAAAATGACCAAGTTATGGCCATTTCAATATTTGGATTTTTCTACGTTGCTGGATTTGTATTTGACTTATATGTTCAGGAAAAACTTATAATATATGAGATTAAAGTATTTTAAATCATATAAATATAATTTTAATGATTGAAAATTCATGATAAATGATAATAATTATCTGAAAATTATTACGAGCATATAAAAAATATTTTGACTAATAATATAATTATCTAAGATAATTGTGAAGTGTTTAGGCAGTGTTTAACTGAACTTAAACTCGATATTATCCGACTAGACCGTCGAGATGTTAGATTTGTACTGAACTCGACTCAGACTGTAAAAGTTTGACTTGAGGTTAGGTCTTATGTGTGCTATAGACAGATAGGATTATGTGATAATGTGTTTAGGTTATTTTAAATATTTTGATGATATTATTCTAACTTAGAAATAAATATTATTAATATTAGGTCTTCAGACAAAGATTATTAAATTTCATAGCGGTAATCAACGGTTCAGGAAAGTTTTCCTTAACTCAACTTTGAGTTGTTTATTCAAATATACTTGTGGTTAATCATTGCTGATTGCCATGTCTAAGAATTATTAAATCGCACTCTGTGCATACTGCATAGATTCATCAGGTATGAAAGGCTGATCACCTTCATTACCATTCGGTCCAGATATAATTGCTATGTTCATATTCAATGTTCGTTCAACTATGTAAAACTTGTCCATGCTAGTTCGCAATTATATTGTAGAACGGTAGCCAGCTTTTGTTCAATTCTTTCAATCATGATATATCCTTAATTTATTGAACTTAAACTTGTTGGGCAAACTTATTGCTCACCCTTCCTATATCATGATAAACATTGCAGATTAAGATAAATATTTCGGATATAGGAAATGATAAAGCCAAGTTCAGCTTGAGATTATATGTGCAGCTAAATTGTAATAGTAATGTATGATAATAATGTTATATGTTAGACAGGTTATTAATTGTGCATAAGTTACTCGACCTTGGGGAAATAATGTGTAATGTTTAATGTATAAACAATTTATGTTTATATCTTCCGCAACAGTTGTAGAATGATTATACCAGATCCGCGGTGATTTGGGACCCAGATTTGGGGCTCTCATAGTTGGTATCAAAGCTGTAGGTTATAAACCTTAGGTAGGAATACCCGAGACTAATAACTGCAGTGATTAGGATAAGTACCAACTCAAATAAAGTTAGTGTGTCGGTAAGATTCAAAGATGAATCTTGGCGGGTTATAAAAGATACAGAGTTCCCTAACTCTGATAATAAAGTTGAACAGTAGTGATGAATAGATAAAGTCTAAAAGACTAAAAGTACAGGGATAGGAGATCGTAAAACAAAACGATCAAGGCATAGAAATGAAACATAATATATACGATGAGATCACCTCGTGATCTGATAAGGTTATAGTATGGAGAAGGATCAAGCGAATGATTGAAAAGTTTACAGCAAAATTGTTGTGTGCCAGTTGTACTATGAATTAGTACTATTTGAACTCAGAAAAGAGTGGTGAATGATAAGATACAGTTTAAACAAAATTCAAATGGAGTAAGGGAAAACTAGGATGTTAAGTGAGATTTCCATTGAGGACTCATTTGATAGCTAAGTAGTACAAGCCTTTGTATGGGAAGAGGTTTTGTGCTTGGTTTAACGACCACGTGGTCTATCACCTTGATAATCATTGAAATGTTTGTGTCGCGCTATTTGCTATATATGTGTTGAGAAGGTGATTCTTTTCTCATGTGTATAACAGATATGTAGAGTATAGTTAGAGAATATAAGGTTAATTTTTGAGTTCTTAAAACTCATACCTATGGTAAGTTCGTGACTCATAATTATATAAAATGTATTTGAACCCCTCAGCGAATGGACGCCAAAGGTCTGTCTAGGACAAGTTCTTAAACTCATATGATTGTGGAAAGTTCCTAAACTCATAATGTGTTGTAAGTTTGACGAACTGGGTAGAACTAAGTGTGAAAGGAGTATTAAGGTTAATAGGAATAGATAGCATTATTAAGAAATGGATCATTAGTGGAGACATAGGTTTTCCAAATCTTCTAGCTATGATAGACTCAAAATTTTTGACATCAAGCTAAAAAAGCACTATGTGCTTTTTGAAAAGATTTTTGTTCTCAATTCCCGGTGACCATTGTGTATGAGTGGACTTCGGGCCACCTACACCTCGTTACCTGTTGAGATGATAAAACAGATTTGTAATGATTTTTGAACGGTTTAAAGTATAGTATATGCTACTTGTTTCGGCTAGACGATAATGATTTGAAATATCAAAAATATTTTTATTTATCACTTATGTACCATGTAACCTGGTGCAGAGATGATAAAAAGTTGATCGAGTTGTAAATACAAGAATACTTAGTGTTGAATTGAACTAAAATCGTTATTCCACTATTGTATGATGTGTTATGACAAAGTCACTCGATGACGACATCCTCAAACGGGCTGTTAATACAGTACGACATCATGACGTCATTTTCAATGAACCCATTCTGTAACAGCAAGGGTAAAATCAGTAGCAAATTGAGGAGGACGGGGAATGTAAGTTGTATTTGGCAATGGTACGTCAAGAAAATCACCCAGATATTCAGCTTGCCAGTTATAATGAACCCATTCCATAACAGAAGAATGCTTACGCTGCATATGTAATTTAGAACTTAAGTCATTGAAACGCAGAGCGGTAAACTCAGCCAATTCACCAACTTGATTGCTGACAAACTTGATTTCCTGACTTAATTGACAAGCATTTCGGTTAATTTTCTTTTGCATAACCTCTGCCAAAGCAGTGGTTTGCAACTCAAACCTAGCTTATAAATGAATAAATTCATCGTCAATGTTCTGATACATTTTGTTAATCTCAGGAGCACCCAAAGGCAATTTTCCTTTCTTCAACACAGATATACGAGTGTGAAGGCCAGACATTTCAAGTTGCATTTTTTCTTAATTACTAATAACAAGTTTCAACATTTCAACAATCTTAGAAGAAGATTGAGCAGGGGGCACAACAAAGGAAGATGGAATTGAGTTTGGAGGAATAGAATTATCAGAAAAGACATGAACAAACTGACCATCAGTCAAAGAAATACGAGACAACTTTAGAGTATGAACACTGAAGGAATCATTCACAACAACAAAAATTTCATTTTCAAAAGAAATTTTAAAATGATTCAAGAAGGTAGTGAGACTAGCACTATAAGCCAGATAAGTTTTTAATTTTCACAAACAACTCATCATTTGATGAATCAACAGTTGAGACAAATTGAAAGACACGCCTCTCAAAATCATAGCGACAACAATCAAGTCCTGATAAGTAAAATCAACACCTCCACCTAAGCGGGGCAAAATATTAAACCTAATCAGATGATGAAGAACACAAGCAATAGGAGAAACATCTACTGTTTTGGGAGTAAAAACATCATTCAACAAATGATTATCCATAACAATCTGTAATTGTTCCAAAGGGGTGAATGGAGAATGGACAGCCCCTTTTCGAGTAAATGGACAATCACCAGTGAATGGAATGTTTAAAATGCTACCGAAATCCATGATAGTAAAATACAAAGATTTTCCTTTAATGAAAGAGGTGTAAAACTCCCCATGACATTCCAGATTAGTATAAAACTGTTGCACTAGTCTAGGATATGCAACTGAAGGAGGAAAAAGCATAGAAGACATACCACAAGATTCAAACAAATTTTTTAAAGGAGACTCTTGATAACAAATTTGATCCACAAATTTTTCATAAACAAATTGTTTTGGAAAAATAACATTCTTAAACCGTACCTCATATGCATTACTGAGAAAGAAATTTTCAGGAAGTTCAGAGGTGAGATTAGGGTTTACCGCAATCGGTTGTGGAGTGAACTCGGCCTTACAAGATGTGGTTGTTTACTGTCGTCGTCGACAGGGTCCAGATGATTTCTGCAAAGAGGGACTGAAAGTTGACTCGTTAGAAAACAAAGAGTCCAAATACTCCGTTTCCAGAAACATGACCTTCTTCATTTTTCTTTGTTTTCGTGAATGACCGGCAATCGATTGGGTAGGTACCAACGTCTGATCGTCGTTAGAATCGATCATAGATCGCTTATGTATCCGAGTTCTCATGATGTTGAAGATAAAGATAGAGAAGATGAGTGTATACTGAGAGAGAAGGAGAATCAGAAAACAAAGAGTTGGAGAAATGAAGAGAGAGAGAGAGAGAGAGATATAAGATTAAATAAAAGGAACGGATGCATGTACGATGTACACCCCTACACGCTTACGTCTTCAAGAAACCCTAGTCGTCCTGTCTTTTCAATTTTCAAAACTCATTATGACAGATACTTAGAATATCGCATCCACGAATTAAGGACTTAATGGGCAGCCGAAAAATCACACTATCAATTATCCCAAATTTTAGTAGTTAGTAAGATAAACATGCCGAATAGTATAAAATAACGATAATGCAAATTTAAAACGAGTTATGCAATACACATTCCAAGTTCTCTTCGCAACATACAAAATATGTCTTCACTCACTGATTTAGTAAAAATATCTGCGATTTGATTTTCAGTAGGAATACAAATTAATTTAATTAAATCTTTTGACACATTATCTCTTAAAAAATGATGTCTCACTTCAATTTGTTTTGTACGTGAGTGTAACACAAGATTTTTAGAGATATCTATAGCACTAGAATTATCACAATATATAGGCACACATCCACATAATATATTAAAATCACATAGGGTTTGGCTCATCCATAAAATCTGAGAACAGCAACTTCCTGCAGCTAGGTATTCCCCCTCGGTAGTTGAAAGAGCCACTGAGGTTTGGTTATTACTATGCCATGATACGAGACTTTGTCCCAAGAAAGTACAAGCACCACACGTACGTTTTCTATCAATTTGACACCCTGCATAGTCAGCATCTGAATAACCTATTAGTTCAAAGTTATTGCAAATTGGGTAAAATAACCCTAAGTTAATTGTACCACTTAAATATTTCAAAATTCTTTAAACATCATTTAAGTGTGATTCTTTGGGTTTTGCCAGAAATCTTGCACACAGACAAACGTTATACATTATATTAGGTCTAGAAGCAGTTAAGTATAGTAAGCATCCAATCATACCTCAATATTTTTATATATGAACATCAATACCTTCTCATCAGTGGTGAGCTTTATTGATGTGCTCACGAGTGTACCTTTCGAGTTAGATCCTTCAAAGCCAAATCTTTTGAGTAATTCTTTCGTGTATTTAGTTTGATGGATATAAATTCCTTCCTTTGTTTACTTGATTTGAAGTCCCAAGAAGTAATTAAGCTCTCATATTAAACTCATGTCAAATTCTTTATGCATGCACTTGGAAAACCACTCACAAAGAAAATCATTAGTAGCACCAAATATTATATCATCTACATATATTTGAACATTAATGATATCTATATTTTTAGGCTTAATAAACAATGTAGAATTTATTTTACCTCTAACAAATTCGTTTGATAAGAGATACTTACTTAACCTTTCGTACCAAGCCCTCGGAGCTTGTTTCAAGCCATAAAGAGCTTTCTTTAATTTGTAAACATGATTAGGATACTTTTCTTGCTCGAATCCAGGAGGTTGTTTTACATATACTTCTTTATTTATGTACCCATTGAGGAACGCGCTCTTTACATCCATTTAATGAAGATTAAACTTTTTGTAGCATGTAAAAGCTAACAATATACGAATTGATTCCAGCCTTGCTACTGGTGCATAAGTTTCTTCATAGTCGATCCCCTCATGTTGGTTGTATCCTTGAGCTACCAACCTTTCTTTGTTACGAATGATTGTCCCGTGATCATCAAGCTTGTTCTTGAATACCCATTTAGTACCAATGATGGAAACATCTTTTGGAGGAGACATAAGTTTCCACACTTGGCATCTCTCAAATTGTTGAAGTTCTTCTTACATTTCCAATAGCCAGTTCTCATCAAGAACTGCATCCTTTGCATTCTTTGGCTCAACCTGTGATAAAAATGCAGAGAATGCACATTGATTTTGTAAACCTCTTCGTGTGGTTATACCTTTGTTGATATCTCCAATAATAATTTCTAGAGGATGATTCTTGATATATCTAGATGTTCTTGGCATTTGGATATTTTGTATAACTTCCTCTTGATCATGAGATTCATCTTCAGCATCCTGCAAATTTTTAGGTTCGCGTTCATGCTGGTCATATATTTCAGTTTCTTGAATTTGTTCATTTGGTCTCTTGTTTTGTTCGTTTTGGTTTGCTGAAATTCTGATTGTCTCCAAATTTCATGCATCATCTTCACTTTCTTTTGGAAGATCATTGTTTGTCTCATTGAAAGTGATATGAACAGATTCTTCTACAACTTTCTAATATTGAAAATATAATAAGCATTACTATTTTGAGAATAGCCAATGATTATGTGACGCCCCCAAATTCGGACTGCCACTTGGTCACTCGAATTCGGTTCGTCACGTTCTCATGGTAACACCATAATAACTATAATCACACATTCACAATGAAAGATCTAATTTAGAATAATATACAATGATTTATTATGTGATAACCCGAGAATTTGGACAATTTATTAAAATCTTAAATGATTGATTTAAGGTCAAATATTAGACCTAGACAGAAAATAAGTGTATGCGTTTGATGTTATTAGGATGGAATTTTGAGGATTTCAAAATTTCGTGAAGGCTTATAGGTGAATTATTCAGATTAAGTGTTTATGTGATTAAGATTCTGTGTATATGGTTAATGATGTGTTCAGAATGTGGTTAAGGGTCAAGGGTTGACCATATAAATTATATATGTAACAAACCCTAAAAATATATTAAGAACGACAACGTTCAGTTAGAAAACCCTAACGTTTGATAAGAAACCCTAAAAGCGGTTACGGAAACCCTAGTTTGATTCGGGCATCCAAACCCTAATTGATACATGAAACCCTAAATTGGGAACTTAATGGCATAAGTGTAAATAACTATAAGATTAATTAGGGTTAATCTTAACAAAGCTGATTACAAAACCCTAATTCCAAATCTTAAACCCTAATACTTGATCCAAAAACCCTAGTTTTGATTTCGATAAATTGAAGTCCTAATCGGGAAATTAATGGAGAATTATAATGCTCTCATCGCTATTATTATAATATTAATTAGGGTAAAGCTTAATTAATTAGCAAACCCTAATTTCAAATTATCGAACTTAAATTTTCCGTCAGGAACCCTAATTTCGGATTTGAAAACCTAATTTGTAAATGGGGAAAATGAAAGTGTTAATTTAATATTTTAATGTTAATTAGGATATATTAATTCTAATTTAAAGTTGAGTAATTAGAAAACCCTAATCTAATTACGGATATTTAATTTCTATATTAGAAAGTTATTTTCTATTTAGAAACCCTAAATTGTGGGTTAAAAACCCTAATGACCATTTTGAACCCTAATTGTACAGTGGTGGATTTAATTGCTATAATTACAATGTTAATTAGGAATATAAATCCTAATTGTCAAGTTATTAGAAACCCTAATCTAATTGGGAAATCTAATTTCTAAAATTTAAATATTATTTTTCTATTTAAAACCCTAATTTTTGGGTTATAAATTATAATGTACAAATTTAACCCTAAGTGCTTAATTAGCAATTTTAATTAGGATAAAATTGTCCTAATTAGTAAATAATGATTCATGATTAGGAAATTATGATATAATTAGGAAGCCCTAATTATAATTAGAAATCAAAAATTTTCTATTTTAAAATTTAATTAGAAAATTTTTGGAATCCAAGTTGCTAAATATTTGAGGGTTAAAACCTAAACCCTAAAGGGTTAAACCCTAAACTCTAAATGCTCTAAACCCTAAACCCTAAGGGTTTGGGACAATGTCCATAATGCCATAAAAATTAAATGCAAAATGACAAAAATGCCCTTTTTATCTATTTTAATGAGTTGGTGTTATAGGTTTTGACTTTTAGGGGAGAGTTGCTCACCAAAATCATAGCCTAGCATGTGAAAAATCTCAGCAATCTTTTATTATATTAGCTATATACATTGAATTATATCACATATATAAGATTAAAAGAGAGATAATGCTCACTTTATTTTGCATTTTCTTCCAAGACCCTCTCTCTCTAAAAATTCGAAATCTAGAGTGAGAGAGAAAGAAAAGATGAAGCATGATCAGTTCATAGCAAGCCAAGAATAGAATCCAATGTCAGAAATCATGGATCAAAGCTCAAAGTGGTATAAACCCTAAATTTTTGAAATCTATGATCTGAAGTTATTTGTTGTAATTGATTGGTTAAACATGTGTAATAGGGTGTCAAATGATGATCTGGGTTGTCAAAACACAAACCCATAACATTAAAGAGCTCGAATCTTACATTTTTGAAAATCTGGAAAATTTTGTATAAGTGGCCTGACAGTCGAATGTCAGAGCCTTTAGATTCTTTTGTGTTAATGATTTTTGGTGTTTAAAGTTGTATATGTGTAAAATGTCATGTATACTATGATGCGAACTGGAAACGCAGTTTATATCATGTTTAGATTACAAGATATGAAGCGGTCAAAGACCGTTGAAGAACACAATTACATTTACGGGCAACCCGGAAAAATTTTGATTCGTAAATCGACAATGATTTTCTAGGCCTTAGATCTTTCTCTTTGTTGATGATACTTACCATGTTAGTGTTAGATCCGGATAGTATGACATGTGATCTACACAACAAAGCCCTTATAACCACCGAGCAGGGATCGGGATTGCAAATATTGTTGGTCAAACAACGTTGGCCGTCGGTAGTATAGAACAATCTGGGTAACCCAGAATCTTCATGAACCATTATTTTGTCAGAACTTTGACCATCCTTAATCGCTTAGTGTTATGTTATTAGTTGGGTTTGATGCATTATAATCGTACCCTGACATATGGAATATATGGTGGAACCTTCATATCGCATAAAACAAGCCACTAAAGTAAATATTTAATGGTTCAAATGAAGCACCTCGACTGTTCTTCAATTTCTGGAAAACCCAGAAATTGAAGAACATGTCTAACAAGTTTTTCTGTTGATTAGATCTCACTGGTATGTTGTGTTTTGGCTAGAATCTTGGTTGATAGTTGTAGTATTACACTTATGCTACAACATCAATGCATTAGATTTCCCAGAAACCTTAGGATTAAGAATTTATAAGTGGTCAAATCTAGCCTCTCGAAATCTGGCATGAAGGTCTCAAGAACACCAAGAACACCTATAGCGACGGTTCTGTCGCTATAGGGCCCCTTTAGCGACAGTTTATTTATAATTTCCGGAAAATGATTAAAAAATTAGAAAAAATGGTTTTTAATTATTAAAAATACTAAATAAATTATGAAAGATTATTTTAAATTCTGAAAAATAGTTTTTAACTATTTTGAGTATATTTTGAAAATATTTAATATTTTTGGGAATATAAAAGGTATTTATTTATTTAATTATAATATTAAATAAATTATTTAAAAATAGTTTTAATTCATGAAAATCATGAAAAATAATATTATGGTAAAAGAAAATATTTTAAGTTATTTTTGATGACTTTTAATATTTTATGATAAATTTCATTAATATTTTAATATTAATGGTAATTAATTTATTTAATAAATATATTAAATAAATTAAGGAAAAATGAAATTAATGGTTTAAAAATCATATAAAATGATTTAAGTGTTATAAAAATATTTTAAGTTATAAAATATAACTTTTGATATTTTGGCATGAAAATATTAATATTTTAATATTAATATTAATTATCGGATAATGGATTTAAGTGTTTAAAAAATCAAATAATTGTGATTTTAAGGCACTAAAATATTTTGAAATATTATAATTACATTATAATATTATGTAAGGATTTTCATTAATATTTTATATTAAATGAATATTAATGATTAAGGAATTATGTGGTATTTAATTCATTTAAATACGGTTTTAAGGATTAAAAATGTTGATAAATGATATTAATTATCGAAAATTATTATAAGTCTTTAAAATTGTTTTGGTGATAAGAAAATTATTTGTGATAATTGTTAAGTGTTCGGGAAGAGTTTAATTGAACTTAAACTCGGTATTGTCCACTAGACCAGTCGGGATGATAAAATGGTGTTAATTTTAAGTCGATTTGAAATAGTTTGACATAATACTAAGTCTTATGTGCTGTATAGACTTATAGGGTTATGTGTTATGTGTTTAGGTTATTATTTGTATTTAAATATAACATGATTATTATCTTTGTGATGATATTATTCTAATATTGGAGATCTATATTATTAATATTAGGTCTTCGGGTAAAGCGTTATAAATTGCGTTGCAGTAATCAACGGTTCAGGCAAGTTTGTTCTTACTTAACTCTAATAAGAGTGTTTTATTCAAGCTTATGGTTAAATCATTGCTGATTGCCATGAAAATTGTACTCTGTACATCTTGCATGTATAAGTCAGGTATGAAAGGCTGATCACCTTCATTACCAGTTGGTTCAGAAATGTTTGTTCATGTTTAAAACTTGTTCAGTCAAAAGTTTGTTCCTGCTAGTTCTCAATTATATTGATGAATTATAGCAAGCTTATTATTCATACTCTTTAATCATGATATATTCTTATATTGTTGTATTTAAACTTGCTGGGCAACTTTCATGCTCACCCTTGCTATATCATGATAAAACATTGCAGATAAGGCAAATGCGTTCGGATACAGGAAAAGATTAAAGCCAAGTTCAGCTTGGGTTATAAAGTACGGCTATTTTGTAATAGTATAGTTGAATAATATCTTATCTGATAGATAGCTTATGATTTGGGTTTAAGTTAAGGTTACTCGACCTTGGGGAATAATGTGTAATGTAATGTATAAACAATTTATGTTTATATCTTCCGCAAACAGTTATAGAATGATTAGCAAACCGAATCCGCAGCGATTTGGGGCCCGGATTCGGGGGATGCTACAGTTGGTATCAAAGCTGTTGGTTATGAAGCTTAGGTAGGAATACCTGAGACCAATAACCGCAATGATTAGGATAAGATCTAACTCACATAGAGTTAGTTGGTCGGTAAGATTCAAAGATGAATCTCGGTAAGTTGTTAAGATACAGAGTTCCCTAACTCTGGTAATAGTGGTGAACAGAAGTGGTGAACAAAAGTTCAGTGATAGGAGATCGTAAAACAAAACGATCATAGTCATAGAATTGAATCGTAATATATACGATGAGATCACCCCGTGATCTGTTAAAGTTAAGACAACCAAAAAGAATCAATCGGATGATTGAAAAGTTTAAAGCATGATTGCTGTGTGAATGGTACAGATTCAGAAAAGGATTATGAATACAGATTAAATGAGATTCGTATTGAGAAGGGGGTTAAGTATTAGGTGGGGATTTCAATGAGGGACGTGGCTCAAGAATCGAGTTGTATGATTTCTTGTATGGGCGGGGAATCGTACTTGGTGTAAAAACTACTTAGTTGGTGGCATTGGTAATAATTGAAATGTTGTGTCACGCTAGTTGTTATATACAGATAAATAGGTCATAGGTAGAGAATATAGTACTAAGTACGAGTTCTTAGAACTCATACTTATGTGACATTCTTGACTTATAGTTATATGAAATGTTTATGAGCCCCTCAGCGAACGGACGCTAAAGGTCAGACTAGGGTAAGTTCTTAAACTCATATAATTGTGGCCAGGCTATGAACTCATAAGTGTGGTTTTATGAACTGGGTATAGTTGTGTGTGAATGGAGTGTTAAGGATAATAGGAATAGATAGAATGTTTAAGCAAATGATCATTAGTGGAGACTTAGGTTTTCCCTAAACTCCTAGCTATGCTAAACTTCGAATTTTTGAAATCAAGCTAAATACGCACTATGTGCCTTTTAAAAAAAAATGTAGACTCGTAACCATTTTTGAAACGGTTTAAAGTACAGTCTATGCTACTTATTTCAGCTAGACTCAAATGATTTGAAATATCCAAAATTTGTTTTTAATTATCACTCATGTACCATGTAACCTGGTGCAGAGATGATAAAAATGATGGAGTCATCAATGCAGTATTACTTAGTGTGAATTTGACATGAAGTCACTATTCCACTATGGTATAATGTAGTATGACAAAATCACCAAATGACGAAATCCTCAACGGACTGTAAATACAGTGCGGCATCATGACGTCATTCTCAAAAATGTTTTCAAAAATTTTAATTTGCCAACGGGGTTTGGGTACACCTAAATAATTCGATTGAATTGAATTATTGATATGAGTCTATGCTATTTGATTCAGCTAGACTAATGTTATAAAAACTCCAAGTGTTTATTGAAAGAAATTTCCCGAACCAAATTGTTTTGGTGCGGAATCCCATGATAAGACTGAGGTGAACGATAATGTTTGGATAAATAATCCAATCTAGTAGCGTAAATATTCGTTAAAAATGATTAATACGTTATGCATGACGTAAGAGTACGATAGGCTAATCACCTAAAGTACTTGTAATGGTAGTTTACCTTCTTTGTGATTGTAAACATACCAAGGAATGTATTGTTTTGTGGTATGATCACTACCGTTAAAACTAAGTGTTCATGGTCTATACGACCCCTCAGAACAATTTGAAAACTTTTACTCTGGTGAGTGGTGTATTGGGTAGCATGTGATATGTGTGAATGGTGTAAGCTATTTGGTATACGGTGTAAGGTGTAAGGTGAATTTCGGGGACGAAATTCTTAGAAGAAGGGGTGAATGTGATAACCCGAGAATTTGGAAAATTTATTAAAATCTTAAATGATTGATTTAAGGTCAAATATTAGACCTAGACAGAAAATAAGTGTATGCGTTTGATGTTATTAGGATGGAATTTTGAGGATTTCAAAATTTCGTGAAGGCTTATAGGTGAATTATTCAGGATTAAGTGTTTATGTGATTAAGATCTGTGTATATGGTTAATGATGTGTTCAGAATGTGGTTAAGGGTTAAGGGTTGACCAGATAAATTATATCTGTAACAAACCCTAAGAATATATTAAGAACGCCAACGTTCAGTTAGAAAACCCTAACGTTTGATAAGAAACCCTAGAAACTGGTTCTGGAAACCCTAGTTTCAGTTCTGGGCATCCGAAACCCTAATTCGGTACATGAAACCCTAAATTGGGAACTTAATGGCATAAGTGTAAATAACTATAAGATTAATTAGGGTTAATCTTAACAAACTGATTACAAAAACCCTAATTCCAAATCTTAAACCCTAATACTTGATCTGAAAACCCTAGTTTCAGATTCTGATAAATTGAAGTCCTAATCTGGGAAATTAATGGAGAATTATAATGCTCTACTGCTATTATTATAATATTAATTAGGGTAAAGCTTAATTAATTAGCAAACCCTAATTTCAAATTATCGAACTTAAATTTTCCGTCAGGAACCCTAATTTCGGATTTGAAAACCTAATTTGTAAATGGGGAAAATGAAAGTGTTAATTTAATATTTTAATGTTAATTAGGATATATTAATTCTAATTTAAAGTTGAGTAATTAGAAAACCCTAATCTAATTACGGATATGAATATCCATCTTAGCCTTGCCTTTATCTCTCTTAGAACTCTCAGTTCGTTCGGCTTTAGCTGCAAACATATTGTTCAAGCAAGAATGAGCATAACTAGCTCAACAAGTCTTAACAACGAATCATATGAATATCACCTCAACAAATACATGCTTTAATTCTATAACTGAACAATTATCTATGAAGCATTTGACTAATACTTCTCATATCAAAACAACCATTCCAAAGTATATAAAATAGCTTAGGAATGATGAACCGGTCAATAGACCATGAACATACTCTTTTCGTTTTCATACTTGAAAAGGATATACGGCACTAAGGCCATCCACACGTCTTTACTTACGAGCACTTCTAGGTGATCAGCCTATTGTACTCTATGTTGATCAACACTCTTACGTTAAACGTATTTACGTTCAACATTTGGCAACCTCGTGTGCCCATCGAATAATCGATGAAAAATACTTTTGTTTGTACATAGACAAACTTACCTTTACATCCATACCAAATACTTAGCATAGGATAGCGTTAACAGTTCTATATCAACAAACTTGTAAACAATTCAATCTATTCTTCAATACTTGTCTAGCCAGGATAAAACAGGCATCGACTCTTTCTTTAATACAATTCATGCATTGTTTATCATGCATCACGTAAAAACTTAGCTAACACGAAGGTTAGGCAAGCGTTAAGAAAGACTTGCCTTCAAGCGTCTTCGAATTTATAATTCAACTAGTCTCAGTCTTTACAGGATCTACATCATACATTCACATAGCACACTGTAATTAGTTATCAAATAAACTAACTTTACGGTTCTAACTAACTTTACGGTTCTAACCAACTTCTTTCTCTTCTATGTTTTATTTGAATTAACTTCGTTATTAAAGTCGATTCAACATTCTATACTTCGTTACATTTCATTAACGTTCTTACGTTCTTAACCGACATTCGATTATTATTGGTTAACTAACAACGTTGAACGTCATTCATGGTTCACTTATTACGTCTTTATGTTCTTCGTTTAATTTCTATTAAACCTTACTAGATCTTCTTACATCAATACCTTATAAGTGATTTAAGGTAAGTCTTATCATGTACATTAAGTACCTTCATTATCTTTCTTTAAGTCTTCATTCAAAATGGAACAAAAACTAACTTGGTTAACATTTTTCTACTGTCGGCTCTGCGGCGAGGCATCCTATGTATTCTAGTGGCGCTGCGGCATCACTCTCTAGAGGTTTTGCGGGACTCGTGCACAATGGCGCATGAGTCCATGTATAAACACTTTCGCTTACAAGCGTAAGTCTCCATACATTTTCATTTTCTCTAAGCCATACATGGCGCTGCGCAGTAAGGTGAAAACATTGGGTTTGGAATCATACGCTGAACTCTCTGCACCACCATTGGACAAAATAGTTTGGTTTCCTAACGAAACTCCCAGCTTCCTAATTTGTTCGTTTTACATCCGAATTGACCTATTTGAAAGTCTACAAGTCAGGAATTACATCCTTTACGCTTTTCGTATAAGAATTTCATATTTTCAAATTCGTTAACTCAGAATTCGCCTTTAAGTTCATTTTTAAGCGTTCATTTAACGTTTTCGTCCGTCTAATACTTGTTTTCTTCGTTATAAGTCGAAATGCGACGATTCTTTTGCCAATGACTCTTAATTATCTTATCTCACGTGTTGACATTGGAAACCAACATTTTCAAATCCCACGTCAACTTTTGACCTTTATTCCGGGCTTTCTACGTTTTCGATGTTTAACGTCTATTTCCGTACAATTCGCAATAACTTCGTTACTAATGTTCTCTAAGCCAAATCACATGGAAAACTCCATTGATTCATCATAGTCATCCTAACCAAACAATAGGCACGTCCCTTAGTTATAAAGGTTTTCAAAACGTTCGTTAATAACTAAGTTAACGTTCAAGACGCTTATGGTTTTTAACTCATGTAAACACTTACGATTTCTATTTGGTCATGACCTGTCAATGATTTAATCATTAATAGGCATCCTTATATCTCCTAAATAAACACACTCCACTCATCTATGATTCTTCTACGAGAAAGAAATCGAAAAAGATGAAGATTATGGTTTATAAGAATTTACCTTTGAAGTAATTCACGTTCTTGATAAACGCCAATTGGTTTGCTTGGAAGTAGAAGGATTTAATGTTTCTAGCTCTTTCTCTCTCTCTCACTATATTTGGACAAGCTTTGTAAAACAACAAAAATCCAACTCTAGCTTTCTATTTATAGAAAACCAAATGAGGGCAAAATGGTCCAATTCTCCACCTCCTTACTTATTTACCACTTTGTCACCAAGTAAAGTACTTGGTGACCAAGTGATATGCTTGGCTTGCACACCAAGTGGCCGGCCCACCATGCATGGGTCATCCCCATGGGTTTTACCCATTCGGTGACCCACCGGTTCGATCCACGATTCGGTTTTCTTGCATTGGGCTTAACCAATCTAATATTGGGCCTTGACTTGGGCTTATTACTTAATCCCTTGGGCTTGCTCATTCAATTGATTAGACTAAACATAATCCAACCCAAATGAATTAGCATTAAGTCTTAACTACATTCTATAATACAACTCGTATTCCCTATGTATAATTCACGTATTCTTTCCGTATAATACTAGTAAGATAATAGTATTGTATTCCGTATTAACTCATCATATTATACATAGATACTAAATAGTATCTTAATTATATAACACATGCCTTAACCCTAACGAAATTACTTCCACGCGTTTCATTTCCTTCTTGGAAATCAATATACTCAACCATTAGGTTTTAAGTTCCCAGGCGAAAACTTCGTTTTCCATAACAGAATTATTATTGAATATTCCATACTATCTTCATATTCTATCATTACGCATTTCTCAGAATCTCAAACCCTAGCTCCGAACGAAATCGGATGAATAGTATTTTTACGCAAACATTCTCGGAAAACCTTCGTTTTTGTCTTGATAATTCATAAAAATTAATTCTAGCACAAAGCCATAATACTAACCACATCTACACATTCTAGGTCATAAAACGACCTTCGAACATCTTACTCACATAATTACTCAATTAAATTCATTTAATCCACATAATCAAATAAAAACTTAATTCATTGAAAATTCAAAATTCTAGGGCGTTACATTTTTCCCTCCTTATAAGGATTCTGTCCCAGAATCTCGCTATTCTTACATAAACAAATGAGGAAACTTTTCCTTCATTTTACTTTCGAGCTCCCACGTTGCTTCTTCAGCATCGTGGTTACTCCAAATTACCTTTACTGAAGGTATTACTTTATTTCTCAAGACTTGTTCCTTCCTATCAATAATCTGAATAAGAATCTCTTCATAAGTTAAGTCTTTTTCTACATGAATAGATTCATATTCTATTACATGCTTGTAGTCCGGTTTATAAGGACGCAACACAGACACATGAAACACATTGTGTATTCTTTCCATTTCTGGAGGTAAGGCTACTTCATAAGCTACTTCCCCTATCCTTCTTAAAATCTCAAAAGGTCCTACAAACCTTGGACTTAACTTCCCTTTCTTTCCAAAATGTATCTTCCCTTTCCAAGGTGATACTTTTAGAAAAATAGATGAACCTACTTCAAACTCCCTCTTCTCTCGATGAGGATCTGCATACTTCCGTTGTCTATCTTGAGCCGCTAATAATCGAGCTCTTATCAGCTTTACCATATCTACCGTTTGTTGTACCATCTCAGGTCCCAACATTCAACGTTCACCTACTTCACCCTAACAAAGTGGTGTTCTGCACTTCCTTCCATACAACGCTTCATAAGGCGGCATGCCTATACTAGCGTGAAAACTATTGTTGTAAGCGAATTCTACCAAAGGTAGATGCTCGTCCCAACTCCCCTTGAAATCCATAATGCAAGATCTTAACATATCTTCTAGTGTTTGAATTGTCCGTTCGCTTTGTCCATCCGTCTGTGGATGATACGCCGTACTCAATCTCAAATGCGTTCCCATTTGCTCTTGCAAACTCCTCCAAAAGTTCGATGTGAATCGTGGATCACGATCAAACACAATCGAAAAAGGTACTCCATGTCTGGAAATGATTTCCTTAACATAAAGCTTAGCTAACTGCTCTAGGTTATACCTAACTCCTATTGGTAGAAAATGAGCCAATTTAGTTAACCGATCCACTATTACCTAAATAGCATCGTATCCTTTTCTCGTCGTTGGAAGTCCCACCACAAAGTCCATGATGATATGCTCCCATTTCCACTCCGGAATCTCCAGTGGTTGTATCAATCCACTCGGTCTTTGGTGTTCAGCCTTAACTTTCTAACAAGTTAAACACTTACTAACATATTCTGCAATCTCCCTCTTCATGTTCGGCCACCAAAAGTTCTGACGAAGGTCTTGATACATCTTAGTACTACCAGGATGTATCGAGTACCTCAAACTATGGGCCTCGCACATAATCTCTTCTTTCAACTCGGAATTATTTGGAACCCAAATTCTTCCATCAAAACAAAGTAAACCTTCCTTATCAAGGTTATACGTAGTCTTCACGTCATCCTTCACTATCTTTTTCACACGATCGCATTCTTTAGTACTTATATGTACCTCCTTAACCCGTTCCACTATCGTTGGTCGAGTCTCTATTGAGAATAACATCTCTGCTGTTTCACTTAGCAACTTAACTTCTAATTCCATCCTGGCCATCTCCGTTATCAACTCATTCTGAGTCATTAACATTAACATCTTTTCTCTACCCTTCCAACTTAATGCATCGGCTACTACATTCGCCTTCCCCGGATGATATAAGATATCACAATCATAATCCTTTATCAATTCTAACCACCTTCTCTGCCTCATGTTCAACTCCTTCTATGTGAAGATATATTTCAGACTTTTGTGGTCCATGTATATCTCACACTTCTCCCCGTATAAGTAATGTCTCCATATTTTTAATGCAAACACTACAGCTGCAAGTTCTAGGTCATGACTAGGATATACCTTCTCATAATCCTTTAACTAACGTGACGCATACGCAATGACCTTGCCATGCTGCATAAGCACGCAACCTAGTCCTCTATGCGAAGCATCGCTATAAACTATAAAATTCCCCGTATCACTTGGTAAAGATAATACAGGTGCCTCACTCAACCTCCTTTTTAGTTCTTGAAAACTACGCTCACACTTTTCTGTCCACTCGTACTTCACCGACTTCCTTGTCAGATTTGTCAACGGAGTAGCTAATTTAGAAAAGTCCTGAATGAACCTTCTATAGTATCCCGCTAACCCTAGAAAACTCCTAACCTCGGTTGGCATTTTCGGTTGCTCCCACTCATTCACCGCTTCCACTTTCGCTGGATCTACGGATATGCCATCTTTGTCTATAACATGTCCTAGAAATTGCACTCGTTCGAGCCAAAATTCACACTTAGTGAATTTCGCATACAACTTCTCCCTCCGTAATGTTTCCAGCACTATTCTTAGATGTTCAGCATGATCTTCTGGTGTCTTAGAATAAACTAGAATATCATCAATGAACACTACGATGAACTTGTCCAAATCTTTGTTTGAACACTGTTCATCATATCCATGAATCTTGGTGGCGCGATTCGTCAACCCAAACGACATAACCAAAAACTCGTAATGCCCATAACGAGTTCCGAACATCGTCTTAGGTATATCTTCCTTCCTCACTTTCAGTTGATGATACCCTGTGCACAAATCTATTTTAGAAAAATATTTCGCCCCTTTTAACTGATCAAATAGATTATCGATCCTGGGCAATGGGTATTTATTCTTAATCATTAACTTGTTCAACTCTCGATAGTCGATACAAAGTCGTAACGATCCGTCCTTTTTCCTTACAAACAATACCGGTGCTCCCCATGGAGACACACTAGGTTGAATGTACTTCCTATCTAACAGTTCCTGTAACTAAACCATTAGCTCCTTCATCTCAACTGGCGCTATCATATATGGTGCCTTTGAAACTGGTGCCGTAACCAGCAACAAATCAATCACAAACTCTATATCCCTATCCGGCGGAATACCGGGTAACTCTTCCGAAAACACATCCGCGAATTCTTGAACCACTGCTATCTGTTCCAATGATGTTCCCACTCTTTGGGTATCCACCACATGACACCGATAACCCTTACACCCCTTTTTCAACATCTTCCTAGCTTGTGTCATGGTTAGACAACAAGAACGTCCCAGTGAGGTTTCTTGGAAAGCCTTAGGTTTATACTCTTTCTATGACAATCTATTATCGTTCTATGGTTAATAAACCAATCCATACCGAGAATCACATCGAATTCCCTTAACCTTATCGGTAAAAGATCTACCGATAATCTATTACCCCTGATATCTACGAAACAATTCCTATGAATATGTTCAATGGGAATTATCTCCTCGTTTGTTACCTTAACGTCTAAAGGTATTTCTAACTTTTCAGGATTTAATCCCAATTGTTGAGCAAATCCACATGCTATAAAAGAACAAGTAGCACCCAAGTCAAATAACACGTAAGCATTTATTTCATTGACTGTTATGATACCTGCTACTACATCCATTGATGCAACTACATCTTGGACCGTCATATTAAATGTTCGGGCTGAGGGTCTACCCAATGATGGTGTTGGTCTAGTAATGACTTAATTACCACTACCAGAAGCCTTACTACCCTCCGCCCCTTTCTTTGGGCAATTTCTTGCGATGTGGTCCACCGACCCACATACAAAACATCCCCAGCTTTTCTTAGGATTAGGACAGTTGGGAGATATATGACCCTCCTGCCCACAGTTATAACAACCGATCTTCCCCTTCTGACAGACTCCCAGATGAGTCTTACCGCATGTCTTACATGCATCCATCCTCCATTTAGGATCCCCTTGTTTTGTCCCAGTATTTCCAGGGTTAAAATTCTTCCGTTTAGGCATATTGTCACTACCACTGGCAACCTCTGCCTTATTTCCTCACTCTCCCTTACCCTTATTCTTTCTATCTTTGTGGTATTGGGTCAACGCCTCACTACCACCCTCTACTATTATCGCCTTTTCTAGAATGGTCCCGTAGGAAGCATTCTGAAAAACCGATATCCTACTATAGAGCCAGGGTTTTAGACCCTGCTCAAACCTACGAGCCTTCCTCTCCTCCGTGTCCACTTGGTGTGGTACAAACCTTGCCAATTCATTGAATTTGGCCGCGTATTGGGGAACAGTCATGTCCCCCTGCTTAAGTTCTAAGAACTTAATCTCCATTCTTCCTTACATGCTAGTAGGGAAATAGTTCTCGAAGAATACCTTCTTAAACTGTTCCCATATAACAGTTTTCTCTCCAGTCCCACCCTGGTGAGCCTCCCACCAGTAGTTGGCTTCCCCCTTCATCATATAGGTCGCAAAAAAAGTCTTTTGCGCCTCAGATACGTTTGTAATAATAAACGCCTTCTCTATTTCCTTGACCCATGTCTGGGCCTCCATTGGGTCCGTTGTTCCCTTAAATTCAGGTGGACCTACACTTTTAAATTCCTTAAAAGTAGTCGTTCAGGCTACCCTAGGTCCTGCGGGTGCTCTACCCCCAGCTTGGTTAAATGAAGCCGTTAATAAATTCACGAACTCTTGCATTGGGTTATTAGGACCCCCCTCATTCTCATTATGCGATTCCGCCTCTTGGTTACGTTGCCTTCCTCTTGGCGGCATTTCTGATTAAATAAATAAAGTTTCATTATTACTTATTTACTTACTTCTTTATTAGTCGTCAAATAACTGAACAATAACTTATACACAGCACAAAAATTTAAAATAAAATGTTCTTTATATTAAAATGCTTCTTTATAGTTCAAAACTATTTACAAGTTGCTTTCCATAGCCCAAAAGCTAGTACGTATACATCCCGCGATTGACTTCTACAAAAATTGGGATTTACAAAAAGACTACCCTTTAATTATAGAAAAGAGGGTTTTACGTCACTACATAAAAGTATTTACCATACTACTCCTAGTACTGCTTAACAGCATTCTCATGCTTCTGGTTTTCCAGAATCGACACAATATCTTGACTTATAGTATGTCGAGTATATCCCGACTCGATAGAATAACAAGCTATCTTAAGCTTGAAATCCTCGTGCGCACTGTCATTTATAGATGACATTCGTGCTATCTTATGGTCTTTTTCAACTAGTTTCTTACGAAGTTCTATGACCTCATTCTTATAGTTCTGGACCTTGTCAGTCATGAGAACTTTCTCATCATGCTCTATCTCATAGTCTGACTCTGCAGACTCTTTTGCCCCATAGAGATCACTGATCTCTTCCTTCTGGTCCTGCACCATATTGTGCAGTTACACGTTACGATCAAGCACTAAGAGGTACTTTGCCCTCATTGTCTCTGTATGTGTCGACTCTAGGGCAGGCATCACCGTATTAATCGATGTCACCTCCATGTCATCCTCCATATCAATCCTCATATTCAAATATGCTGCGGCGCCGAACCTGTGCGCCAGTTGGCCAAAATAGTTTGGTTTCCTAACGAAACTCCCGGATTCCTAATTTGTTCGTTTTACATCCGAATTGACAAATTCGAAAGCCTACAAGTTAGGAAATACATCCTTTACGTGTTCGTATAAGAATTTCATATTTCCGAATTCGTTAACTCAGAATTCACCTTTAAGTTCATTTTTAAGCGTTCGTTTAACGTTTCTGTCCGTCCAATACTCGTTTACTTCGTTATAAGTCAGAATGTGACGATTCTTTCGCCAACGACTCTTAGTTACCTTATCTCACGTGTTGACATTGGAAACCAACGTTTTCAAGTCCCACGTCAACTTTTGACCTTTAATCCGGGCTTTCTACGTTTTTGACGTTTAACGTCTATTTCCGTACAATTCGCCATAACTTCGTTACTAATGTTCTCTAAGCCAAATCACATGGAAAACTCCATTGATTCATCATAGTCATCCTAACTAAACAATAGGCACATCCCTTAGTTATAATGATTTTCAAAACGTTCGTTAATAACTAAGTTAACGTTCAAGACGCTTATGGTTTTTAACTCATATAAACACTTACGATTTCTATTTGGTCATGACCTATCAATGATTTAATCATTAATAGGCATACTCATATCTCCTCAATAAACACACTCCACTCATCTACGATTCTTCAATAAGAAATAAATCGAAAAAGATGAAGATTACGGTTTATAAGAATTTACCTTTGAAGTAATTCACGTTCTTGATAAACGCCTATTGGTTTGCTTGGAAGTAGAAGGATTTAATGTTTCTAGCTCTTTCTCTCTCTCTCACTATATTTAGACAAGCTTTGTAAAACAACAAAAATCCAACTCTAGCTTTCTATTTATAGAAAACCAAATGAGGGCAAAATGGTCCAATTCTCCACCTCCTTACTTATTTACCACTTTGTCACCAAGTAAAGTACTTGGTGACCAAGTGATATGCTTGGCTTGCACACCAAGTGGCCGGCCCACCATGCCCATGGGTCATCTCCATGGGTTTCCCCATGGGTTTTACCCATTCGGTGACCCACGATCCACGGTTCTGTTTTCTTGTATTGGGCTTAACCAATCTAATATTTGGCCTTAACTTGGGCTTATTACTTAATCCCTTGGGCTTTCTCATTCAATTTATTAGACTAAACATAATCCAACCCAAATGAATTAACATTAAGTCTTAACTAAATTCTAGAATATAACTCGTATTCCTTACGTATAATTCATGTATTCTTTCCGTATAATACTAGTAAGATAATCGTATTCTACTCCGTATTAACTCATCATATTATACATAGATACTAAATAGTATCTTAATTGTATAACACATGTCTTAACCCTAACGAAATTACTTCCACGCGTTTCATTTCCTTCTCAGAAATCAATATACTCAACCCTTAGGTTTTAAGTCCGCAGGCGAAAACATCGTTTGCCATAACAGAATTATTATTGAATTATCCATCCTATCTTCGTATTCTATCATTACGCGTTTCTCAGAATCTCAAACCCTAGCTCTGAACGAAATCGGATGAATAGTGTTTTTACGCAAACTTTCTCGGAAAACCTTCATTTTAGTCTTGATAATTGACAACAATTATTTCTAGCACAAAGCCATAATACTAACCACAACTGCACATTCTAAGTCATATAACGACCTTCGAACACCCTACTCACATAATTACTCAATTAAATTCATTTAATCCACATAATCAAATACAAACTTAATTCATTGAAAATTCGAAATTCTCGGGCGTTACAGTTAGAATACTCGCACAATGTAAAGTAGGGTTCGGATTCTTGCCTTAAGCGTAGTTTATTCACGTTAAGAAATCAACACTTTCGAATCCTATTTATAGTGTATTATATGTTTAAGATGTTTATTAGCTAACAAAGTCTTTAATCAAGCTTGACATGATCCAAGAATGCAAATATGGTACAAATTCAGTTTATACGTCATCACAAGTTCAACCCACGTATCATTTGTTTGATATTATGCAAACATTCTTTTGGACTTATCATTCGAAAGTCAAGATTAACCTTTATCTCTATCACATAGCCTGCCTCTTAACACATTACATAGCATATTGGTCATATATTACAAGTTAAAGTAATCATATAGGCATGCTTCAAACATCAGTTCAAAAACAGATGTCATTTAAGACTACAAAGACGGCCAAGAATCGCTACTACCTGCAAGCTTAGGACTCACAGAACAAGCAATGTCCCCAGCTAGACCAAGGTTGAGCTTTGTACTTTTTATTTCTGCCCAATTCCTACATATCTATGTACTAATACTCTATCATATCTACATGTTAATGGGGCTCACATAATCACATAACCGTTCTTAAGTGCATTTGTATAAGTTTGAACTTACATCTTACATGACATTAAAGCAAAACAATATCAAGCGGTTATCATGTCTCATTACTTGGTTATATGTCCACGTAGAGATTTCAAAATCTGTTAATGCATATACTTGTAGCATTCATATTGCTTGTTCATAGCTATCATTGTTTAATACTTCGAATCATGCTTTAAACTCATGGTTAGTCTAGCTATCATCATATTCAATACATATAACTCATACCTAGGGATATTATAGACATAACATGACATCTTAACCCTTTAGAATCTAGATATCCATGTGATGCAACTAGATTTCAAAAATATGTTCAAGTTTGCCTTTGAAACCATTTTGGATTTGAATTATGCAATCTAACACATACAAGATAACTTCAAAGCTCTAAACATATGTAGTCAAGTCATGTTAACATGTTCGCAATATCAGAATGTATATCATGTGGTAGTCATGCATGTTAGTTTACTAAGCTTTTTCTTGAAAACATTTCTAACACAAAGCCTAATAGGGAAGTCATGAACAAAGGAACTATGTACACTATAGCATGCTCATTTATGTGTAAAATCAGTAATGTATAGATTACTAGGCTCACAATTTGCAGAACATGATCTCTAACATAGGTTCATATATCTAGTAAATCTAGTAGGTTCATATATCTAGTAAATCTTTCGTTAATTATACAAATCTATAAAAACATGCTCACATTAGGTTCATATATCCACATATACCCCTTACACATGCTTGTATACTAGAATACGTCATAATGATTGATTAACACTTGGCATATTTTAAAAATAGAAGCTCCAACTTAACTCAAGGATCGGTATAGGTTGTCTTTGCGCCTCGGTTAATAATATATTGCACACAGCAGCATCTAGTTCGAGCTAGAAGCAGCTTTTATGCTTTAAGTAAAAACTAGCCCAAATATAGAAATTACTCATGAATTCATTTCTAAACACTCATGTATCAGTTTAAACATGCTTATATGGTCATATAACAACTATATAATCAATACCCAACCTCATTAACATCCAATTCCATAAAATCACGAATTTGAATTTCAAGAGTTCAAGAACTCTGTTTGACAGAAATTGAAAATGGAAAGCAAGGAATGGGGTTATACCTCTACAATATGAATGAACTTGCTACTAGTTGATCTTCTAATGTCCTAGAATACTTGTATGCTCTCAATCTCCTACTTTGAAAAATCTCAGCAATTGGAAAAATGGAAGGAGAGCTCATACTTATAGGAAAATCAATACACAGATTTTGAAGTTTTCCATTAAATCAAACTCATGGATTGAAGGATTGCATGAAGGGTAACAAGTAGTTGGTGATTGGTTGGTGATTTGCATCATTATGCCCACTCCCTCCATAATCATTATCTAGCAAATCTTGGAAGAAAAGAAGAACATAGGCCTTAGCCTTTATGTTCTACAGGTGACTGAGAATTAGGGAGTAATTGGGACACACATTTTGGGACAATCAAATAACTCAGCATTCTTGCCCTCTTAAGTTATACACTTATACAAAATCCTTATTCTTATGTTATAGTGTATTTATTACCCATGCTTTAATTTTAATGTCACAATATGATTCACATAATTAATATTTCAAGGTAGTAGATGTTATGCAACATACATATATTCCATGTACATTCTATTTTAATGTCTACCCACATGTATATAATTACTTACACATTTTATGATATATTTATACCATATAGTTTCAATATGAATAATCACATTGCTTCATACCATAGAGTTTCATAAAACTTAATATATAGTTACATAAATGTCACACTACACTATATAGTATAGTTGTATTATTGCTCACATGCACATAAATGTCAATATAATATTATTATATTAATAACCCACTTATTTATGTCAAATAAATAAATTATTCACTTCATCCATTCTTTATTGATTAATGTATTTATGGATCTCCATAATCATTAATTATCAATATAATTCTTATTATATTTATAGTTATATTGTAAATAATAATAATCACATATTATTAATTAATTACCAAGTATTCAATATTCCACCACAATTAATTAATAGGAATTAATGGTTTACTTAATAATTCCTTCGTCAAACATAACGTACTTTATTTCATGGTTTATCAATGTCACATATATCACATAATTGGTCCATTTAATTTCTAATGTAGAAAGTAAACTTTTATACAACCTGACCATGACGACGTATTGTTGTGCTTATCTATCTACTTTGGAAGGAAGCTGCTGCATCTCGACAAGATGTCAAGACTGGTTTAGCTTCAAGCCCGTGCCAACTTTCATTGTTAAACTCATTTTATATGACATGAATTAATGTCCACATTAGTAATATTAGCAGTCTAAGAACGTACTCATTAACTACATGAAATCACATGATCAACACGATTATTCTTCCTAATTCCCATTTTAATTTGCTTAGTGAATTTCCTTGTTTCGCATTATGCCACACAAGGCATTTCACACTTCTCATTGTCAATTCACACATCTTAATACACATTGATCTGATACGAATCAATTGAATTAACCAACTCACAAAATAATAACACTTATGTTCACATAAATATTATTTCCATTAATATTTTTATTTAATAATACGTGGAAATTCTTGGGTATTACATCCTCTCCCCCTTATAAAAATTTCGTCCTGGAATTTCTATAAGGTTACACAAACAGATGGGGATAATCCTTCATCATCCTATCTTCTAACTCCCACGTAGCCTCCTCGACATCGTGGTTACGCCAAAGTACTTTTACAGAGGAAATAACTTTATTTCTCAAGGTTTGCTCTTTCCTATCAAGAATTTGGACAGGAATTTCTTCGTACGCCAAATTCCTCTCCACTTGAATGGGTTCATAAGAAATCACGTGCTTGGAGTCAGGCTTGTATGAACGCAACACAGATATGTGAAACACGTTATCGATGTGCTTCCACTTAGGTGGTAGTGCAACTTTGTATGCTATTTCGCCCACTTGCTTTAGTACCTCGAACGGTCCTATGAATCTTGGACTCAGTTTTCCTTTCTTGCCGAAATGGATCTTTCCCTTCCATGGAGATACCTTCAAGAATACAAAACTGCCGATTTCAAAATCTCGATCTTGCCTATGCAAATCTGTATACTTTTTCTAGCGATCTTGAGCTGCCACTAGTGTAGCCCTTATTACTGTCACCACGTCCGCAGTTTGTTGTACTGACTCTGGTCTGAGTATTCTTTGTTCCCCAACTTTGTCCCAATATAATGGCGTTCTGCACTTCCTAGAGCTTCGTACAGTGGCATGCCGATACTCGCATGGTAACTATTATTATACGCAAATTCGACTAAGGGTAGGTGGTCATCCCAATTTCCCTTGAAGTCCATCACGCAAGTTCTAAGAATATCCTCTAACGTTTGTATTGTTCGCTCACTTTGTTCGTATGTCTGAGGATGATAAGCGGTACTTAACCTTAATTGTGTTCCCATCCTCTCTTGCAAGCTTCTCCAGAGTTTCGACGTGAAACGCGGGTCTCGGTCAGAAACAATCGATACCGGTACTCCATGTCGTGAAATAATCTCCTTTACGTACAGACTCACTAACTGATTCAAACTATAGCGGATCTTGATCAGTAGAAAATGTGCGGTCTTTGTAAGTCGATCCACGATAACGCAAATAACACCCAAACCTTTCTGCGTGACTGGAAGTCCTACCACGAAATCCATCGTAATATGTTCCCATTTCTACTCCGGTATTTCCAACGGTTGTAGTAACCCACTCGGCCGCTGATGCTCTGTTTTTACTCGTTGACAAGTCAAACATCTACTAACGCATTCTGCGACTTCCCATTTTAAATTGGGCCACCAAAAATGTTACCTCAAGTCTCGGTACATCTTAGTGCCTCCCGGATGAACGGAATATATCGTATGGTGTGCCTCGTGAAAAATCTCTTCTCTTAACTCGGTTACCGTCGGTACCACACTCTCCCTTCGAATCTTAAGATACCATCTTTATCTATTCAAAATTTTTCTTTCCCATTTTTCGTGATCCTCTTCCTGATTTTCTCACATTCTCCATCTTTCTTGTGTGCTTCCTTTACTCTATCCAACAATGTCGGACAAGCTTCCATTACAAATAACTTCTCTTCAGACCTCTCGGGTCTCTTCACTTCTATCTTAAACTTCTCTATATCTCTTATTAACTCCTCCTGAGTTGTCAATTGAAACAATTTCTCCCTCTCTTTCCTGCTCAGAGCGTGGGCAACTACGTTTGCCTTCCCCGGGTGATAAAGAATATCACAGTCATAATCTTTGATCAATTATAACCACCTTCTCTGACGCATATTCAACTCCTTATATGTGAAGATATATTTCAGACTTTTGTGGTCCATGTATATCTCACATTTCTCTCCGTACAAATAATGTCTCCATATCTTTAACACAAAAACCATTGCCACTAACTCTAAGTCATGAGTAGGGTATCATTTTTTGTAATCCTTCAATTGTCGTGACGCATACGTAATGACTTTGCCATGTTGCATCAGCACATAACCCAGTCCTCTATGCGATGCATTACTATACACCATAAATCCTCCCGTATCATCTTGTAAGGATAATACAGGTGCCTCGCTTAATCTCTTCTTCAACTCTTGAAAACCCTCTTCGCATTTATCAGTCCATACAAATTTTACTGTCTACCTCGTCAGATTAGTCAACAGGGTCGCTATCTTAGAAAAAGCCTGGATAAATCTTCGATAATACCCATCTAATCCTAAGAAACTTCTTACCTCTGTCGGTGTTCTCGGTTGTTCCCAACTACTTACCGCTTCGACCTTTTCGGGGTCTACTGAGATTCCATTCTCATCCACCACGTGGCCTAAGAATTGAATCTTCTTCATCCAAAATTCACACTTTGAAAACTTCGCATACATCTTCTCCTTTCGTAGTGCCTCCAAAATAATCTTCAGATGTTAGACATGTTCTTCCTCTGTCTTCGAGTAGATCAAAATGTCATCGATGAAAACTACTACGAATTTATCCAAGTATGACTTGAAAACTCGATTCATCAAGTCCATGAATGCTGCCGGAGCATTAGTTAAACCGAATGACATTACCAAAAACTTGTAATGTCCATAACGGGTTCGAAACGCAGTCTTTGGTATATCTTCATCCCGCACTTTCAGTTCATGATATCCTGTCCATAAGTCGATCTTCGAGAAACATTTTTATCCCTTCAGTTGATCATACAAGTCATCATTCTTTGGTAATGGATATTTGTCCTTGATCTTTACTCTATTCAATTCTCGATAATCGATACAAAGCCTCATCGATCCGTCCTTTTTCTTAACGAATAACACTGGTACCCCCCCCCCCCCCAAGGAGACACACTCGGTCGAGTGTACCCCTTATCTAATAACTCTTGAAGTTGTATCATCAATTCCTTCATTTCTACTGGGGTCATACGGTATGGAGTTTTCAAAATCGGTGTCATTCCCGGTGCTATGTCTATTACGAATTCAATTTCTCTGTCTGGCGGAAGACCAGGGAGATCATCTGGAAACACATCTTGAAATTCACTCACTACGGGTATATCTTTATTCTCTACTCCCTTTTTCCGAGTATCTACGATGTAAGCTAAATAACATACACATCCTTTCCTTAACAATTTCTTGGCCTGCATCATCGTAACGCAACACGATTGCTTAAGCAATGAGCTACCATGAAACACTACCTTAGACTTACTCGGAGTCTGAAGGTTCACACACTTGTTTTGAAAATCAATTATCGCTACATGGTTATATAACCAATCCATTCCCAGTATTACTTCAAATTCTCCCAGTCTAATAGGAATCAAGTCTATGCTTAGTTCATTTTCTCTAATGTTTGCGCGATAATTTCGATAAACTTATTCTACAGGGATTATTTTTTTATTCGCAACTTCTACATTCAAGGAATCTTCTAAACGTTCTCGGGGTGTACTAAGTTTACTAGCAAATTCTTCAGATACAAAAGAATAGGTGACACCCAAATCAAATAATACATAAGCATTTATATTATTGATTGGGATTATACCTGGCACCACGTCCTTCACAACCACTATGTCCTAGACTGTCATGTTAAAGGTTCGGGCGGTCGATCGGTTGGGTTGTGCAGGTCCACCAATCATTAACTTGTTTCCTCCTCCTTGGCCTCCGCCAGCTCAACCGCTTCCTTTCTTCGGGCAATCCTTTATCTAGTGCTCTGTCGATCCACAAGCAAATTATCCTCTGATCTTCTCTGGCTTTGGGCAATTTGGCGATATCTGCCCTTCTTGGCCGCAGTTATATCAAGTGCTCTTTCCCTTCCAGCACCACCCCCTGATGACTTGTTCCAAACTTGTTACAAGCTTTGGTCCTTTTCTTGAAGTTCCCCTGGTGACTTCCACATTGGTTATTGTTTCTATTGTTGTTGTTGTTGTTGTTGTTGTTGTTGTTGTTGTTGTTGTTGTTGTTGTTGTTGTTGTTGTTGTTGTTATTTTCCCATTTCCTCTATCCAGAATTACTCCCTCCATTGCTGCTTCCTCTATGACAACCCGAGAATTTTGAATATTTTTAAAAAATTTATTACTTGATTTAAGGTTCAAAATTAGAACATAGACAGAAAATTAGTGTATGTGTTTAATATTTTTAAGAATGAATTTTGAGGATTTTAAATTTCTATGAAGGATTTAGGTAAATTATTCAGGATTAAGGGGATAAGCGTTTATGTTCTGTGTATATATGTGCATGATGTGGTTAAGGGTCAAGGGTTGACCAGATAATCAATATCTGTAACAAACCCTAGGTATATATTAAGAACATCAACGTTCGGTTACAAAACCCTAGTGAATTATAAGAAACCCTAGAAACCGGTTCTGTAAACTCTAATTTTAGTTCCGGAGATCCGAAACCCTAATTCAGAAATTTGAAACCCTAATCTAGGAACTTAAATGATTATTATATTGCTCAAGTGCTATTAATTAATAAATTAATTAGGGTAAAGCTTAATTAATTAGCAAACCCTAATTTCAAATTTAGAAAAACCCTAATTTCATGATTTGAAACCCTAATTTATAATAGGGAAAAACCTAAGTGTTAATTTACTACTTTTAATGTTAATTAGGAAATATTAATCCTAATTTTAAAGTTATAATTAATTAGAAAACCCTAATCTAATTACGAAATTTAATTTCTAATTTAGAAAAATTATTTTTCTATTAGAAACCCCAATTCGTAGGTTATAAACTCTAATGACCAATTACGACCCTAATTGCTAAATTAGCAATTTTAATTAGGAAATGTTAATCCTAATTAGAAAGATTTAATTGTGATTTAGAAATGTTAATATAATTAGAAAATCCTAATTATAATTTAGGATTATTAATTTTCTATTTTTAAAACCTAAATTGGAAATTTTAGAAATTAAATTACAAATTAAGGGTTAAACCCTAAACCTTAAATGGTTCAAACCCTAAACCCTAAATTTTTCAAACCCTAAACCCTAAGGGTTTGGCTAATTGACAAGAATGCCAATAATTTTGTATGCGAAAAGACTAAAATGCCCTTAGTGCATTATTGTGACTTAACTTGCAAGAGTTGATCTAGTGCAGTGGTTGGACCAACCCTAGCCCTAGATCATGACTTTTATATCCAGCCATGACATTGCATTATTGCATTTTTTAGAGATTAAAGAGAGTGAAAGGCTACTTGATTTTTCATTCTCTCCAACCATTTCTCTCTCTAAAAATTCGGGAATGGGGAATGTGAGAGAGTGTTAAGATAAGCCAAGAACACTTCATTGCTAGCCTAGATCAGATCACTATGACCAGAATCAGAAATCAAAGCTCAAAAGGTATAAGAACCCTAAATTTCGAAATCTCTTGATTTTATGTTTGATGTTGTAATTGATTGTTTAAAGTTGTGTTAGAAGGTGTCAATTAGAGATCTGGGTTGTTGGATCATGGATCCATAACATCTAGATGCTCGAATCTAGCATTTTTGAAAATCTGGAAATGATGAAAAAAGTGGCCTGACAGTCGAATGTCAGGCCCTCTCAATTTGTGTGTGTTATCTATTTAGTGTGCTTTTTGTCTTAGATCTGTTCTATGTCATGTGTTCTTTAGTCTGGATCTTGAATCATGTTCAGATCAGGTATATATTTCAATTTATGAGTGGTCAAAGTGAGTTGACCGAGCACAAAACTTAGAATCTGGGCAACCCAGAATTTTTCCAGTGTTCTGACAAGCTTTTCTAAGCTCTAGATCTTGCTGTGTGTTACTCTTTTGGTCATGATGTTGGTTGGATGTTGTAGCATGGTATATTACCTGCAAATCCTTGTTATTAGATCACCTAGATTAACAACAGGATTGATTGTAGCAATGGTCAAACAAGCGTTGACCAACCGAGCCGGATGAATTTCTGGAAAACCTAGAATTCACCAAGAACAAGTTTTGTCAGGTACTTTGACCGTCCTAAATCTGACATTGGTGATGTTTTTAAACTGAGCTGTTGTCATGTACATGTTCCTTGACACATGGACTATAGATTATAATCATAATATCGACCATTTGATGACCAGAACATAAATAAAATTGATCTTGAAAGAGACTACTCGAATTGCCTGGGTTTCTGGAAAACCCAGGAACGTTCTGACAACATGTTTGTAAGCCCAGATCTTCGTGATATGTTAATGTATGACCTATATTGTGGTTGATAGTTGTAGTGGTGCATATAGACTACATGATCAACATTTAAATTCTGACGCCCCCAAAATAGGTATACATCACCTATTCTGAGTCACCAAATACATGGTACAGAACATAAATACAATCTTAATTATACAACAAGAGGACAGTGAGTTTAAATACAAATACTGTCTTCTAGACAATATCCACTCTCAGAATGAGTCCTCATTACATTTATTGTCACACTATTTAACAGAATAGTGAGGACTACTAGCTAATTCTATCATTCGGACCATCACTCTATTCCCCGACTCGTCTCCAAACCACGTTCTCATTTCACGAAGAGAAAAGTGAAAGAAAGGGTGAGCTCAACTAGCCAAAGAAGAAATATTATGACTAAGATAATGCGTAATAAATTATCATTAGCCTTAAACAAATGTTAAACTAATACAATATAACAAACATCAAGTTTAAGCTGCAATGAACAAGCAATCCATTAGAAGAGTCAAGTAGAGAATAAAATCTACTATCTTCTATGATTTAAAAGGTTTTTCATGACTTTTATCGCTGAGACTCAGCTTAATAAATAATCCACATCATAGAATCACCCCTGTACTACGGCCAAGGATATTCTTTAGTATTACGACCACAAATTATCAATGCACTACGGGCCAACGACATTCGTGTATTCATCGATGGTCATGATTATGCCAACAATGGTCCATCAATTCACTACGGGCCAATGAAGACTTTTACCACATCATTTATAATATTACGGTCATGATTACACCGAATAATCCCTGGTCATAATCATACCAAGTCCATCTATGCACTACAGGCCACAGATGCCTTTCAAAAAATATAAACATGAGGATGATGACTATGATATAAGAATTCAATAAAACAAGTTCAAGAATTAATTTATTCAGGAACTAATAACGTCCAAATTGTTAACATGATACTTCTTTGTAGAGTAAAATTCAAGAATGCTCAGAAGAATATTTCCATGAAAAGATACTGGATGAAGCGCAAATGTCAAGAATATTCCACTAATTTCATGGAGTTTAGAAGTTAAAACTTTAACCAACTGAGTATAATAAGGAATAGAATAACAAAAGAAATCACCAAGCATGTGATAGACCATGAGGCAAAGTTATTCCAATGTAATAATAATTATCGGAACCGGTCCGGCAAAAACGCATGCATGAGGATATTCCAATGAGAATAATAAATACGGAATAAGGTCCCGCCAAAAAGCGCATGAATGTGGATATTTCAACAGAATAATAAAGACGGAATCAGGTCCGGTGTAAAACGCACAGACAGGATATTTCAACAGAATAATAAAGACGGAATCAGGTCCGGTGTAAAACGCACAGACAGGATATTCAAACAGAATAATAACGAATGGAATAATAGAAGAATTTCACCAAGTATATGGTAGCCCGCGTATATAGGTTATTCCAACAGAATAATAAATAATGGAATAACAGAAGTTCTCTTCATGAATACAAAAGAAATAATACCCCTTACCGTATAAGAAACTAGATATAGGAAAAGAAAGTTAACAGACTTCTCTTCTTCTTTCTCTCTATAATTTTCTCTCTCTAGAGTTTCAGTGAATTCGTAAGAAATAATGAAGGAATAAGCTTCTATTTATAGGAGAATGGAAGGGCACTGTTCATGGATAAAATTATTTTTCGGAATCGATTTTAATCAACTAACAAATAAAATATAATATATATATATATATATATATATATATATATATATATATATATATATATAAACACATGCTATGTTAAAAAAAATCCTACCACTCGCATCATTTTTCAAGGTGATGGCCAATTAAAAGAGAAGAAAAACAAAACTATCACATGACCACTTGAGGACATTAACCAATGAGAAAATGGCCTCACTCATAAATTTAGTAGCATTATGGGATTATCAATCAATAAAGTGGAAACTTTGAAAAATAACACATATCCTGCCAAACTACCACCACCACTTTATTTTCCCACATGTTATATATATATATATATATATATATATATATATATATATATATATATATATATATATGCCCATTAGTACCAAAATCATCCACTACCATCAAATCATTTCTCCCACCCGAGACACTACAATTTCACCTCCCCATAATTCAATTTTCTTCTAGTGGGCCCCACTTTTATTATATAAAATAATTTATACCTATTATTTTGAAAAATAGGTAAATGGGGGTCCATAAAATAAGCAAAACTGAGTGACTTCTCACGTAAGCATCAATAATCAATACCGTGTGCTACTATGCAACCACGCGTATTATTGTACTTTTAATACCGGGTGTTTCAACAGTTAACGGTAAAACTTCCGTCGTTATTTTTAAAAAATATTTTTGTCGTTTTCTCAATCCTACAATAATTTCGTTGTGGGGTCCAACCAATGATTATGCTGTCGTACGAATATTCTCTGCTAAAACGAATATTCCCCGACCAATCGAATATTATATATCCACTTGCGTATTTTGCAAAATTTATAAATACTACCCACAACTATAACATTATATTAAAATCATTCCATAATATTCAAAAATGATAATTATAGAAAATTCATCTTTATTCAAAAAGTTGGGGTCTTACATAAATTATCCTAGAACCTGTTTAGACTAAGAGTTAAGACTGGTCAAACCTACATTCCCTGTATTCTGACATGCGTTTCTGGGTTAATGAAGAACAGCCTCAAGAACACCTATAGCGACGGGTCTGTCGCTATAGGGCCCCTTTAGTGACAATTATTTTCGGAAAATAGAATAATTAATTAAATAAATAGAACAAAATGATTTTTTAATTATTAAAAATACATAATAAATTCTGAAAAATTATTTTAAAGTCCGAAAAATAGTTTTTAACTATTTTGAGTATATTTCATAAATATTTAATATTTTTTGAATATAAATGGTATTTAATTATAATATTAAATAAATGATTTAAATACTTGAAAAATCATGAAAACTAATATTATGGTATAATAAAATATTTTAAGTTATTTTAATTGACTTTTAATATTTTAGGATGAATTTCATTAATTAATCAAGATTAATGATAATTAGTTTATTTAATAAATATATTAAATAAATTAAGGAAAAATAGAATTAATGTTTTAAAAATCACATAAAATGATTTAAGTGTTATGAAAATATTTTAAGTTATAAAATATAACTTTTGATATTTTGTCATAAAAATATTAATATTTTAATATTAAAAGTAATTATCGAATAATGAATTTATTTATTTAAAAATCATATAAATATGATTTTATGATTGTAAGATTAAAAATACTTTGATATATTATAAATATATTATAATATTATGTTATGTATTTCATTAATATTTGATAATAAATAAATATTAATGATAAAATAATTAAGTGGTATTTAATTTATTTAAATACGTTTTAATGGTTGAAAATTCATGATAAATAGTAGTAATTATTTAAAAATTATTACGAGCTTACGAAAAATATTTTGACGGTTATTAAAATTATCTGAGTTAATTGTTAAGTGTTAAGTCAGAGTTTAATTAAACTTAGACTCGATAAATAGTTCGACTATACCATCGGGATGATAGAATTGTGTCGGTTTCAACTCGGACTTAAATAATCTGACTTGATGCTAAGTTTTATGGGATGAATAGACTAATAGGGTTATGTGCTATGTGTTTAGGTTATTCTATGTATATATATAATAGTATTATATTGTGATGATATTATTCTAATATTGGAGATCTATATTACTAATATTAGGTCTTCGGATAAAGCGTTATAAATTGCATTGCGGTAATCAACGGTTCAGGCAAGTTTGTTTTTACTTAACTCTACTAAGAGTTGTTTTATTTGGATAAGCTTATGGTTAATCATTGTTGGTTGCCATGAATTGTACTCTGTACATATTGCATGTATGAAAGGCTGATCACCTTCATTACCAGTTAGTTCAGATATATTTGTTCATGTATAATACTTGTTCAGTCATAAATTTGTTCCTGCTAGTTCACAATTATATTGTTGAATTATAGCCAGCTTATTATTCAGATTCTTTCAATCATGATATATCGTTATATTATTGAATTTAAACTTGATGGGAAACTTTTATGCTCACCATTGATATATCATGATAAAACATTGCAGACTAAGACGAACGCGTCGGATACAAGGAAAGGTTACAGACAGTTCCAACTTTAGTTTACGTATGCGATTAGATTTGTAATAGTATAGTTGTATAATAATAATGTTTTGTGTTAGACAAGTTATGTATTATGTATTAAGTTAAGGTTACTCGACCTTGGGGAATAGTGTGTAATGTATTGTATGAACAATTTATGTTTATATCTTCTGCAAATAGTAATAGTTGAGTAGAATGATCGAACTGGATCCGCGGTGATTCGGGACCTCGGATTCGGTAAAATCATGATTTGGTATCAAAGTCATGAGGTTATGAACCTTAGGTAGGAATACCTGAGACTAATAACCGCAATGATTAGGATAAGTACTAACTCACATAGAGTTAGTTAGGTCAGTAAGATTCAAACACGAATCTCGACGAGTTAAAAGATACAGAGTTCCCTAACTCTTATAATAAAGTTGAACAATAATGGTGAATAGATAGAGTCTAAAAGACTAAAAGTACAGTGATAGGAGATCGTAAAACAAAACGATCAAGATATAGAAATGAATCGTAATATATGTGATGAGATCACTCCATGATCGGATAAGGTTATAGTATGAAGAAGGATCAAACGAAGGATTAAAAAGTTTACAGCAAGATTGCTGGGTATCAGTTGTACTATGAATTGGTACAGATTCACGAAAGGATTATGAATATGAGTTAAATGAAATTTGTATTGAGAAGGGTGTTAGTGTTAGGTGGGGATTCAATTGAGGATTCATGTCGGTAGCTAAGTTGTATGATTCTTCGTATGAGAGCTGAATTATACATGGTGTAAAAACCACTTAGTTTCTTGTAATGATAATCATTGAAATGTTTGTGTCGCGCTATTTGCTATATGCGTGTTAAGAGGGTGATTCCTTTCTAAGGTGTATAACAGATAGATAGGTCATAGATAGAGGATATAAGGTTAAGTACGAGTTCTTAAAACTCATACTTATGTGACATACTTGACTCATTGTTATATGAAATGTTTATGAACCCCTCAGCGAATGGATGCCAAAGGTCTGTCTAGGAAAGTTCTTAAACTCATACGATTGTGGCAATTTATGGACTCATAAGTGTGATTTTATGAACTTAGAATATGTGACGCCCCCAAAATAGGTATACCACACCCATTCTGAGTCGCCAAATACATGGTACAGAAACAACTAAAACTTTATTAATACAACTGTCTTACAAAATATGATAACACTTACACTGTGAGTTTAAAGCCAAATATTATCGTCTAGACAATATCTACACTCAAATAAGTCCTCATTACAATTATTGATACACTATTTTACAAAATAGTGAGGACTAGTAAAACAACTTCTAGAACCATCATTCCACACCCCGACTAGTACTCGCTACATTCTCGCCTCCTGAGAAGAAAAATGAAACAAAAAGGAAAAGGGTGAGCTCAACTAGCCCAGTAAGAACATTATGACTAAGATAACATAGAACAATTTATCGTTAGTCCTCAACAGGGAAAAATCTAATAGAATAAAATAGACAACCAGTTATAAATCAATATTCGCAACGGAAATAATAATTCATTAGAATAGTTAAGTAGAGAATGAAATCTACTTTCTTCTATATATGAATTTAAAAGTTCATCGTCGATATTTTGTCCCTGTAACATCAATCAATATATATCTGGAATCAAATATTCATCTTTGCACTACAGGCCAAAGATATTCATCAGTTGGTCATGTTCATCTAAACACTGTTTATCTTTGCACTCACGGGCCAAAGTTATTCATCGAAATCATTCATCTTGCACACTTCTGGTCAAAGATATTGAGAATATCATCATTTAGGACTAAGGATGATGAAAAATATTTTAAAGGAAACGAATCTAGTGAAACAAAATAACAAATATTAAGGATTCGTATTTCGGTTTATCCATGTCCAAAAATACCTCATAAATAATCATAGTGGAGTAAAATTCAAGTATGATCAAAACATGGATACAATCAAAGCTAGTATCCATAATAGATATTTTGGACAAAAAGAAGAAGATTTCATTTTTCGGTCAATAGTGCCGTATTCGTGAATAGTGTCGTATATGTGAATAGTGCCGTATACGTGAATAGTAACCCTGACACAAAAAGTTCCAAATTTGATAAAAATTTCAAACCAATATTTCGGCATAATGATATTGAAGAAAATAATATCATTTAAGAAGAAAATAACATCCCTTACCTCGAAAAGACGATACTTGCTGAAGGGAACTCGCACCGTATAGCAACACTCAAAGTATCAAAATACTCACAAGAATACGCTCAATATATCGAGAGAGAAAGAGAGAGAAAACTTTAGTTTCTGGTGTGATTTTCAATTCTAACCTAAGCACTCTATTTATAGGAAAATTCTTAGAACACCAAAGCAGAAAATTTAATAAAATAATAATATATTTATATAAATTTCCTACGCACACCAAGAATCTGAATTCAGCAACTTAACACATGTTTAATGAGGCCCAAAAATGTAAAAAACATTTTTCTTAAAAAAAATTAATTAAAACTTCCAAGAATCAATTATTTCGGAACTTTGGAACTTCAATAATTCATAATAAATGACCCTTTTGTCAGAAAAATTCAAACCTTATGTCTTTTCCATAGGAAATTACATTATCTAAAACCTAGCCGAAGAAATTTTTTCCAAATTCCAAACAGAAATTGACCGAAATCCACAAACAGGCGATTCTACATACTATAATCAAATTTCAATCAAGAAATGGGTCCACAGACATGTTTAACATGTTTTAAACAACTTTTGCAACAAAAATACTCTTCCTCCTCATATACTCATATATCCCACATTTATTGTAAAAAAATATCCCCATTATTATATTATTAAAATATAATAATATATTTAAATGAATTATTTTATCAGAAAAAGATAAAATATTAATTTTCAACAATTGTCACATTAAAAATTTTCTCCATCTATATCCACATAAAATCAATATTTTCCTCATCATATAAATCAATAATTAATTATTCACAAATAATATTCTGTAATTACAATATTGACAACCGGTAGTTCCGGAGAGAGGGGCTTTACAATAAGGATTTCTCCTTCTTGTGGTAAGCAATTAGGTGACCAAACCTCTCCTTAGACAAAACTTTCTAGACATTGCCAATAATATTATCTAATAATATTATTAGGATAATATGAATTATTGCTTCGATAATGGAAAATCGTGTAGTGACAATTATTGAAACAACAAATAATATAGAATATCAACACAACAATTATTGAATCAATAAAATAAAATACTGAACAGTAATTACTGTAACAATTATTGAGTAGTGCCTTCTTACGTAAGAATCAATAATTGTATTACTGTGTTTTAACCACCGGGTATTCCAATAGTATTAACGGTAATAACTACGTCGTTATTTATAAACAACGTATACTTGTCGTTTTCTTCATCCAATCATTTTCCGTTATGGGGCCCACACAAGGCTGCGTCGTCGTACGAATATTCCCCGACAGTAAGAATATTCCACGACCAAACGAATATTCTTCGATAAAAATGAATATTTTATAACCACTTACTTATTTAAAATATTTGCGCATTTTACCCATAACTAACCACATTAATCAAATCAACCCTTACTATTTCAAAATAATAAATAGAGGAAATTTAATTTTATTTATAATAAGTTGGGGTCTTACAACCTCCCCTCCTTATGAAATTTCGTCCTCGGAATTAACATATGTACCTGGTGTTTCGAAAAGGTGAGGGTACCTCGCTTTCATTTCCGTTTCCAACTCCCAGGTCATTTCCTCTATAGCATGGTTTCTCCACAAAACTTTAACTTGTGGTATGACCTTCGTGCGTAGGACTTGCTCCTTCCTATCCAAGATCTTGACAGGTACCTCTTCGTACGTTAAGTCTTCAGCTATCTCGTCCAGTTCTAACTCAATAACGTGATTTGGGTCTTTCACATATTTACGTAGCACATATATATAAAAAAACATTATGAACATGAGACATACTTGGAGGTAACGCGAGTCTATAGGCCACATTTCCTACTCGGTCAAGAATCTAATATGGACCAATAAATCGTGGATTGAGCTTTTCTCTCTTCCCAAATCTTGTAATTCCCTTCCATGGAGCAACACGCAACAATACATGATCCCCAATACCAAATTCCACGTCCTTTCGATGAAGATCCGCATAACTCTTTTGTCGATCTTGTGCCGTTTGTATACGTTGTCGAATCATTTGGATCTTTTCTGTAGTCATATGTACCAACTCGGGTCCCAACAATGTTGCTTCACCCACATCATCCCAACATATTGGAGAGCGACACTTTCGTCCATATAATGCTTCGAATGGAGCCACACCTATACTTGCCTAATAACTGTTGTTGTAGGAGAATTCCACCAATGGTAAATACTTATCCCAACTGCCTTTAAAGTCTAGGACACAGAGTATTAATAGATCTTCAAGAGTTTGAATAGTCCTCTCTGATTGCCCGTCCGTTTGAGGATGGTATGCCAAACTAAATCGTAAATCCGTGCCCATAGCTTTTTGCAAGCTAACCCAAAATCTTGAAGTGAATCTTGGGTCACGATCCGAAACTATGGATACTGGCATGCCATGCAATCTTACAATCTCATTTAAATACATATGAGCAAGACGTTCAAGGGAATAAGTCTCCCGTATCGGCAAGAAATGAGCAGACTTGGTTAATCTATCAACAAAACCCAAATAGCATTTATGCCTTGAGAAACTGTGGGAAGACCCGTAACGAAACCCATGGTAATATGTTCCCACTTCCATTTCGGAATCTCAAGTGGTTGCAATGGACCCTTAGTCACTTGATGCTCCGCATTTACACATTGACAAGTTAAACACATCGAGATAAACTTTGCAATCTCTCTCTTTATATTGTTCGACCAAAATGTATGTCGAAGATCACGATACATTTTGGTACTTCCAGGATGGATTGCAAATGGTGTATTGTGTGCCTCCATCATGATCTTGTACTTCAAATCAGAATCATTAGGAACACATAGTCTGGATTGGACTCTAAGTATTCCTTCTTCATCGATTCTTGCTTCTGGAATAGCACCTTCATGCACTTTCTTCTTCATATGCGCATCATTTCAAGATTACGTGGCTTGAGCAACTTTAACTTTTTCGATTAAAGTTGGTTCTATACGTATACTTGACATCATTGCATGGGTCCCCGGAGTCTTGAATTCTATCTTCATCTTTTATAAATCACACAAAATTGGCCTTTGTGTTAACAACATCGCACTCGTTCCCGCATATGATCTTCTACTCAAGGTGTCAGCTACCACGTTCACTTTTCCAGGATGGTATTGAATGGTGTGGTCGTAGTCTTTCAACAGCTCGAGCCAACGTCATTGTCGCATGTTGAGTTCCTTTTGGGTGAAGAAATATTTGAGGCTTTTATGGTCTGAATATATCTCCACTTTTTCCCCCATATAGATAGTGCCTCCAGATATTTAGCGCAAAAACGACTGCTGCCAACTCTAGATCATGGGTAGGATAATTCATCTCATATTCTTTAAGTTATCGTGAGGCATAGGCTATAACTTTCCCACGTTGCATGAGAACACATCCTAACCCTTTGCCTGAAGCATCGTTGTAGATAAAAAATCCATCCATACCAGATGGTATTGTCAGAACAGGTGCCGAAATGAGTCTCCTCTTGAGCTATTGGAAACTCTTCTCGCATTCCTCACTCCATACGAATTTTGTATCCTTCCGAGTCAGTTGAGTTAATGGGGTAGCAATTCGAGAAAACCCTTCCACGAATCTCCGATAATAACCAGCTAAGCCCAGAAAGCTACGTACTTCGGTCACCGTCTTCGGTTGCTCCCAACTTTGTATTGCTTCAATCTTCGCCGGGTCAACAGATACTCCATGTTTTGACACCACGTGCCCAAGAAATGCTACTTCCTCAAGTCAGAACTTGTATTTCTTCAACTTAGCATATAGCTTGTTTTTACGCAGCCTTTGGAGTACCAGCTTCAAATGGTGCTCATGATCTTCACGACTTTTGGAATATATGAGGATGTCATCAGTAAAGACAACAACGAACTGATCCAAATATTCTTTGAATACTCGATTCATCATATCCATGAAAGCCGTAGGAGCATTAGTCAATCCAAAAGACATGACTAAGAATTCATAATGCCCGTACCGAGTTTTGAAGGCAGTCTTTGGAATATCATCAGTTCTAATCTTCAGCTGATGATATCCAGAACGAAGATCGATCTTTGAAAAGAATTGTGCTCCTTGTAACTAGTCAAACAGGTCATCAATACGAGGTAGCGGATACCTATTCTTGATGGTAACATGGTTCAATTTCTGGTAATCAATACAAAGTCGCATACTACCATCTTTCTTCTTTACGAATAAAATAGGAGCACCCCAAGGAGATGTACTAGGACGAATGAAACCGATGTCCAACAACTCCTGTAGTTGAACCTTTAGCTCCTGAAGTTCAATAGGAGCCATTCGATATGGGGTTTTAAAAATAGGCTTTGTGACAGGTTCAAGGTCAATAAAGAATTCAACTTCACGTTTTGGGGGTAGACCGGGAAGTTCTTCAGGAAATACGTTAGGAAAGTCAATAACAACAGGAATATTATTCAAATTTGACGTGTCTTTATTCAAATCCATAACATGGGCTAAGAAAGCTTGACATCCATTTTTTAATAAACGAATAGCTTTATGACTTGATATGATAGTGATTGATTTTAATGGTTTAGTTGCTTGAATTCAAACAACAGGTTGATTAGGAATATGAAAACTAACAGCCTAACAAGAACAATCAATTTTGGCATGATGAGTAGTTAACCAAGCAATCCCTAAAATCACATCAAAAGCAAGTATCTTTAAAGAGACAAGGTCAACAGGTAATGTGATGATGCCAACTTGGCTCAAACAAGATTTTTAAACAGTTGATGTGATGAAAGTTTCTCCTAACTGAGTTTCCACAGATAGGTCAAAGTCTAATTTCTCCGGAGTCAAGTTTAAATGTTGAGCACAAGCAGGAGAGATAAATGAACGGGTAGCACCGGTATCTAGTAATGTATAAACTTCGCAAGAATTTATGATTAGCTTACCCGTGATCACCTCGTTTGGGTTCCTCACATTTTGACTAGTCACGACAAACGCTCTTCCAGGAACCGTTGACTTTGACTTTTCTGGGATAGCCTTTTGAGTCACCATCCCCGCTGGACTTGGTTTCGCTACTGTATAATCTCGAGCGATATGTCCTTCCTTTCCATAATTATAGCATACCTTGAACTGTTGTGGGCAGTTTGGACTGATATGTCTTTCTTTCCCGCATTTATAGCATATGACCGGTGGTCGTTCTCCTCCCTTGGAACCAGATTCTGCTGGTGCTGACGTCTTCACATTATCGTTGTTGTACCTTCTCTTTTTAAAATCTCCTCCCGACTTGCTTCTTCTATTTTCATGGCCATGATTACCACCAGAGTGGTTGCTGCTCTTGTCCGTATTCTTCTTTCTCCGTTGGTTATCATTGTTCTGATGACTGTTGTCACCGGTAGGATCTTGGTTGTGGTCCCTAGGTTGATCGTACTCGTTATCTCGCTCTAATAATTGCGCTATGCTGACAACATCTGAATAGAGAGAAAATTTATGAGAAATGAGATATTGACGTATCCCGGGTTTCAAACCTCTCAAAAACATCCGCATAATCGTTCCTCATTCTCCACCAAATGAGGTGCAAACACGGATAACTCTGCGAACTTCGCCTCGTCTTTGGGACACTTGGTCATGTTATTTTGTTCCAATCTAATAAACTCTACCTCCTTCATATGACGAACACTTTCAGGAAAGTATTTATTATTGAACAGTTTCTGAAATGTCTTCCAAGACATGCTGAGCGCTGCTGGATGGGTACGCTTCACAGATTCCCACCAGTAATCTGCCTTATTACGGAACATAAAAGTGGCGAATGGAACTTTCTATTCCTCCGTGCATCCCAAGACATCAAATATCTTGGTAATTTTCTTAACCCACGTCTCCGCCTTAATCGGATCTGGCTTTCCCCAGAATTCTGGTGGTCCAAACTCTTTGAACTGCTTGGCTGTGACAAGCTGTGCATTGCTATTATTTCTTCCTATATTTTGAACAGGAATCTCCTTCGTCTGGTTTTGCATGAATCACAAAAAGCTTCTAAACATCTCATCGTTCATCATATGCTCAGTGGTGTTATTTACAGGAGGAACATTGCCAGCCTGTTGCACGTTCTCCTCATTGGTGAGCAAAGGTGTCTCCACGGTCTCATTTACTCCACTGTTAACATTCTCAGTCGACATTCTCAAATACTGCCATAAAACAAGGGTTAATTTAACAAATTAAAACATCACATAATATCCATATATTATGACCGACCAACAAATAAGCTTAGGTAGGACACACTAGAGAAGGATTTACTCATCTCTCCCCTCCTAGTTCTATTCTCCGATCTCCGCCAGAGATCATATCACTAAGCTATGATACCAACTGTGACGCCCCCAAAATAGGTATACAACACCCATTCTGAGTCGCCAAATACATGGTACGGAAACAACTACAACTTTATTAATACAACTGTCTTGCAAAATACGATAACACTTAAATGTGAGTTTAAATACAAATATTGTCGTCTAGACAATATCCACACTCAAATAAGTCCTCTTTACAATTATTGATACACTATTTTACAAAATAGTGAGGACTACTAAAACAACTTCTAGAACCATCATTCCACACCCCGACTAGTACTCGCTACATTTTCGCCTCCTGAGAAGAAAAATGGAACAAAAAGGAAAAGGGTGAGCTCAACTAGCCCAGTAAAGAACATTATGACTAAGATAACATAGAACAATTTATCGTTAGTCCTCAACAGGGAAAAATCTAATAGAATACAATAGACAACCAGTTTTAAATCAATATTCGCAGCGGAAATAATAATTCATTAGAAGAGTTAAGTAGAGAATGAAATCTATTGTCTTCTATATATGAATTTAAAAGTTCATCTTCAATATTTTATCCCTGTAACATCAATCAATATATATCTGGAATCAAATATTCATCTTTGCATTACAGGCCAAAGATATTCATCAGTTGGTCATGTTCATCTAAACACCTGTTCATCTTTGCACTACGGGCCAAAGATATTTATCAGAAATCATTCATCTTTGCACTACAGGCAAAAGATATTCAGTAATATCATCATTTAGGACTGAGGATGATGAAAAATATTTTAAAGAAAACGAATCCAGTAAAACAAAATAACAAATATTAAGGATTCGTATTTCGGTTTATCCATGTCCAAAAATACCTCATAAATAATCATAGTGGAGTAAAATTCAAGAATGATCAAAACATGCATACAATCAAAGCTAGTATCCATAATAGATATTTTGGACAAAAAGAAGAAAATTTCATTTTTCGGTGAATAGTGTCGTATTCGTGAATAGTGTCGTATACGTAAATACTGCCATATACGTGAATAGTAATCTCGACACAAAAAGTTCCAAATTTGATAAAAAGTTCAAACCAATATTTCGACATACTGATATTGAAGAAAATAATATCATTTAAGAAGAAAATAGCATCCCTTACCTCGAAAAGACAGTACTTCTGACTGGAATACTGAATATAGTGTTGAAGGGAACTCGCACCTTATAGCAACACTCAAAGTATCAAAATACTCACAAGAATACGCTCAATATATCGAGAGAGAAAGAGAGAAAACTTTAGTTTCTGGTGTGATTTTTAATTTTGACCTAAGCACCCTATTTATAGGAAAATGCTTAGAACACCAAAGCAGAAAATTTAATAAAATAATAATATATTTATATAAATTTCTTACGCACACCAAGAATCTGAATTCAGCAACTTAACACATGTTTAATAGGCCCAAAAATGTAAAAAACGTTTTTCTTAAAAAAAATAATTAAAACTTCCAAAAATCAATTATTTCGAAACTTCGGAACTTCAATAATTCATAATAAATGGCCCTTTTGTCAGAAAAATTCAAACTTTATGTCTATTCCATAGGAAATTCCATTATCTACAACTTTGCAGAAGAAATGTTTTCCAAATTCAAAATAGAAATTGACCGAAATCCACAAACAGACGATTCTACAAGCTATAATCAAATTTCAGTCAAGAAATGGGCCCACAGACATGTTTAACATGTTTTAAATAACTTTTGCAACAAAAATACTCTTCCTCCTCATATACTCATATATCTCACATTCATTGTAAAAAATATCCCCATTATTATATTATTAAAATATAATAATATATTTAAATGAATTATTTTATCAGAAAAAGATAAAATATTAATTTTCAACAATTGTCACATTAAAAATTTTCTCCATCTATATCCACATAAAATCAATATTTTTCTCATCATATAAATCAATAATTAATTATTCACAAATAATATTATAGAATCACAATCATCGACAACCGTGTCGTTCCTCAGGAAAGAGGGGCTTTCAATAAGGATTTTCTCCTTCTTGGCGGCAAGCAATTAGGTGACCAAACCTCTCCTTAGGCAGAACTTTCTAGACATTGCCAATAATGTTATCTAATAATATTATTCAGATAATATGAATTATTTCTTCGATAATAGAAAATACTGTGTAGTGACAATTATTGAAACAACAGTAATATAGAATATCAACGCAACAATTATTGAATCAATAAAATAAAATACTGAATAGTAATTACTATAACAATTATTGAGTAGTGTCTTCTTACATAAGAATCAATAATTGTATTACTGTGTATTAACCACCGGGTATTCCAACAGTATTAACGGTAACAACTACGTCGTTATTTATAAACAACTTATACTTGTCATTTTCTTCATCCAATCATTTTCCGTTATGGGGCCCACACAAGGCTGCGTCGTCGTACAAATATTCCCCGACAGTAAGAATATTCCACGACCAAACGAATATTCTCCGATAAAAATAAATATTTTATAACCACTTGCTTATTTAAAATATTTGCGCATTTTACCCATAATTAACCACATTAATCAAATCAACCCTTACTATTTCAAAATAATAAATAGAGGAAATTTAATTTTATTTATAATAAGTTGGGGTCTTACAGTATAGTTGTGTGTAAATGGAGTATTAAAGATTATAGGAACAGATAGATTGTTAAGCAAATGATTATTAGTGAAGAAATAAGTTTTCCAAAACTCCTAGCTATGTTAGACTTCGAAAGTTTGACATCAAGCTAAATACGCATTATGTGCCTTTAAAAAAAATATGTAGACTCGTAATTATTTTTGAAACGGTTTAAAGTATAGTCTATGCTACTTATTTCAGCTAGACGCAAACGATTTGAAATATCAAAATACATTTTATTTATCACTCATGTACAATGTAACCTGGTGCAGAGATGATAAAAAGGTGATGGAGTTGTAAATGCAGGAATACTTTGTGTGAATTTTATCTAAAATCGTTATTCCACTATTCTATGATGTGTTATGACAAAGTCATATAATGACGGCATCCTCAAAGCTGAATTTATACAAGATGCGGCATCATGGCATCATTCTCAAAAATATTTTCAATAAAATTTAATTTGCCAACGGGGTTTGGCTACACCTAAATAATTCGATTGAATTGAATTATTGATATGAGTCTATGCTATTCGATTTAGCTAGACTAATGTTTATGAAAACTCTATAAGTGTTCATTGAAAGAAATTTCCCGAACCAAATTGTTTTGGTGCGGAATCCAATAAGACTGAAGTAGAATTTTGTGCCTATGGCAGTGAAGAGAAACAGATAAAATTAGTACTTGGCCAGTACAGGGCATATCGGGCTAATCACCCTTTGTGTTTGTAAGTTATGACAGTTTGCAGATGAATTTCCATAAAACCTTTGCGAAAATGACAGACAAATAGTCTATACGACCCCTCAGCACAATTTGAAAACTTTTACTCGTGTGAGTTGTGTATTAGGTATCATGTGATGCTGTGGTGTATTAGTGTATGTGTTTAATATTTTTAAGAATGAATTTTGAGGATTTCAAATTTCTATGAAGGATTTAGGTGAATTATTCAGGATTAAGGGAATAAGTGTTTATGTTCTGTGTATATATGTGCATGATGTGGTTAAGGGTCAAGGGTTGACCAGATAATCGATATCTGTAACAAACCCTAGGTATATATTAAGAACGTCAACGTTCGGTTAGAAAACCCTAGTGAATTATAAGAAACCCTAGAAATCGGTTCTGGAAACCCTAATTTTAGTTTCGGAGATCAAAAACCCTAATTCGGAAATTTGGGGAACTTAAATGATTATTATATTCTTAAGTGATATTAATTAATAAATTAATTAGGGTAAAGCTTAATTAATTAGCAAACCCTAATTTCAAATTTAGAAAACCCTAATTTCGGGATTTGAAACCCTAATTTATAATAGGAAAAAACCTAAGTGTTAATTTACTACTTTTAATGTTAATTAGGAAATATTAATCCTAATTTTAAAGTTATAAGTAATTAGAAAACCCTACTCTAATTACGAAATTTAATTTCTAATTTAGAAATTTTATTTTTCTATTAGAAACCCTAATTCGTAGTTTATAAACCCTAATGACCAATTACGACCCTAATTGCTAAATTAGCGATTTTAATTAGGAAATGTTAATCGTAATTAGAAAGATTTAATTGTGATTTAGAAATGTTAATATAATTAGAAAATCCTAATTATGATTTAGGAATATTAATTTTCTATTTTTAAAACCTAAATTGGAAATTTTAGAAATTAAATTAAAAATTAAGGGTTAAACCCTAAACCCTAAATGGTTCAAACCCTAAACCCTAACCAAACCCTAAACCCTAAGGGTTTGGCTAATTGACAAGAATGCCATTAATTTTGTATGCAAAAAGACTAAAATGCCCTTAGTGCATTATTGTGACTTAACTTGCAAGAGTTGATCTAGTGTAGTGGTTGGACCAACCCTAGCCCTAGCTCATGAATTTTATATCCAGAAATCTCAGCCAATTTGATAGCCCATTACATTGCATTATTGCATTTTTTATAGATTAGAGAGAGAGAAAGGCTACTTAATTTTTTATTCTCTCCAACCCTTTCTCTCTCTAAAAAGTCGGTAATGAGGAATGTGAGAGAGTGTTAAGATAAGCCAAGAACACTTCATTGCTAGCCTAGATCAGATCACTATGACCAGAATCACAAATCAAAGCTCAAAAGGTATAAGAACCCTAAATTTCGAAATCTCTTGATTTTATGTTTGATGTTGTAATTGATTGTTTAAAGTTGTGTTAGAAGGTGTCGATTAGAGATCTAGGTTGTTGGATCATGGATCTATAACATCTAGATGCTCGAATCTAGCATTTTTGAAAATCTGGAAATGATGAAAAAAGTGGCCTGACAGTCGAATGTCAGGCCCTCTCAATTTGTGTGTGTTATCTATTTAGTGTGCTTTTTGTCTTAGATCTGTTCTATGTCATGTGTTCTTTAGTCTGGATCTTGAATCATGTTCAGATCGGTATATATTTCAATTTATGAGTGGTCAAAGTGAGTTGATTGAGAGCACAAAAACTTAGAATCTGGGCAACCTGAGAATTTTTCCGATGTTCGACAAGCTTTTCTAAGCTCTAGATCTTCTTTGTGTGTTACTCTTTTGGTCATGATGTTGGTTGGATGTTGTAGCATGGTATATTACCTGCAAATCCTTGTTATTAGATCACCTATATTAACAACAGGATCGATTGTAGCAATGGTCAAACAAGCATTGACTAACCGAGCCGGATGAATTTCTGGAAAATCCAGAATTCACCAAGAACAAGCTTTGTCAGGTACTTTGACCGTCCTAAATCTAATATTGGTGATGTTTTTGAACTGAGCTGTTGTCATGTACATGTTCCTTGACACATGGACTATAGATTAGAATCGTAATATCGACCATTTGATGACCAGAACATAAATAAAATTGATCTTGAAAGAGACCACTCGAACTGCCTAGGTTTCTGGAAAACCCAGGAACGTTCTGACAACATGTTTGTAAGCCCAGATCATCGTGATATGTTAATGTATGACTTATATTGTGGTTTATAGTGGTAGTGGTGCATACGGACTACATGATCAACGTTTAAATTATCCCAGAACCTGTTTAGACTAAGAGTTAAGACTGGTCAAACCTACCTACCTGGTATTCTGACATGCGTTTCTGGGTTAATGAAGAACAGCCTCAAGAACACCTATAGCGACAGGTCTGTCGCTATAGGGCCCTTTAGTGAAAATTATTTTCGGAAAATAGAATAATTAATTAAATAAATAGAAAAAAATAATTTTTAATTATTAAAAATACATAATAAATTACGAAAAAATATTTTAAAGTCCAGAAAAATAGTTTTTAACTATTTTGAGTATATTTCATAAATATTTAATAGTTTTGGAATATAAATGGTATTTAATTTATTTAATTATAATATTAAATAAATAATTTTAAAATGATTTAAATACTTGAAAAATCATGAAAAAATAATATTATGCTATAATAAAATATTTTAAGTTATTTTAATTGACTTTTAATATTTTAGGATGAATTTCATTAATTAATCAATATTAATGATAATTAGTTTATTTAATAAATATATTAAATAAATTAAGGATAAATAAAATTAATGTTTTAAAAATTATATAAAAATGATTTAAGTGTTATAAAAATATTTGAAGTTATAAAATATAACTTTTGATATTTTGTCATAAAAATATTAATATTTTAATATTAAAAACAATTATCGAATAATGAATTTAATTTTTAAAAATCATATAAATATGATTTTAAGGTATTAAAAATACTTTGATATATTATAAATATATTATAATATTATGTTATGTATTTCATTAATATTTAATAATAAATAAATATTAATGATAAAAGAATTAAGTGGTATTTAATTTATTTAAATACGTTTTAATGATTGAAAATTCACGATAAATAGTACTAATTATTTAAAAATTATTACGAGCTTACGAAAAAATATTTTGACGGTTATTAAAATTATCTGAGTTAATTGTTAAGTATTAAGTCAGAGTTTAATTGAACTTAGACTCGATAAATAGTTCGACTTGACGGTCGGGGTGATAGAATTGTGTCGGTTTCAACTAGGACTTAAATAAATCCGACTTGATCTTTATGTTTTATGTAATTTGAATAGATCGATAGGGTTATGTGTTATGTGTTTAGGTTATTCTATGTATATATATAATAGTATTATATTGTGATGATATTATTCTAATATTGGAGATCTATATTAATAATATTAGGTCTTCGGATAAAACGTTATAAATTGCGTTGCTAAGCAGAATCAAATGGTTGAGCAAGTTTGTTTTCACTTAACTCTACTAAGAGTTGTTTTATTGGATAAGCTTATGGTTAATCATTCTTTGGTTGCCATGAATTGTACTCTGTACATATTGCATGTATATAAGTCGGTATGAAAGGTCGATCACCTTCATTACCGGTTGGTTCGGATATATTTGTTCATGTATAATACTTGTTCACCATAAATTTGTTCCTGCTAGTTCACAATTATATTGTTGAATTATAGCCAACTTATTATTCAGATTCTTTCAATCATGATATATCGTTATATTATTGAATTTAAACTTGTTGGGCAACTTTTATGCTCACCTCGCTTATATATCATGATAAAACATTGCATTGATTAAGAATTTAACGCTATTTGGATCTGAGGAAATGTTACGCAGTTTCAAATTTTAGTTTACATATGCGATTAGATTTGTAATAGTATAGTTGTATAATAATAATGTTATGTGTTAGACAAGTTATGTATTGTGTATTAAGTTAAGGTTACTCGACCTTAGGGAATAGTGTGTAATGTATTGTATGAACAATTTATGTTTATATCTTCCGCAAATAGTAATAGTTGTATAGAATGATCGAACCGGATCCGCGGTGATTCGGGACCTCGGATTCAGGGCCGTCACATCCTCCACAATGCTCATTACCAGTGTTCCTGTTCTTCTTCTCCTTATGATATAGACTTAAGGCCTCACTGCCACCTTTCGTAATGATTTCCTTTTCTAACATGGTCGTAAAGGAATCAATCTGGAAGAATGATACCTTATTATACAACCACGACATCAACCCTTGCTCGAAGAGTCTCGTCTTCGTTTCCTCATCCCCAACTTGGTGCTCCGCAAATTGCACTAGTTAACTAAACTTCACTGCGTATTGCGCCACTGTCATATCTCCTACTTTTAACTCTAGGAACTTCACTTCCATCCTACTCTTCATACTCTTCGGGAAATAGTTCTCAAAAAATAGCATTGTAAACCTCTCCCACGTTATCATTCCTTCCCCCGCTCTCTGCTGATTAGTTTCCCACCAATAGTTCGCTTCGCCCCTCATCATGTATGTGGAAAATACTGTCTTATGGTCTTCACCCACGCGAGCTATAGTGAAGACCTTCTCGATCTCCTTGATCGAGGTTTGCACAACTATCGGGTCAGTAGTTCCCGTGAACTCTGGGGGTCCTACACTCTTAAAATCTTTGAAGGTTGTTACTGGGACAGCTTAGGAAACGGGCGGTAGGGGTTTATTTCTTCCCCTCAAAGCTTCTCCTAATAAATCTACAAGTCTCTATATGGGATCTACAGGTCCTCTCTTATCATTAATTGACTCGTCTCGGAAAGTTATTCTACGTCTGCATCATAAAATTTTCATTTTATTATCTAATTATCATATTTAGACATTTCTTAATTGAAAAGAACTGATGGTTTAAAACACGTTTCTGAAACAAGATCATTTATATTTGTATGCCAAATGGTTACACTACATTTTTTTTCTAGTATACTGCTATAAATGATAACACATATCCCCAATTATCACAAAAGACGAGGACAACACTAGCTTACTAGCCCTCTAACACTTTTCAAAAGTTGGGGTCATCATCATCTCACATCTTACACAAAAGACTGAGATTACAACAACATATTAAACAACACAAATAAAATACTACTCTACTGAGCTTTTTCCTCTAGGTTCAATCTAACATCCCACGCTCCACGGCACTCTGATACTCCTTCTGTGTAATGCGCACCACCATATCTCAACTTATGGTATGTCAGGTCTGTCCTTGCTCAGCTGGGTAGTGATTTACCCCCATCGATCAATCTCTCCACGGCCGTGCGTAGAGCATAGCCCATCTTGTTCATCTTTCCACTCTTGCACCGCACATCATCCTCTAGATCATCCACCCTTTCATTGGAATCCATCCACTTCTCCTCGAAGTGAATCCTATCCATCACCTCCATCTCTAACTGAGTTTGGAGAGCCTGCTTCTCCGCCCTCTCACTCAAAACCCTCTGCTCCATTTCTTCTAACTTTCCTGCCAACTCAACGTTCCTCGCTGTAGACACTCGAAATTTTTCGCTTTTGTCATCGACATTGCGCAGAGGGCGATTCGTCTTCGTAAATAACCACGAAAGCGCGGTTCACGTAAGACCAATACTACTAGGAAGTTCCATCTCAACCCCGGAACACACACCGGGAATAACAGTTCCAACCTCAGAGATAACCCCGAGGCATGAAGTTGCAATACCGAAAATTCCACCAGAGAAGACCGATCCATCTCGAAGATAACCCCGGGATATTCAGTCTCAGTCCCAACACTGGGAGTAGCAGATACCAACCTTGGAGATAACCCCAATGAGTGCAGTTCCGGCGATAACCCTGGAAATGCTTGTTTCAAATGCATGCAATCAACTTCAACCTCGGCACTCACACCGAGGCAATCCATACAAGACCTGGAGATAACACCGGGAAGACATGCACACATTAAAGATGACACTGAGGACCTTCAACACTTGCGGCGATCAATCGAACGATAACTCGAAAGCGGCGTCATGACTTTATCAGCCCATTTAAAGGAGATAACCGGTGAGGGGCAAAGCCATCATCTTGCCACCATGACGCCACATAGCGCCGTCTTAACATTTCATACATACATTTCTACACAAAAGTGTCCTACAAGAATCAAGGAAAACCAATCCTGAGTGACTATTACGCAGGGTAACGGATAGAATTTGAAGCTTGAAAACGAGAGGGCACCGTCCCATCTTCCTGACTTCGTACAACCTCTAATACCATGCCATTGCGTAACTCTCGACAACGGCGATCCGCAATAGGTCTTACATACCTCAGTCGGATGCCCGAATTGCAATTCTAAACATTTGAGAGGACATTACAGTTCCTGTGTGCACGTACTACGAGATGACATGACTTGCGAAGGCAGGGGTAACCCGAGTAGCCGCAGGTACATCTGCGGCCTAGCCGCAGGTACCTGCGGCTCCCCCCTCTATAAATAGAGGGCTTGGGGTGGCCATTTATAAGAGAAAAAAGGCAAGGAAGCCCTGTCAAATTAATCTGTACTCACCCTATATTGAGTGCTTTCTCATTTTAAACACTTGTGAGTTCACATATAGCTACTTTTGTACTGGCAGGAGCCGAGTGTTCATCCACTTTAAAGATATAGAAGTCTTCTTTAGCAGCCCACTGTAAGCCTTCTCACACACTTTAAAGCCTTTCTCTTAATCTTTGCACATACCCTTCTTCACGTTGAGAGTGTTGCGTGTGTTTTCCTGGACTTCGGTCCGTCGTTTTATTTCAGTTTGTATATACATATATATTTATATATATATTTATATATATGGACTAACATTATCGAGTTATGCCTTGATTGAGCCTAGACTTCGGTCTGGAGCGTTTATTTGCTTATATATATATTTATATATATATGAACTGTGTGTCGAACTCTGTTCGATGAGCCTAAACTTTGGCCCGAGGCGTTTATTGCTTTTATATATATATATATATATATATATATATATATATATATATATATATTTATATATTAACTATTTATCGGACTTTGTTCGATGAGCACATATTTTACATCCAAGAGTGTTTACTTGCTTTTATATATATACATATATTTATATATATGAACTGTTGTCGAACTCTATTCGATGAGCCTGGATTTTACATCCGGTGTATTTATCGCTTTTATATATATATATATATATATATATATATATATATATATATATATCATCTCGCCTGGAGTTTACTTCGTGGTGGTTGATCGCTTTTACAGCTTTCTTTACATTTCGTCCCGCCTGGAGTTTCCTCTGTGGTGGTTGATCGCTTTTACATCTTTCTTTACGTTTCGTCCCGCCTGGAGATTCCACCGTGGCGGTTGATGGCTTTTACAGCTTTATTTACATTTTCTAATCCCCCATGGAGGTGCTTCATGGTGGCTGATCATGTCTGTATATATATATTTACAGCTTATATATATATATATACTTGCTTACTGCTTTCATACAAATTGCAGCATCATGTGAGCCTAGGAATCATGGGATCACAGATTCAACCTATTGGATCTAGATTCGGTTCCTGTGATGGACATTTTTAGTTTTAAACAGCTTGTAAATTATTTGCGGTGTCTGAATTTCCTCAGATGGTTTAATACCTACGAGCAAGTCGACATTATTTTGTACATTATTTTCTCATAGATGCTTTGCATCTCGAAAATAAAAAGCAATCAAGCCGAACACTTAATAATAAAATGGGAGTATAAAAGGTCTCAATTACTATTGAGCACAAGGGTTTGAAAAACTTCTTTTATAAAACACCACTGCCATATCTTGCTAAAAATTAAATTTTTACATAAATTCAAACCCTGTGTATATAGGTGCGAACAAGGCCTCGCACCACTTCCAAATAAACAACACATTGACCCACCCACACACACACATTTAGATAATAGTTCCTTGAAAAGTGGTGGTCACCATGGTAACACGGATGTCGGGGGGTGCCTAACACCTTCCCTCCTCATAATCAAGTCCCCGGACCCTAATGAATCTCTGTTTCACTGACCCGTTTAGCAGTGTCACATCACTAGGTTAATGTGCAAACCATTTCTCGGTTGTGTTGGTACAACCTTTTAAAAAACCAACTGGCGACTCTTAACAGTCCATCGTCGACATTATACATGTCAGACCTTTTTCACTTGTTTTTTCAAACAAATCTCACCTAACATGGGAACACCAAAGAACAAGTAACGAAAAGGGACAACTAAAAATCCCGACGTCGACAGGTGGCGACTCTGCTGGGGACTCCAGTAAGAGGACTTAAGCCGCTATTCAAAACTTTTCAAAACTTTTATTTGCTTGTGTGTGGATGTTGCATTTACATTTATGATGAATGTGTACGAATTCATATCTTTATTGCACTTAGTGCTTTGCACTATATCTGCTTGTGATATTAGTGCTTCGCACAAGTCATCATTTTCATACTATGAGACACGTTGTATGTGAATGTATGTTGTGTGGTCCCCCCACCAGGAGGCTATCCTATCGGTGTTTGATTACTGGACTCGTAGGAAGACTAATTCTGACGAGGCTCAGGAAAGGCACCACCGAAATTCGCTCCAGTTGAAAGACCGGATTAACTTCCCATTGAGTAAATTTCGATGATTTGGGAACCTTCATGCCAAAAAGCCGCGAGACTAACCTAAGATAGGTCAGCCTCTGATAAACCCAACACGGAGGAAAGTCTCTTTATACTCTCTCATTTTAATTACATGTAAAATCAATTACTTGTAATTTCATTCCATATTTATCTCCATGAAATGAGAAATGTGAAGAAATGTGTATACATACATATTTAAAATAAACATGCTATCATAAACAGCAAACATCCGTTTTGCAGGATAAAAATTCCTAAAACGGACACATCACATAGCATGTTATTATTTACACATTCGATAAAGACTAAAGTATGTAAGTCTTTCGCAGGGAAACAATCAGACCTACTACCCGGTCAAAATCCAAAAAGGTCGCGAGCCTACAGTCAATTATGTCATCATCCGACAAGACTGACCTTAATCCAGTTTCTCGCAAAGAATTCGACGGATTAAGCAAACAAATTACAGATTTGGTTGTTCTGCTTAAAGAACTACACCAGTCTACTCAGGGTCCAAAGATACCCATACATGCTGAATCCTCTACACAAGGGGGAACTCAAGCCATTACGATACATGAACTGCAGCTGGATACGACAAACAAAATTCATGATATTACCCATCTCACATGAGACCCAGACACCTATGACATCAGAAAGAAAGCCCTTTAAATAGAAGAAACCCTTCGTGCTATCAAAGGAATTGGAGCACACGGGAGTGTTTCATATGCTGACCTGTGTATATTCCCTGGTGTTCATTATCCAGAAAAGTTTAAGAATCCTGAGTTCGAAAAATATGACGGGTTAGGGGATCCTTACACACATTTGAAGGTGTTTATTGGAGAACTTGGATCTTATGTAGAGGACGAGAAGCTCAGAATGCAGTTGTTCTAGAAGAGTCTGACTGGAGAAGGCCATTCTTGGTATACTAGATTAGACAACTCAAAGATCCATAGTTGGGAGGAGCTAGCTCATGCCTTTCTCACTCAATACAGCTTCCAGTCTCAGATGGCTCCTGACCGGTATTAGATTACCAAGGTCAAGAAATAGTCCGACGAGTCTTTCAGAGAGTATGCTCAAAGGTGGAGGCGCCTGGCTGCTCAAGTTATTCCTTCCATGACAGAATCAGAAATGGTCATAACCTTCATGGACATACAAGAAGCTCCTTTCTATGAAAGAGTCTTAGCTGGCATCGGTAAACCATTTTCCGAAATGATCAAACACGGGGAGATGGCTGAGATGGGATTGAAGTCAGGAAAGATTCAAGACCTAGCTGCCCTTAAAGCTGTTGCTGAGCACATCCAATCCGGAAATTATGGAAACAACCCCCGGAGGGTCCATAAAAAGAAAGAGGAGGATGTTTCCTTAATACTACAAGGTCAAAAAGGCAATCAAAATATGCTTATCTAGAAGAGAAATTATACTCCCTTTCAAGCTCAGTCTTTGAACCCTCCAATAATGAAAGGTGGAGAAGTCAAACGCCCTCGAGTGTTCACACCCTTAGGGGACTCACTCGAGAATATTCTCACTCTTCTGACAACGCAGAAGAAAATCACGCATCCTCTTCCACCAGCTAGCCCTAATGGAAGGGGTTTCAATGCTGCTCGGAAATGTGTTTATCATGCCGGGGCACCTGGACATGATACTCAGGATTGTTGGGCCTTGAAACACAAGATTCAATACGTGATAGACAACGGTGAGATCGTGGTCACTAAACCAGATCAACCTCATGTACAAGACAATCCTCTTCCTCCACACAAAGAAGAAGAGGTCAACATGATTAATTGGAGCAATGGCCAAAGTTCCAATCTCAACAGCGAGTCATCTCAGACCACCAAAGATGGTGTTGACAAATGGGATTATGCCAAGTTCCAGTTCGTAATGGAACGTAAGATCAAAGCTCTGTGCAAACCAATTGAGCAATTGGCGAAACTGGTGACCTATCAGCATCAAGTAACACGCCAGTTAGTCAGCCAGGAGCATGCTAGTCTCCTTCCTCTTGTCATGAATATTGTGACAACCCGAGAATTTTGAATATTTTTAAAATTTTTAATTATTAATTTATGGTTCGAAATTAGAACCTAGATAGAAAATAAGTCTATGCGTTTGATATTTTTAAGATAGAATTTTGAGGATTTCAAAATTCTGTGAATGATTTAGGTGAATTATTAAGGATTAAGGAAATACGTGAATATGTTCTGTGTATATGTGTACAGTATGTGGTTAAGGGTCAAGGGTTGACCAGATAAACGATATCTGTAACAAACCCTAATTATATTTTAAGAACGTCAACATTCGGTTAGAAAACCCTAGCGATTAACAAGAAACCCTAGAAACCGGTTCTAGAACCCCTAATTTCAGTTCCGGAAATCCGAAACCCTAATTCGATGTATAAAACCCTAAATGGCGTAAGTGTAAATAATTATAAGTTTAATTAGGGCTAATCTTAACAAATTGGTTACAAAACCCTAATTCCAAATTTGAAACCCTAATTACGGATTTGAAACCCTAATTTATAATTAGGGAAAACGAAATTGTTAATTTAATACTTTTAATGTTAATTAGGATATATTAATTCTAATTTTCAAGTTAAGTAATTAGAAAACACTAATCTAATTACAAAATCTAATTTCTAATTTAGGAAAAATTAATTTTCTATTAGAAACCCTAAATTTTGGGTTATAAACCCTAATCCGCGATTTTGACCCTAATTGCTTAATTAGCGATTTTAATTAGGAAATGTTAATCCTAATTAGTAAGATTTAAAGTATGATTAAGAAATTTTAATGTAATTAGAAAATTCTAATTATAATTTAGAAATATTAATTTTCTATTTTCGAAAACCTAAATTGGAAATTTTAGAAAATAACTTGCGAACCCTAAATTGGCTCAAACCCTAAACCCTAACTAAACCCTAAACCCTAAGGGTTTGGTCAAATGTCCAAAATGCCATTAAAATAAAATGGAAAATGACTATTATGCCCTTTGTTAAATAATTAATGGTTGCTTCTAAATGTTGCCCTAAGGTGAGTTGCTCACCAACCCTAGACCTAGCCATGTGACAAAATCAAATGACCGGTAGAAAATGATCGGATCATCAAAGAACATGTCAACATTTTTATAGATTAAAGAGAGAAATGCAACTTTATTTTTCATTTGAGCCAAAGCTTTCTCTCTAAGATTTGAAATTTGAAAGAGAAAAGGAGAGATAAGTTAAGATAATATCATATCTCAGCTTACCAAGAACAAATTCAAAGAATCAGATTCAAGAAATCAAGCTCAAAGGTATAAGAACCCTAATTTTAAAAATTCTTAGATTTGATGTTAAATGTTGAAAGTTGTGTATTAGGGTGTCTATAAGTGATCTGGGTTGATAGATCATGGATCTATAACATCTAGATGCATGAATTTAATATTTTCTAAAATCTGGAAAAGTTTGAATAAGTCGTCTGACATCCATATGTCAGACATTATAGATCTTTATCTGTTAATGTTTAGGTGTGTTTAATGTTGTAGGTCTGTTATTTTTTGTTAGCTCTTGGATCTAAGACTTGAATGAAGTCCAGATCAAGTCTAGATTATAAGTTACAAGCGGTCAAACATCGTTGACCACTCACGAAAACTGAAATCTAGGCAGCCCAGATTTCCAGATTTCTTCTGACAAGATGTTCAATGCCTTGGATCTTGCTTACGGTAATGTATTTGGTGGGTTGTTGTTTTTCTGATTGAAGTATGACATGAAGACTACATGCTTAAGCCTTTATTTCACTCAAGTCCCTAATGTAATTGTTTTTAATCTTGGTCAAACTAGCTTTGACCGATCTGCTGATGAAGATTACGGAAAACCCGAATCTTCAAGAACAAGTCCACGACATGTAGTTTGGTGGATCAAATCTTCATTTCTTGTTATTGTTAGTCCGATCGATGACATTTTATTGTACCGCCATGTGGTCTTCAAGATCAACCCTTTTATTACCTTTGAATAAGCATGTAATCCAACTTATGAAGATTCAAAGAAGGCGATGAATTTGTTCTTATTTTCGGAAAACCCGGAGATGAAGAAACGACTTTCGACATGATATTTGGTTGCTTAGATCTCTTCTTGGTGAAATGTTTTGGCCATGATCTTAGTATATAGTTATAGTATTACACGTACACTATAATCTACACACTTTATGTAACCTTGAACATAACGCTAACAAGGATCAAAAGTTGGTCAAACCACCCCCAAAGCTCAACGACATGAGTTTATAAGGGAGCACCAAGAACAATTTTATATAGCGACAGTTACGCTACTATAGGACCCTTTAGTGACAGTTTTAATTTCTAATTTTTGAAAATTATTAAATAAATTGAAATAAATAGATTTTTATTATTAAAAATACATAATAAATTCCAAAAAATTATTTTAAATTCGAAAAATAGTTTTAATTATTTAAAGTATATTTCATAAATATTTAATATTTTGGAATATAAATGGTATTTAATTTATTTAATTATAATATTAAATAAATGATTTAAAAATGATTTTAATACATGAAAAATCATGAAAAATAATATTATGATAAAAGAAAATATTTTAAGTTGTTTTAAGTGACTTTTAATATTTTATGATGAAATTCATTAATTAATTAACATTAATGATAATTAGTTTATTTAATAAATATATTAAATAAATTATAAAAATAGAATAAATAATTTAAAAATTATATAAAAATGATTTAAGTGTTATAAAAATATTTTAAGTTATAAAATATAACTTTTATATTTTTTCATGAAAATATTAATATTTTAATATTAAAAGCAATTATCGGATAATTAATTTAATTGTTTAAAAATCATATAAAGGTGATTTTAAAGTATTAAAAATACTTTGATATATTATAAATATATTATAATATTATGACATGTATTTCATTAATATTTGATATTAAATATATATTAGTGATAAAAGAATTAAGTAGTATTTAATTTATTTAAATGGGTTATTAATGATTTAAAAATCAAGATAAATAGTAATAATTATTTAAAAATTATTACGAGACTTTGAAAAATATTTCGACTGTTATTGAAATTATTTAGGTTAATTGTTAAGTGTTAAGTCAAAGTTTAATTGAACTTAGACTCGAAGAATTGTCCGACTAGATCGTCGGGACATTAGAAATTTGTCGAACTCAAGTCAGACTGAAATAGTTTGACCTGATACTGAGTCTTATGTATGTTATAGACTAATAGGGTTATGTGTTATGTGTTTAGGTTATTTTGTGTATATATATATAATTGTATTATATTGCGATGATATTATTCTAATATTGGAGATCTGTATTACTAATATTAGGTCTTCGGATAAGGCGATATAAATTACGTAGCGGTAATCAACGGTTCAGGCAAGTTTATTTTTACTTAACTCTACTAAGAGTTGTCTCATTCGGATATGCTTATGGTTAATCATTGCTGATTTCCATGTATAATTGTACTCTGTACATATTGCATGTATAGTCAGTATGAAAGGCTGATCACCTTCATTACCCTTCGGTTCAGATATAATTGTTCATGTATAATACTTGTTCAGTCATAAATTTGTTCCTGCTAGTTCACAATTATATTGTTGAATTATAGCCAGCCAATTATTCAAATCATTTCAATCATGATATATTGTTATATTGTTGAATTTAAACTTGTTGGGAAACTTTCATGCTCACCCTTGATATATCATGATAAAACATTGCAGATTAAGACGAACGTGTCGGATACAAGGAAAGGTCCAAGATAGTTCCAGCTTTAGTTTACGTATGCAATTAGATTTGAAATAGTAATGAAGGATGATAATGTTATTGTAAGTTAAATAAGATATGTATTGTGTATTAAGTTAAGGTTAGTCGACCTTGGGGAAAAGTGTGTAAGTTTAATGTATAAACAATTTATGTTTATATCTTCCGCAAATAGTAATAGTTGTATAGAATGATCGAACAGGATCCGAGTTGAATTAGGACCTGGATTCGGGGCCGCCACAGTTGGTATCAGAGCTGTTGGTTATGAAGCTTAGGTAGGAATACCTGAGACCAATAAACGCAGTGATTTGGATAAGATCTAACTCACATAGAGTTAGTTGGTCAGTAAGATTCAAAGATAAATCTCGGCAAGTTATAAGATACAGAGTTCCCTAACTCTGATAATAAAGTTGAACAGTAGTGATGAATACATAAAGTCCAAAAGAATAAAAGAACAGGGATAGGAGATCGTAAAAAAAAACGATCAAGATATAGAAATAAATCGTAACACATACGATGAGATCACTCCGTGATCTGATAAAGTGATAGCAGGGATAAGAATCAATCTAATGATTGAAAAGTTTACAGCAAGATTGCTGGTTGTCAGTTGTACTATGAATTGGTACAAATTCAGGAAAGGATTATGAATACGAGTTAAATGAAATTCGTATTGAAAAGGGGGGTTAGTGTTAAGTGGGGATTCAATTGAGGACTCGTGTCAGTAGCTGAGTTGTATGATTCTTCGTATGGGAGCTGAATTGTACATGGTGTAAAAACCACTTAGTTTCTGGCAATGATAATCATAGAAATATTTGTGTCGCGCTATTTGCTATATGCGTGTTAAGAGGGTGATTCCTTTCTCATGTGTATAACAGATAGATAGGTTATAGGTATAGAATATAAGGTTAAGTACGAGTTCTTAAAACTCATACTTATGTGACATGTTTGACTCATAGTTATATGAAATGTTTATGAACCCCTCAGCGAACGGATGCCAAAGGTCTGGCTAGGACAAGTTCTTAAACTCATATTATTGTGGTAATTTATAGACTCATAAGTGTGGTTTTACGAACTGGGTATAGTTGTGTGTAAATGGAATATTGAGGATAATAGGAACAGATAGCTTGTTAAGCAAATGATTATTAGTGAAGACATAAGTTTTCCAAAAATCCTAGCTATGCTAGACTTCGAAATTTTGACATCAAGCTAAATACGCACTATGTGCCTTTTAAAAATAAAATAAAATATATAAACTCGTAATCATTTTTGAAACGGTTTAAAGTATAGTCTATGCTACTTATTTCAGCTAGACGCAAATGATTTGAAATATCAAAATTTGTTTTATTTATCACTCATGTACCATGTAACCTGGTGCAGAGATGATATAAATTTGATGGAGTTGTAAATACAGGAATACTTAGTGTGAATTTGATTTAAAATCGTTGTTCCACTATTGTATGATGTGTTATGACACGATCATACAATGACTAAGCATCCTCAAAGCGGATCGTTAATGTCTGATGCGGCATCATGGCGTCATTCTCGAAAAAAAAATATTTTCAAAATTTTAATTTGCAACGGGTTTGGCTACACCTAAATAATTGATTGAATTGAATTATTGATATGAGTCTATGCTATTCGATTCACTAGACTAAAGTTTATGAAAACTCTAAGTGTTCATTGAAAGAAATTTCCGAACCAAATTGTTTTGGTGCGGAATCCAATAAGACCGAGGTAAAAGTTATGCCCAAGGTGGATAAGAGGAACAAATTATTCCGACCAGTGAAGCAAAGACATGGCGATCTGATAGGCATATCGGGCTAATCACCCTTTGTGTCTGTAAGTAATGACGGTTTGCGGATGAATTTCCATAAAACCTTTGCAAAAATGACAGACAATAGTCTGTAAAACCCCTCAGCAAAATTTGAAAATTTTTTACTCTTGTGAGTGGTGTATTGGGTAGCATGTGATGCTGTGTATGTATGGTGTAAGTAATATGGTTTAAGGTGTAAGGTAAATTTCGGGGACGAAATTTTTAGAAGAATGGGTGAATTTGACAACCCGAGAATTTTGAATATTTTTAAAAATTTTAATGATTAATTTAAGGTTCGAAATTAGAACCTAGATAGAAAATAAGTGTATGCGTTTGATATTTTTAAGATAGAATTTTGAGGATTTCAAAATTCTATGAATGATTTAGGTGAATTATTAAGGATTAAGGAAATACGTGAATATGTTCTATGTATATGTGTACAGTATGTGGTTAAGGGTCAAGGGTGATAGAGGACGGTTTTGTCATCCCTATTATTGTGCCTATTATCTGTATATTGTTTAAGATTTTGTTAGCTTTTGAATTAGTCTATATCCTGTATATCCTTCACATCTTTCAGTTGTAACCAATCTCCTGTACCCTATTTAATAGCTAACTCTATCAATATAGAACCCATTCAAACCCATAATTGTTTCATGGTATCAAGAGCTTCAAAGGATTAAAACTCCATTTTTTTTTCCGATCCTTTTTCAATTGTAATGGCTTCCACGAACTTCTTCTTCCGTCTCCCTCACCTCAAATCTCTCCGCCCAAATCACCCAAAAACTCACCTCTTCCAATTTTACATTATGGGAAACTCAATTGATGCCATTGTTATGCGAGACCAAGGCCTTGCAGACCATATTGATACCTCTGTTGATCCGGCCTAAAGACTTGCTTTCACCGAGCTGTCAATCCGGAGTTTAAAAAGTGGGAACAGATCGATCAACAGGTTCTAAGTCATTGATCTCCTCGCCAAAGTCTTGAGTACTTTGCCTCAAGTCGTCAACAAGAAAGATCATCATCTTGCATGACCTATACCAAGCTTGTGAAAGCTTATGGGACGAGCTCCCGTGCCCAAATCCTGGAGCTGAAACAGAGAATTCACTCTCTCAAACAAAACAATGATTCTATTGAAGTTTATTTAACTAATGCTAAACTTGTTTATGATCAACTTATTGCCCTCCAAAGTCCCGTATCGGAGGACGATTTTGTTCAGGCCGTGCTTGGTGGTCTTAATTTTGCATTTCTCCCATTCAAAAGAGTACTTAATGCTCGTAATGAAGCTGTCCCTCTGGCGGATCTGACCGGAATGTTACTATCCGAGGAACGGCAGATAGCCCATGAATTGCCTAAAGAGACCTTTGTTCCGTCCGTCCACTATGCCGGAAGGACCACCGGACAAGGCAAAGGTAAAGGTCACGGAAACCAGTCCTACCGTCCACAGTATACGGTTTCAGCCCCTTTGGATGTAACTTCCATTACTTGTCATAATTGTGGTGGAGCTGGGCATATTTCAAAACAGTGCCCATCGCCCAGATTGCCGAGGAACCGAAACACCAAACAGAACTTTCGGCCTTCCTCCAATGTTCTTAGCGATTTCATACATCTGACTCCTACTGATTGGCTTGTTGACTCAGGGGCGACCCATCATCTCACTGCTGACTTAGGAAACCTCGCTGTTCATACCGAATATGACGGACCTGAAGAAGTCATAGTTGGCAATGGTAATACTATTCCTATATCTCATGTCGGTCATTCCAATTTCCAGTTATCTGATTCTTCTGTAAAATTCCAGAATATTTTGCGAGTTCCTAAAACTATTAATAATCTATTATCTGTGTCTTCTTTAACCAAGTCTAATCCTATCTCTGTTGAATTTTTTGCTAATCATTTTATTTTGAAGGATTTGGCGACACAGAAGGAAATTTACAGAGGAAAGAATCTGGTTGTTCTTTGTGAAATACAAATCTGAAGTTATGAGTGTTTTTATCAAATTTAAAACACTTGTTGAGAAATACTTTCAAAGGCCACTAAAAACCTTTCAATCAGATTGGGGGGGGGAGAATTTTAAGCCTTAACAGAATACTTATCAAACAATGGCATTAATCATAGGGTTTCTTGTCCATATACACCCGAACAAAATGGATGTGCTGAACGCAAACATAGACATGTTGTAGAAATGGGGCTTGCTTTACTAAATCAAGCTAAAATCCCTAATACGTTTTGGACCTATGCCTTTGAGTGTGCGATGTACATTATTAATAGATTACCTCTTTCATCTCTTGATAACTGTACTCCTTTTGAAAAATTGTTTGGTGTTGCACCTGATTACAATCTATTTCGTCCATTTGGTTGTCTTTCCTACCCTTGGTTAAAATCATACACTAATAATAAACTCGAACCTCGTTCCCGTAAATGTGTTTTTCTTGGCTATAGTAGAGTTCACAAGGGATATAAGTGTTATGATTTGTTAGCTGAAAAAATTTACATCTCACGTCATGTTGTATTCAATGAATAAGTGTTTCCTTTTTCACAGTTAGATCATGAACTTCGCTCTCAATCAACAAGCCAAGAATCTGTTCCACCACTTCATGTCACTTTCCCATCGGTTGATCAACCATTTACTGTCATTCCACCTCGTGAAACTCTTCAAACGGCATCTCCGGTTTCAACAACTCCCAATAATCCCTCACCAACGCCTACTACCATTACTCCTAACTTAATACCCGACGATGCACCCTCCACTACCTTACAACAAATCCATCCCACACAAACACCCTCCACATCCACTGCCCCCACCATTCCTCTAGTTGTGGACCTTACCCCTTATCCCCCCTTACCCAACGCAAATACCAACCTACACATCCCAAATACAACCTTACCCACTACAAATACCATCTCTAATTCACTTAAAACCCACAAAATGACCACACGTGCTCAAACAGGGCACTTACCATCCAAATCCCACCTAGCCAACGTTACAAACACAACCCCCACTTGTTTTACTCAAGCTGTTAAGAAACAGGAATGGCGTGAAGCAATGGCAAATTGAATATAATGCTTTAATTGATAATGGAACTTGGGAGCTTGTACCAAAATGTGCCAGCATGAATGAAATTGGATGTCTTTGGGTGTTAAGTATCAAATTAAACCCCGATGGGAGTGTGGATCGTTACAAAAACTCGCTTGGTAGCCAAGGATATCATCAAAGGCCCTGGTTTAGAATTTGAACAAACCTTGATCCAGCTTATTAAGCCTACTACGATTCGGGTGATTTTAACTATTGCTGTCACTAAACGTTGGAACATTCGTCAGTTGGATGTATCTAATGCGTTTCTACATGGTACTCTCGATGAGGTTATTTTTATGCAACAACCACCAGGCTTTGTTAATCCTCAATTTCGATCATGTCTCAGATATTGAAAAAGAGCTTGTATGGCTTAAAACAAGCTCCACGGATGTGGCATAAGTGTCTTACTAATGCCTTGATTGCTCTCGGTTTTGTTTGTTCTAAATCGGATTCCTCACTTTATTTTTTCAACTCCGCTAACACTCAATTGTTTTTTCTTATTTATGTTGATGACATCTTGGTTACGGGCTCTAGTGATGATGCTATTTCCACGTTCGTCAAACAATTGCAGTCTCGCTTTGCAATCCGTGACCTTGGGAAACTACGCTACTTTCTTGGCCTTGAAGCAACTTGGGATAAGTCTACGCTTCATTTAAATCAACACAAGTACATTAATGATTTAATCAAGCGATCTAATATGACTGGTGCAAATACAATTGCTACTCCAGCTTGCACCTCGACCAAACTCACTATTGCTGGTGGTGAACCTTATGATGATCCCGGCTTGTATCGTAGCGTTGTTGGTGGACTTCAGTACGCTACCATAACTAGACCGGACATTAGCTTCGCTGTCAATAAAGTCAGCCAATTTATGCACAACCCTACCACCGATCACTGGCAAGCAGTCAAGCGGATATTACGCTACCTTCATGCTACTCCCACGCACGGTATTCTCCTCCGACCCAGCAGCTCCTTCAAACTTCTTGGCTACACCGACGCCGATTGGCAAAGCGACTTAGACGCATCCGCAAGTCCACATCCGGCCATTTTGTTTTCTCTGCCCAACCTTGTCTCATGGCGCCACGAAGCAAATAAGACTTGTTTGTCGATCGATCGTCAACAGAGGCCGAGTACGGCGCTCTCGCCTCTCTCGAAATCTTATGGTTAAATATGATACTCCACGAAATTGGTTTTGCTTCATCTCAAGTTCCTACGATTTGGTGTGACAACCTAGGCGCCACTTATCTTACTGTAAATCCAATATTTCATGATAGGTCTAAACATCTTGAAATTGATTTTCATTTTGTTAGAGACAAAGTAGCGAAAAAGGAGCTTCGTGTTGGATACATTTCCACCTTGGATCAAACCGCGGATATTTTTACAAAACCTCTCTCCAAGAGTCGTTTTCTTTAGTTAAGGGACAATTTGAAGGTTACCCAACCTTCCAATTGAGGGGGAATGATAGAGGACGGTTTTGTCATCCCTATTATTGTGCCTATTATCTGTATATTGTTTAAGATTTTGTTAGCTTTTGAATTAGTCTCTATCCTGTATATCCTTCACATCTTTCAGTTGTAACCAATGTCCTGTACTCTATTTAATAGCTAACTCTATCAATATAGAACCCATTCAAACCCATAATTGTTTCAAAGGGTTGACCAGATAAACGATATCTGTAACAAACCCTAATTATATTTTAAGAACGTCAACATTCGGTTAGAAAACCCTAGCGATTAACAAGAAACCCTAGAAACCGGTTCTGGAAACCCTAATTTCAGTTCCGGGAATCTGAAACCCTAATTCGATGTATGAAACCCTAAATCGGGAACTAAATGGCGTAAGTGTAAAGAATTTTAAGATTAATTAGGGTTAATCTTAACAAATTGGTTACAAAATCCTAATTCCAAATTTGAAACCCTAATTACGGATTTGAAACCCTAATTTATAATTAGGGAAAACGAAATTGTTAATTTAATACTTTTAATGTTAATTAGGATATATTAATTCTAATTTTCAAGTTAAGTAATTAGAAAACTCTAATCTAATTACAAAATCTAATTTCTAATTTAGGAAAAATTAATTTTCTATTAGAAACCCTAATTTTTGGGTTATAAACCCTAATCCGCGATTTTGACCCTAATTGCTTAATTAGCGATTTTAATTAGGAAATGTTAATCCTAATTAGTAAGATTTAAAGTATGATTAAGAAATTTTAATGTAATTAGAAAATTCTAATTATAATTTAGAAATATTAATTTTCTATTTTCGAAAACCTAAATTGGAAATTTTAGAAAATAACTTGCGAACCCTAAATTGGCTCAAACCCTAAACCCTAACTAAACCCTAAACCCTAAGGGTTTGGTCAAATGTCCAAAATGCCATTAAAATAAAATGGAAAATGACTATTATGCCCTTTGTTAAATAATTAATGGTTGCTTCTAAATGTTGCCCTAAGGTGAGTTGCTCACCAACCCTAGACCTAGCCATGTGACAAAATCAAGCCAACTAGCCGAAAATGATCAGATCATCAGCAACATGTCAACATTTTTATAGATTAAAGAGAGAGAAATGCAACTTTATTTTTCATTTGAGCCAAAGCTTTCTCTCTCTAAGATTTCGAAATTTGAAAGAGAAAAGGAGAGATAAGTTAAGATAATATCATATCTCAGCTTACCAAGAACAGATTCAAAGAATCAGATTCAAGAAATCAAGCTCAAAGGTATAAGAACCCTAATTTTAAAAATTCTTAGATTTGATGTTAAATGTTGTAAGTTGTTGTTGAAAGTTGTGTATTAGGGTGTCTATAAGTGATCTGGGTTGATAGATCATGGATCTATAACATCTAGATGCATGAATTTAATATTTTCTAAAATCTGGAAAAGTTTGAATAAGTCATCTGACATTCATATGTCAGACATTATAGATCTTTATCTGTTAATGTTTAGGTGTGTTTAATGTTGTAGGTCTGTTATTTGTAGTTAGCTCTTGGATCTGAGACTTGAATGAAGTCCAGATCAAGTCTAGATTATAAGTTACAAGCGGCCAAACATCGTTGACCACTTTAAAAGCGAAATCAGGCAAACCATTTCCGAGATTTCTTCGACAAGATGTTCAATGCCTTGGATCTTGCTTCGGTAATGTATTTGGTCCTAGGTTGTTGTTTCTGGTTGAAGTATGACATGAAGACTACATGCTTAAGCCTTTATTTCACTCAAGTCCCTAACAGAATTGTTTGTAATCTTGGTCAAACTAGCTTGACCGATCTGCTTTGATGAAGATTCTGGAAAACCCAGAATCTTCAAGAACAAGTCCCTGACATATAGTTTGACTAGATCAATCTTCATTTCTTGTTATTGTTAGTCCGATCTGATGACATTTTATTGTACCCTGCCATGTGGTCTTCAAGATCAACCCTTTTTATTACACTGAATAAGCATGTAATCCAACTTATGAAGATTGAAGAAAGCGATCTGATTTGTTCTTATTTCGGAAAACCGGAGATGAAGAACACTTTCGACATGATATTTGGTTGCTTAGATCTCTTTATGGTGAAATGTTTTGGCCATGATCTTAGTATATAGTTATAGTATTACACGTACACTATAATCTACACACTTTATGTAACCCGAACATATAACGCTAACAAGGATCAAAAGTTGGTCAAACCACCCCCCTAGCTCACTGACATGAGTTTCTGGGCAGGCACCAAGAACACTTATAGCGACGCAGTTACTGCCATTTATAAGATCCTTAGTAATGACAGCTTTTAATTTCTAATTTTGAAAATTATTAAATAAATTGAAATAAATAGATTTTTATTATTAAAAATACATAATAAATTCCAAAAAATTATTTTAAATTCTGAAAAATAGTTTTTAATTATTTAAAGTATATTTCATAAATATTTAATATTTTTGGAATATAAATGGTATTTAATTTATTTAATTATAATATTAAATAAATAATTTAAAAATGATTTTAATACATGTAAAATCATGAAAAATAATATTATGATAAAAGAAAATATTTTAAGTTGTTTTAAGTGACTTTTAATATTTTATGATGAAATTCATTAATTAATTAACATTAATGATAGTTAGTTTCTTTAATAAATATATTAAATAAATTATAAAAAATAGAATAAATAATTTAAAAATCATATAAAAATGATTTAAGTGTTATAAAAATATTTAAGTTATAAAATATAACTTTTGATATTTTGTCATGAAAATATTAATATTTTAATATTAAAAGCAATTATCGGATAATGAATTTAATTGTTTAAAAATCATATAAAGGTGATTTTAAAGTATTAAAAATACTTTGATATATTATAAATATATTATAATATTATGACATGTATTTCATTAATATTTGATATTAAATAAATATTAGTGATAAAAGAATTAAGTAGTATTTAATTTATTTAAATGCGTTATTAATGATTTAAAATCAAGATAAATAGTAATAATTATTTAAAATTATTACGAGACTTTGAAAAATATTTCAATTGTTATTGAAATTATTTAGGTTAATTGTTAAGTGTTAAGTCAAAGTTTAATTGAACTTAGACTGAAGAATTGTCCGACTAGACCGTCGGGACATTAGAAATTTGTCGAACTCAAGTCGGTAATCGAAATAGTTTGACACGATCTTTGAGTCTTATGTATGTTATAGACTAATAGGGTTATGTGTTATATGTTTAGGTTATTTTGTGTATATATATATAATTGTATTATATTGCGATGATATTATTCTAATATTGGAGATCTATATTACTAATATTAGGTCTTCAGATAAGGCGATATAAATTACGTAGCGGTAATCAACGGTTCAGGCAAGTTTAGTTTTACTTAACTCTACTAAGAGTTGTCTCATTCGGATATGCTTATGGTTAATCATTGCTGATTGCCATGTATAATTGTACTTTGTATATATTGCATGTATAAGTCAAGTATGAAAGGCTGATCACCTTCATTACCCTTCGGTTTAGATATAATTGTTAATGTATAATACTTGTTCAGTCATAAATTTGTTCCTGCTAGTTCACAGTTATATTGTTGAATTATAGCCAGCCAATTATTCAAATCATTTTAATCAAGATATATTGTTATATTGTTGAATTTAAACTTGTTGGGCAACTTTCATGCTCACCCTTGCTATATCATGATAAAACATTGCAGATTAAGAATTAACGCGTCGATCTGAGGAAAGGTCCAAAAGCAGGTTCGACTTTAGTTTACGTATGCGATTAGATTTGAAATAGTAATGAAGGATGATAATGTTATTGTAAGTTAAATAAGATATGTATTGTGTATTAAGTTAAGGTTAGTCGACCTTGGGGAAAAGTGTGTAAGTTTAATGTATAAATAATTTATGTTTATATCTTCCGCAAATAGTAATAGTTGTATAGAATGATCGAACCGGATCTGAGGTGAATTAGGACCTGGATTCGGGGCCGTCACAAATATTCCCTCGTCACCTTCAGAAAATGAAACGCTGGAGGACAAAGTGACAAAGAGAGCGAATGCCAAAGCCCGTCGGGATTTTGTCAATAGAAGGGAATTTACATACCTGGGCCAACCTATGGAGGAAATCCTTCAGATGCTAATCAATGAAGGAAGAATCAATTCCCTTCTTCCTCCAGTTAATCCCCATTCAGGACAGTTCAATTCTGATGGAGTATGTCAATATCACTCCCATTCTCGCGGTCACAGCACAAAAGAATGCTGGGCACTCCGCCACCTTATCCAGAATCTAATTGACAGTGGTGTCCTGTGTTGGTCGTTTTACCGATCAATATATATGTGCAAGTATACATGGTCAACAAGTAATAAAGAGTAAGTAAAGTATCGTTCCCACGAAGAATTAACTAATAAAGTTCACCAAGCACTAGCCCATAACCTTTTCAGTCTTATTTAAATGAATGATAATATATTTTAAATAAACCTAATTATTCCTAGAGTGAGACTAGATAATGAAGACCTGAGATCACAATTTAATCTATTGACTCATTCAAATCCACACATTTCATGTTAAGCCAAACTAATTGTACTGAATTGTTAGTCGAGAACACGAAAGTAAAGTATAGCCATCTCTGAATGTACCATACACATATCACATGTAATCCATAGTTGATAGAATACACATGAACACCCACATTACCTAAACCACTATATGTCTATGTGATTTACAAATAATTAGGGTTTAAGCCCAAATTCCCAAATGACTACGAGCTATGCCTCGGTATATGTCTATCCTAAGCACGAATCATACATTCCATCACCATATAGAACATACAAACATAAGCTATCAAGATCAAATCTAAACCCATAATATGTCTTTCAAGTTCATATGGGTTATCATAGTAATTGATGGCCAATCAACTAAGCAAATAAGCATGAATCTTAATAGACAATCCCATAGCAATCAATAAGGTTAACAATGAAATATATCAGAATAAACTAATCCATAGAATCCATTGCAATCTCATAATAGAGTTTAGATCATAGTTGAATCAAATCTATCATCCACATATTGAATAAACATCAAAAAATTACAAATAGGAATCAAAGAGAGGTTAAGAGTAGAGAATTGAAGTGCAAATCTATTCTCCTGCTCCAATATTGAATCTCTAATGCTTTCCAATTGCTTCAAGTCTTCAATCTAATCAACTCTTGAAATCACTACTCTAATCTACTTATTCAAATTGAAGAAAGAATGTAGCGATAGCTAATTGATCCCCCAAGGGGTGGAATGCCTTACATAATGATAATACGTCCCTTTAAAAGCCCTAAATGAACCCCCCCCCCCCCCTCTCAATTACGCTTCAATTGTACTGTTTAGTGAAAAGTCGTCAACCTCGGGTCAACATTAGAAGAAGGCGCGGTCGAAATTGGAAATGGCTCAGAGTTGGTGGCATGCTTAAATAGCAGATAACATTTTTTCGCTCCTGGGAATCGCGCGGCCGCGCTCAAATTACACTAGTAATCCGTGCGCCCGCGCTAATGATTTTCTGTTGCAATGTCCTTTGGTAAAATAGCCATAAATTTTGATCTGGGACGAGTTACGGGGCCTGCGACCTATTAAATCGAAGCTCTCGACGAGCTCTACAACTTTCATTTTTTGATAGTTAAGAAATAATTGACGGATGAAGCCTAAAAATTGGGTTGTAGGTGAAAGCTATGCAAATGGCAATCCAAAACAGTGACGTTCAAAGGTCATAACTCTTGCATCCTAACTCCGATTAGAATGATTCAAGATGTTCTGGAAAGATAAGAAAAAGCTCTACATCATAATCCAAGTTCCATGCCAAGAACATGAAATGAACATGATAGCCTAAATGATGTCCAGGTTTCTTTTCCTTGCTTTTTCATACCAATAGTCGCTCACATCGTTCCCAAGCATATGATCTACAAAATGAACACGAAATACATGAAAAGTAACTAAAAACATGAGTTTAAGCAACTAATTTAAGTAACAGATACCGGATAAGTAGGTATAAAATCTACTTATCAAATACCCCCAAAATTAAACCGTTGTTTGTCCCCAAGCAACACAATATAATGCAATCTACATGTTATGCAAGCTACACTACTATGCAAATGAATCCCAAGATATCCAGCCATGCTAAGAATTCCAATAAGATATGCCTTAGAGAAGTATCAAGATCCAAGAACAAAGCATCAAAATAAGCTACATGCATAATGACATACAATCAGATAATCCTAACCTGCTAAAAAGATGATGATGTGTGTGTGTTGTGTTCATAGATAAGCTTGAAAAAGATGAAGATTTCACATGCTATACTGCTTAAGAAAGAAAACTGAGGTTTAAATCCAGAACTGTGCATATAAATGAAACAACAACTACTCCAACACATCAGTACAAGCTAAGGTTCAACAAAGGGTTTATTCTGCTTTATTTTTACTCACGAGGGTGATTTTTGCACTTTCCCGCAGTGTTTATTGAATTTTTTTTTAATTTCCCATGACTGTGCAATGTCTCATTCCATTAGGCTAATAGTGTTACCCCTTAGCCAGCTTTCAACCAACGACTCCCAGACCATTAAGACCTTACGGTGCTAGGTGTAGAGATAATCCCCTCAGACGTACTTACTCAAGTAACAAAGGCCCCGAAACAAGACTAGCCACGGTATTTTTTCATTTTTTTTATATATATTAAGTAGATAGCAAGTATACCCATACGTTCCCAAAACATGAGTTTCAGTGTCTTTATAGTCATTACTCACTTCGTACACAATTCTATAATTAAAAATAATGTTTTCCTCTCATAAGACAAGCATGCTAATCTTAACCAACAAGCAAATAAGAACACTGACGTGTTACCTGATAACATCAAAACAACAAGCATATATTACATCATGTATGAAATTATAACTAAGCTCAATATATCAACTAAGTTCAAGAATCTATCAAATTTCTTAATTCATCATTAGCCAAATTAGAATTCAACAAACTAGATACTTGGGATTATGTGATGTTATGCAACTAAACACATACTAAGTAAACAAGAGAAAAGAAAACTAAAAAAAATTCATGTAGAATTTAACTATAAAGATACTAAAATACCCCTACTATGCAACTTAAACATGCAATAAAACTATATACAACTAACTATATGCAACAACTACTAACTACAACCCAATACCCCCAAACTTAAAATGAATAATGCCCTCATTGTAATGAAAAGTGACAGAATACTCCCCTAAGTGGCAATGTCATTTCCGTTCGCCTCCTCATGATCCGATGGTATATTAGGCAATGGATAAGTTTGAGATATTCTATAGTTAGAAACTGAGTGTGGGCTTCTAACTGTCTGAATGCTTGAGTCAGAAATTCTAAAAATTGAGCAGTGTTTATTTTCTATGACTGAGATATGGTGCTGCTGCTGTATTTGTGTTTGGCTTGTAGTTGTAGCGCTGGCATACTACTCATACCTTAAACTTAGGTTTTGACTTATGTTTGACCCTGGATGCTTATAACAATTGGATTGAACCTGAGAGGAGACACAATCAAACTATTATTAAGACTTATAACTATCAAACATCTACTAAATATGGAAAGCATAAAGAATTAAACATAGAAGAAGTAAATGGAAATGTAAATAAGAATTAAACAAGGAGCGAGAAAGATTGGATGGGGTGCTTCCCATCTAGCGCTCAGTTTATAGTCCGTTAGCTGGACTCTGTTCTTGACACCAATATCCAATTCCTCTACGAAAAGCTAGGAACCCTCCATCCATTAGAACTGTAATGTGCGTAGGTAGGTTCCCCATTTTGCGAGTCTGTGAATTGAAACAACCTAGCATATTTTCTATACATGATGCCCCCAGTTCGATTGCATAGCTAGGTGCTTCGTCCGTTGTATTTGTGAATAAATTTTTGCATTGAGGCATGGAAGATACAACATGCTTTTCTTCTTCTATTATCTCTTCCTCAGCCCACCATGGTTTGTAAGAGGCCTCATAATCGCTGAAATTCTTGCTTTGGATGTGACTACCAAATGGACATGGGTGTGCAAAGTTCACTGAAATTTTTAACTCTAACTGAGAAGGCATTTGGGGTATTATACAAGTCAGCTCATGTTCATCATTTTCCATACCCCCAGTTGTCTCCTCAATGTCCACTCCTTTCATTTCATTCAGTGGCATGTACACTTCTAGCTCTCCATCAGTTTCATCGTCCATGTCATAGCTCCAATTGTTTGGAGGGCAATTGTATAAAGTCTTCGAACATTTGATCCATCTGATTCTGAAGATTTTGAATTGACCTCTCTTGCTCAATCATCTTCTCCTTAGTTGATGCTACAAATTTAAACCAAAAATCCTCCAATCTTAAATTATCTTATTTAGTTTCGAAATCCATGTATTGAGGACCATTCATTGAGGAGTTAATGAGTTGTTCCATCTATCTGTTAAAATTTTGGCTTGCTAACTCCTGACTCATCATCATCTCTTCATGGTCTGCTATACTTTTTGACATGAATTCCTTCAACCTTGAATTTTCTTGTTGTTGCATTGGAGGTGGATATGAGAAATCCGATGGATGTGTTAGACTTAGAACGCAGTCTTGGTCTTGATAGTTACAATTCCATTCATAATCTAGGTGATACCCCCAACCTTGATGATAACTGGGATAAACATAGTTGTTGAGGTAATCACCCCCAAACTGTACTTGTCCAACTTTGTTGTTGCACTGATAACTCGGATGCTCGCCAACACAATATTCACATGTAATCGCTTATCTCTCGTAAAAGTTGCCAATTTGCAAGAACATTCAACCTCTCCGAAAGTGTTGCAATTTGTGCTGACAATGTTGAAAATACATTGAGTCCTTCAGTTCTTGTGTTCCTTGGTTGAGTCATATTTTCATAAGGCCATTGATAAGCAAAGTCACCCATGGTATCTGAAAAGAGAGAAATATAAGAAGATAATAAAAAAATGTTTAAATTAAGACCAATTTGATTGAAATTAATGTTGGTAAAAATTTATTAAGGTAATTCCCCGGCAGCGGCGCCAAAAACTTGTTGGTTGTTTTACCGATCAATATATGCGTACAAGTATACATAGTCAACAAGTACTAAAGAGTAAGTAAAGTATCGTTCCCACGGAGAATTAACTAATAAAGTTCACCAAGCACTAGCCCATAACCATTTCAGTCTTATTTAAACGAATGATATTATATTTTATATTTAAACTATGAAATTAAATAAGCCTAACTATTCCTAGAGTGAGACTGGATAATGAAGACCTGAGATTACAATTTAATCTATTGACTCATTCAAACCCACACATTTCATGTTAAGCCAAACTAATTGTACCAGATTGTTAGTCGAGAACACGAAAGTAAAGTATAGCCATCTCTTAATGTACCATACACATATCACATGTAATCCACAGTTGATAGAATACACATGAGCACCCACATTACCTAAACCACTATATGTCCATGTGATTTACAAATAATTAGGGTTTAAGCCCAAATTCTCAAATGACTACGAGCTATGCCTCGGTATATGTCTATCCTAAGCATGAATCATACATTCCATCACCATATAGAACATACAAACATAAGCTATCAAGATCAAATCTAAACCCATAATCTGTCTTTCAAGTTCATATGGGTTATCACAGTAATTGATGGCCAATCAACTAAGCAAATAAGCATGAATCTTAATAGACAATCTCATAGCAATCAATAAGGTTAACAATGAAATATATCAGAATAAACTAATCCATAGAATCCATTGCAATCTAAGAATAGAGTTTAAATCATAGTTGAATCAAATCTATCATCCACATATTGAATAAACATCATAAAATTACAAATATGAATCAAAGAGAGGTTAAGAGTAGAGAATTGAAGTGCAAATCTATTCTCCTGCTCCAATATTGAATCTCTACTGCTTTCCAATTGCTTCAAGTCTTCAATCTAATCAACTATAGAAATCTCTACTCTAATCTATTTATTCAAATTGAAGAAATAAAGTAGCGATAGCTAATTGATGCCCCGAGGGGTGGAATGCCTTAAATAATGATAATATGTCCCTTTATAAGCCATCAATGAACCCCCCCCCCCCTCTTAGTTACGCTTCAATTGTACTATTTAGTGAAAAAGTCAGCTCTGGTCAACATTAGAAGTGGCGCGGCCGCGCTGGAAATGGCCTGGAGTTGGGCGGGCCCGCGCTCAAGTAGCAGATAACATTTTTTTGCTCCAGGGAATCGTACGGCCGCGCTCAAATTACACTAGGAATCCGCGCGCCCGCGCTAATGATTTTCTGCTGCAGTGTCTTCTAGTAAAACAGCCATAACCTTTGATCCGGGAGGAGTTACGGGGACTGCCACCTATCAAATCGAAGCTCTCGACGAGCTCTACAACTTTCATTCTTTGATAATTGAGAAATAATTGACGGATGAAGGCTGAAAATTGGGTTATAGGTGACAGCTATGCAAATGGCCATCCAAAACAGTGACGTTCAACGTTTGTTGGTACAAAGGTTATAACTCTTGCATCCTAACTCCGATTGGAATTATTTAAGATTTTCTGGAAAGATAAGAAGAAGCTCTACATCATAATCCATGTTCAAATCCAAGAACATGAAATGAACATGATAGCCCAAATGATGTCCGGGTTGCTTTTCCCTGCGTTTTCATACCAATAGTCACTCACATCGTTCCCAAACATATGATCTACAAAATGAACATGAAATGCATGAAAAGTAACTAAGAAACATGAGTTTAAGAAACTAATTCAAGTAACAGATACCGGATAAGTAGGTATAAAACCTATTTATCATCCTGCAACTACAGACGATGATACTGTGCTACATGAGAGTGAGAATACCTGTCCTACTAAGTGGAAGGGATTGATAGCAGGTATATCCACTAAGACTGATGTGACTAGCAAACCACTCACAATACCAGCAATTCAACTCAAAGGAAGCAACAATCTTTTGAAAGTGGCCGCTCCAGAGCCAATCAACTTATCATACAGAGCACAATATCCTATTGTCAGCTTACAAAAAGTTCCATGGAATTATGGAGAAGGTGAAGGATCCACCTCGCATAGAACTGTTGCAGTGTCGAAGGAAAATCCAATGTATCTTCCCCAACGGGTGATGAAGTCTACCATCAAATCAAAGGGGAAAATACCCATGGAGAAGATTGAAAAATTCCTCCGCATTATGGGTCATAACGAAGCCAAGGAGGTTTTAAGCTTAACATAAGCTCCACACAAAATTTCAATTTTGGACTTGGTATTGACTTCTGAGGATCACCGCAAGATCTTATTGAAAGTTTTGGAAGAAGCCTATCTACCAAAATCAGTGGATGTAGAAATATTTCAACATTTGGTTGATCACATTTTCAACAACAATGTGATATCCTTCACTGATGATGACATACCGCCCAAAGGGACTGGTCATTGCAAGCCGTTGCACATTGCGATCTTGTCCTCCAGGTATATGCTAGTTGGAGTCCAGATAGATGGAGGTTCATCTCTAAATATCTGTCCATACGCTACATTGTTGAAGATGAATGTCAATCTCAACCGAATCTGGAGCAGCCATACGGTTATCAAAGCTTTTGATGGAGCCCGCCAGAATTCGGTTGGAGTAATTGAGCTGCCAATCGAAATTGGTCCCCACACATTCTGCTTGTCTTTTCACGTGCTCAAGATAGATTCAGGATACAACGTGCTCTTGGGAAGACCATGGATTCATATGGTCGGGGCAGTCCCCTCCACCCTTCATCATCAACTGAAATACATTATCAACAATAGCCTAGTCACGGTCAACGCTGAACCCGAATGTCCTCAACATGGTGACATACCATACATCAAAGTCAATTCAGATGTTGAACTGGTCAGTTTTCATGCATTGGAAGTAAGCAACACTCAGTACCATGCTATTGGAACACAATTTCCCATACCCAAGATTTCTGCCAAAGTAATGTCGGCTACTCAAGAAATGATGTCATTGGGTCATCAGTCGGGACAAGGGTTGGGTAAAGATCACCAAGGTATCAAGCACCCCATTTAAGTATCCAGTCAAACTGGGACAGCTGGACTAGGCTATTCTATGAGTTCTAGTCATAGGAATCCTCATAAGCATCAATAGATTCCTTTAGCTTCCGCCGCATGGCGATTATCTTCATCTTTGAATTCCGAGTCCGCACAACCTCCGGTAAAGGTGCCACCCAACATAATGGCTATGTTATTTCCCAAGCCGGTATCGGTGAAGGTGAAAGAAGTCTTTGTTCCAAATCCAATAGTGGAAGAAGAGGAACAAAGAGTCAAACAAGACATCGTCAGAATGATGTCAGGCGTACGCATCATTGTCCATGATGAACATACAAACAGATACACCCCAGATGATGATTGCCCAGACGTAATGGCCATCATTCGGGAAAAGGAGGACGATAACAGCCCCTCCATCACTGCAGTCCACCCGGACTTTGCCCTTGCCAATTGGAATAACACTACTTGCATTGGTCGACAAGGGTAAAACGGGCAGGAACTCTTTCTGCCCTGTAGATATCATAACTGCTTATTTTTCTGTACAGTATTAGCGGTCGTTTTGCCAGTACATGCTAACACTTTGTATGATCAAACCCTTTCATATATACTAAGTGAAATCATATTTTTTTTCAGGACCCTGAATTTAGATGTGCATGTACTTGCTGATACGGTGCCTTTTCTCCACAAAGATTGATACTTTGATGTAGAGATGAATTCAGCCTTGATGGAAATACATGAGGACATTGAGGTGCCTCCAAAAATTCAAGAATGGGTCAAAGACAAACCTAAACCCAACCACTTCCTTGAATCTCAGAACCTTAAAAAGCTTTAAGTTAATCCAGATTGGTTCAGACCTTACCCCAAACCAACGAAATGACATGGTTATTCTACTAACCCAATTCCAGGATGTGTTTGCATGGTCTCATGAAGACATGGTGGGTTTGTCCACTGACATTGTCCTTCATCACCTTCCTATTAAAGAGGGATTCAAGCCAGTCAAGCAGAAGCTCAGGCGATTGAAACCTGAGTGGAGTTTAAAGGTGAAAGAAGAAATTGTGAAACAATTTCAAGCTGGCATCATCATGGTGTACATATCCTGAATGGATATCCAACATCGTTCCCATACCTAAACCTGGAGGAAAGGTGCGAGTTTGCATGGATTATCGTGACTTGAACAAAGCTTTCCTTAAAGATAGCTTTTCCGTGCCATTTATCCATATTCTCATTGATAATACTGCTCAATACTGCATGTACTCCTTTCCTGATTGCTTTACGGGGTACCATCAGATCATGGTTACTGAGAAAGATCGTGCGAAAAATGCTTTCATCATTCCTTGGGGAACTTTTTGTTATAGACGGTTGTCATTCGGCCTCATCAATGTCGGAGCCACCTATCATCGAGCTATAATTGCTCTCTTCCATGACTTAATGCAAAAAGAGATCGAGATCTATGTGGATGACATCATTGTCAAATCCTGGAGGGAGGAAGACCACTTAGACCATCTCAGGAAGCTCTTCAACAGGTTGCGTAAGTACAACTTGAAGTTGAATCCATCCAAGTGCGCCTTTGGCGTTAAATCAGGCAAGTTGCTAAGATTCTTAGTCAGCCACAAAGGGATTGATCTGGACCCCACAAAAATCCAGGCTATCACGAAAATGCCCATTCCTCAGACAGAGAAGGAAATAAGGGGATTTTTGGGAAGAATCAACTTTATTAGCAGGTTCATTTCTCAACTCATCGCAACTTGTGAGCCAATCTTCAAGCTGTTAAGGAAGAGCTCCTCCATGAAATGGAATGATGATTGCCAGAAGGCCTTCCTTACAATTAAAGAACAGCTAGTCAAAACTTATTTTTTGGTACCACCCAAGGATGATGTTCCCCTGTTCATGTACATGTCCATAGGTGACAATGCCATGGGCTGCATGCTGGGATAGAAAGACGACAGAGGCCAAGAACAAGCTATATAGTACCTCAGCAAAAGATTCAGCAGTAGTGAACACAAGTACACTCTGATTGAGAAGACTTGTTGTGCTTTAGCATTGGCTTCCATGAGGTTACAACATTACCTCCATGGTCACACGACCCATCTCATATCCCGCGTGGATCCTCTCAAGTACGTGTTCAATAAACCCATGTTAAATTGTCGGCTATCCAGATGGAAGTTAATCCTACAACAATTTGACATTGTCTACGTGACTCAAAAGTCCATCAAAGGTCAAGGAATTGCGGATCAATTGGCCGTCTCACCTTCAGGGGACTTCAAACCCTTGGAGACATACTTCCCCGATGAAGGGGTAATGACAGTTCAGCAACACCATCAGTACGATACCCGCCAAACATGAAAGATGTATTTTGATGGAGCTGTTAATGTGGAAGGTTCTAGAGCTGAAGCAGTTCTAGTATTCGGTACGGGGGAGCAGTATCCCGTCGCCATCAAATTGCAGTTTGTCAGCACCAACAAAACAACTTAGTATAAAGGCTATCTCACGGGGCTAAAACTTGCCCGTTCAATAGGCGTCAGGCGGTTAACTGTCTTTGGAGATTCGGAGTTAGTGGTCAGACAATCCACGTGAATCTATCAAACCAAAGAGCTACATTTGCTGCCTTACCATCGGCATGTTTTACAGATGGCTTTGGAGTTCAAAGAAGTCTCCTTTCTACACATTCCTCGTAATAGGAATGACTTTGCAGACGCATTAGCAACTTTGGCCTCCTTGATTCAAATACTTGACAAGGGACACTTGCCAAGCGTCACAATTGCCCTGCACAAAGCCCCAACCTATTGGAGCTACCTCCCATAAAACATCCTTGGTATCAACATATCAAGGAATACCTACGAGATGGATCTACACCCGATGAGGCAAGCCCGATTGAGAAAAGGCGGATCCATCGACTTGCTATGAAATTCTACCTGAGCGGAGATGTACTCTACAAAAGAGATGCAGGACTAGGTCTCCTCAGATGTCTGGACCAGGACCAAGCTCAAAGACTCATGGATGAGGTCCATGTTTGTAACGACCGAGAAATTCTTGTAAAAATATTTGAAAGAATTAAATAATGAATAAAATAATATTATTTGTTATTATATGTGTTAATAAGATGTATATCGTTCTATAACCTAGAAACGTTAAAAGATCGTAGTATTCGAACCACGTAAGAGAATTAAAGTGTTTGAATTTTCAAGACAAAAATAAGTGTTTTCCGAGAAAGTTTATGAAAAACGCTATTCACCGTTTACCGCTCGGGAATTATTTTTGAACTTCCGAGAAATACGTAATGTTAGAATATCAAGGCGAGATGGATTATGTAATAATAATCTAAGTATGGAAAATGTAATAATTCGCATGTGGACTTAATTTGGGAATATAGATATTAAAACCTAATGAAATGAATTTATGTAACTTTGCATAAAATACAAGTCCATAGGCTATAAGGTGTAAACCTATGTAGGATTTATACTAAGCCAAGTGATTAATAAGGTGAAGCCCAAACTATTATAGTGCAAGCCCAACAAAGAATTTGCTAGATTAATTATTAAGCCCAAACCATTATCCATTAGCTAAGAAGGATCCATGGGGCAACCCATGGGTAAGCTTGATGGGCAAACATGTTATGTGATGGGCAAGAATTAAGTGTGGTGGCCAAGTATAAGATGTGTGGAGCAAGATTACTTAGTGATTAAGGCATGAATAGTAAGGAGGTTAACTTAAGGAGGTCGGATGCCATAAAGACCATTCTACCCTCACTTTAGAAAGTCTATAAATAGAGAGCTCCAAATTCATTTGTTTGCTTGATTAAAAATCTCTCCCAACTCTCTCTCAAACAACTTATTTGTTAGAGTCAATAAGCACTTTGAGATTAACCTTTCCTTATTGGATTTCCAAAGCAAGTAAAGTAATCATCAAAGGTAAATGAGCTTGTCTTCTTCATCTCTATCATGGTAGGTTGATAAGATAAGTATCTAATGAACTTAGATGTTAAGAACATAGGAGAAGTTGATAAGAAATGGACCTAAGCCGAATAAGTCATAAGGAAATGAAAATCATTTATTAAAGAATTGTTGTTATGAACTTATAAATAAGCCATAACCGAATTGGAATATAAGTTATTGTAATACATATGTTGAGATGTCTAGATAATGGGATGAATGTATTTAGAATGATAAACAAATCACTAGTAATAACGTTTCGCCGAAAATTACACGATTGGACGATAATCGTCGAATTCGTTAAATTCTCGGAATGGAAGTCGTATTTTGTGTTTGAAGTCGTTAACGTTAGTTTTCGATGGAGACAAGTCATATTTGGCATTATAGAGTTGCGGACTCGAAAATGACCGGATTCCGACTTAGAACGAAGAAACAAGCTTTGAACGTTCACGAACGTTTATCGTTTTCATTAAAAATGGACTAATAGGTGAAATTTTAGCAAACGAAGTCGAATAGATAAAATTCTTGAATGAATGCATAGAATACGTGATTTGTGACCCATAGGCTCTTGAACGAACCAATTCGGACTTATAACGAAGAAGTTACGAGTCCGAAAATCTCACAAAATAAAAAGTCTGTGGAAATTTTTACGGTGCAGTTGGAGTTGGCATACAACACCAAATTTCAAGGCCATTTAGCCCACGCCGCAACACCGAGCTTGGCGAGCAAAGCCATAACCTTCTGGATAGTGGCGCAACAGCGCGACCATTAACACTGAGACTCACGCCCACGAGTTAAGGTTCTAGGTAATAATAGGTGGCCTTGTACAAATAAGCACCAAGTGTAAAAAGTCGGGCATAAATAGCCAAATTTCAAGACCAAGACAATAATGAATGTTTACATATAGATCATGGTTAGTAATTGATAAACAATTAAATGAAGATCTTAATAAAACATTGTTAAGACATATTAGGACTTAAGTATGCACACTTAAGGTTAAGACTAAGTCAATTACTTATGAATGTAAGAATGACGTAACGGAAAGCCGGAACCTATAATAACAAATCTAATATATAATTGGATTGAGAAGTAGGGTAAGATTCTTTAGGAACCATGTATGATCATTTATGACCTAATGTTCTATGTTATGTTATCATCTAATGTAGAGACCTTAAAGACGTAAAGTGCACGTGTTATAAACCGTAGCAGACGTTAAAGGCAAGTACTCTAACCCTTGTTCCAGTTCGATCTGGGCAAGTCTTTATGATACATGTATTCTTCGCATGAGTTAGTATTTTAGGAATGTCAAAGTCAATCCTTCAGGCTAGACGTATGCTATGTTATTCTATCAAGTGTTGATAAGGATTTACCGAACTAATATTGTTGTGGTTTTCAAAAGTAGATTGTGTATGCTCAAATGGTTTTGTCGTCAAACGACAGGCACGTGAGGTTGCCATAACTTAAACGTTTACACGTTTAATGAATGTAGTGTTGATCAACATAGAGTACTATAGGGTGATCACCTAGGCGTGCTCGTAAGCTATCTGGGACTTACTGGACTTCGTGCCGGGATGTCCTTTTCAAAGTACTTATGAAATGCTTACGGTCTTGAACCGGAACTGATGTTGTACTGAATATTGTTCTTGTAAAACGTTTTGGATAAAAAGAAGTGCTATTTTAAATTATCAATAGTACTTCGTAACTATTGTTCAGTTATCGAAGATATATGATTCCTATGTTTCAAGCATGCTATTTTCCTAGAAATGTTGTACTTGCTGAGCTAGTTAGGCTCATTCTTGCTTCAACCATATGAATGCAGCTAAGACAGAACGGACCGATGGATACGACAAGGATAAAGGGAAGGTGAAAGCGAACCCGTAGATTTCATATGTAATAGTATAGATTTTGTAAGAAATAATATTGATATTATGACAAAGACAATGTATTGGTTGTAAAGAACCTGGGGAATGTAAATATTCTTTTGATATATATATATATAAGACATATCCGTTCTTTTCAGGCATTTTAATTGAAAGTTTATGTGAACTGTAGCACCGTGTAGCACCATATGTCGGGTTGGAACATACCCGGATTTGGGGGCATAACAATGGTGGAGTACGTGGCCCACACATGAGCGACCCCCTATTTGTTAAGAAGATCCTCAAAACAGGACACTACTGGCTTACCCTCAAAGCTGACTGTGATGATCACGTCAAGAGGTGTTATTAGTGCCAAATTCATGGGAATGCTATCCACGCCCCTCCACGGGAACTCCACAATATGAGTTCGCCTTGGCCCTTCTCAATGTGGGGAATGGACGTGATCGGGCTTATTGAGCCTAAAGTCGGTAATGGACATCTATTTATCTTCACCATAATCAACTACTTCACCAATTGGGTAGAAGCAGCCTCCTTCCCCAGGGTTACCAAAGAAGTCATCATTGCTTTCATCAGAAAAAATGTCATTTGTCGATAGAGACAACCAGAGGTAATTGTTTCAGACAATGCTAAGAACCTCAACAACAAAATGATGGATGAGTTATGCAGTAAATTCCATATCAAACATCTTAACTCTGTTATCTACCGTCCAAAGATTAATGGTGTTGTTGAAGCGGCTAACAAAAACATCAAGAAGATTATGCAAATGATGTCCGCCAACCACAAAGGATGGCCTAACTTATTGCCTCTTACTCTGTTAGCCTACAGAACCTCAATGCGCACTTCCACAAGGGAAACCCCCTACGCATTAACGTATGGGATGGAAGCAGTGCTCCTCATAGAAGTAGAAATGGAATCCCTCAGAGTGTTGATAGACGCTCAGCTGGATGAAGACCAATGGGTACAAGACAGGTTTCACCAATTGTCTCTAATAGACGAAAGGTGAACCGCGGCTATCTTCCATAGTCAGTTATATCAACAAAGGATCGCCAGATCCTACAACAGAAAAGTTCGGCTACGGAAGTTTAAACAGCATGACTTGGTTTTGAAGAAGATCATTGACAACCAAGATCAATCAAATGGAAAATTCGCTCCTAACTGGGAAGGCCCATTTGTTGTCAAGGAAGTATTAACAGGAGGTGCTCTCAGATTGCAAGAAATGGACGGTGATGAATTTCCACAACTCATCAACTCGGACACCATGAAACAGTACTATATCTGAAGTTACCATCAAGCAAACATCCTAGTGTTGGATCATCAGATCACCAGTCATTCGGGTTCTTTAACCATTTACCACATACAACTCTTTTCCACACTTTGCCCCTCAGGGAAACATCCTTTTTAAGCCAGCAGCATGGCTTCACTGCGTTCCTACGACTTCGGTCATCCCACTAGGGATTGAACCTTTCGCTCTTGTAGTTTGTCCCTCCAAACAGGGGATCAAACTTTTCATACCTGCAGTTTATCCTCAACCTAGGATCAAACTTTCTCTTCCCCGCAGTCTGACCTGCACATGGGATCACGCTTTTCAACTCGTCCTGAGGGGCGAACTACGTTGACCTAATCTCCTCTTCAATATGAGTACGTAGGCAACCATTTTACATGGCCCAGTCGCAATAAAACAAAAACAACAAAAATATTTCTACCCCCTTCTCCTTACAAAAACAAAAACAAAAAAAATTCCTACACCATTCCTGCCACATACAACGTTGAACCTCTTACACTGTGTTGAACTATGCGGACTGATCTCCTCTTCAATAGAGTAACGTAGGCGACCATTTATGGTTCAGTCTCACCCCCTACCAAAACACAAACACTTGTCAACTGGTACTAGAATCATCCTTCAATCCACTACATTTCATTCGGATTCAGACCAAAGGGATGGAATTACCTGAACTCCTCCCAAATAGGAGATTCGGCGACCATCTAAGCTGCGGTTGTGCCTCAAAGAGCAACACCAATCCATAAGAGATGGAATTAACTAGGCTTCTCATAAATAGAAGTACTAGCGACCATCTGTGGTGCGGTCAATCTCAGAGAGAAAAGCCACACTCCTCTTCACATTTCCATATAGAAACCAGTCCCAAGACACCAAAGATGGTAGGGATATACCCAGATCAATGATCCATTCTTTACTATCCAGAGACAACTCAATGTCCATCAATCCAGGAGGAATTCAGAATACATCAAGATCATAAGTCTTGAAGAAGCGGGCAAAATATCAAGCAAGTATCAGAGCATATCTAAAAGGGAAGTGATCAAAAATATGTTTCCCTGCTATATATAATGTTGTTTGATATACACAATGTAAACTGTACACGACAAAATGGTTATGCAAGTCTGTGCAGGAAAATACAAGCCCATCTACAAGTCAGGGTATATGAGAGCTAACAAGCCCAACATGGAATCCCTCCTAGAAAAAGGAGGCGAAGTTGTGGTCTCCTGTACAAGGGTATCTACATGACCCAACAGATCTTTAGCTACTTGCATGGTGACCATATACTCATCAATATAAGTGCTCATCTCTGCAATCATGCTAGTGGTAAGGGACCTCACTGCAGTACTATCTATGACAGCTACATCCCGGGCAGATATTGCACTATCCCGCTCAACTATCACTGCATCTCTGGCTGATCTGGCCTCATCCCGCTCAACAACAGCGGCATCTCTGCGACCTAATGCATCGTCTCTCTCTAATAGAGATGCGTCTCTCCCATCAAGGGTAGTCAACATCAATGCTCTAGCCTGGTCTCTCTCGAAGGTCATCAGATGAAGACTGCTCAAAGTATTGTGCTGAATGCTGAATCACAACAGTACTGGTACTAGGAGAATCTAAAGGAGATGTTGTTAACCCTGCAACTAATTCCTCCTCGAGGTGGGAATCAACGTCCTTCATGGGCTCTACATAATCTAAATCACCACTTGGTAATGTGGATATTGCCGCAGCTAATGAAGTCTCTATCTCCATCCACGCAAAATACTCTAGAGAACATCCCGGATGGCTAACAGAGAAAGCAACTATCTCACGTTGATCCCAACAAGAATACACACAAGATCGATCCTCTGCTGAAAGATAGCGAGAAGCTAAATGCTAGCCCAGCGCCCCCTCAAAAGGATGAAAATCCTGAAACTGGTCAAACTGCGACATCACGGCCATCGGGTGATATGTAGTCATGCCCCTCAAACCAGCCAAAGGGAGGTAATCCATGCTCGGAGCATGAGTAATAAAGCTTTAAGGTGAGCTGAGCCCCGAGCACGGTAGTATGTTAAATGAATCACTGATCTCCGTCAAAAATACCGACCAAGACATAGCGTCCAAACACTCCGCACGCTAAAAGGAGTATGACATGGCTATATCATGGGTGAAACAATATCCATGCCATCTAAAAGTGCCAATCGGTCTCAAGTGTGATATAAACCACACATACAAAGATGACCGAAGCCGCCTGTCAGTAAACACTCATGCTCTGGGATAAGTACAACAAGATGTAGGTGACCTCGTAGTCTCGCTATGATCATTCCAGATAATGGTACGACCCTCCCTGATAGCTCTCATTGCCATGATAACTCCTATGTCCAACTCATCCATATACCGTGGCATATAGACATATGACAGTACGCACAATAGCAGTACATCCACCCTGGCTAGACGCCAATGATCCTTCGGTGTGGTGAAATCCCCAGAATGTCATGTATAACTATCATCAGAGCCAAATTTGTCAAACAAAAAATGCTGGGATATAACGTGGCCAGATGTAAGCTTATCCTGCACCACCTTACGCCTCAATCCAGTAAGGGTCATGAACCGTCGACTCATGTCCCCCAAATCCATACGCATGCAAGGTCTGTCTAGGGGCAGCATCATCAACCGTGCATACTCCTCCAGAGTGGGAGTCAACTCATGGGTCCCAAATCGTAATAAATGCCTCTCCGATACCCAATGCTCCAGCATGCCATCCATGAATCTTGTGGGAACCTGAAACATCAATAGGGTCATAGTATGCTGCAACAAGTGATCTACGGTCACCCTGTCTGATGGTGACATGTTGTCATACCACGATCGCATACCAGAAGCCACCAATAATGGTGGGATATAATCAATACGGCTAAATGTCGAAGAAGACATCTGTACGGGATGTGTCATAAGACCATCTAGGGGTGAATGCTGAATATCTCTTGAAATACATACATATGCATAACAGGATACATGCATTAAAGGTAATAGATGGCGATATGATATAAGGAATGGAAAACTGTACATACATTCTTAAGTATATCATCATCTACATACATCATCTCTGTACAGCTAAAAATACAGGGAAATGGGGCAAGATGCCCTACTACTACTAGAGTCCTATCAAAATATATAGCGAGAATGGGGCACAGCCACCCAGTATCTAACAGAGGCCTATCAAAAGAGATAACGAGAATACACATCAGAAGAAGACAACGGTGTCAATATCTACATCATCAATCCTATCCACCTGATGTAACTCCTCCTGAATCACATGATCTATATCAACAGGGATGTCAGGCCTATACAGAGGAGGATCTGCACCGGCAAAGCCAAATGGGTCATCTGAGGGGCCAGCGCCTAAGCTGGAAGGATCAAATGAATCTACCTCTGCCGGATCTCTGCCCAAATGTCGGATAAAGAAATGTGCCCGATCTAGTTGCTAGGTCAAACTGTCGATCTGTATCACATGAGTCGGATCTCGAACACAGGCTAGCCAATCCGTTATCATCACGAATCCTGGAACCATATCCCCCATGAACTGAGTGGCACGGGTCTGGGCTCCAATAGTGCGAGGGAACCACCAATGCTGGAATATTTCCTGAGTGCAGGGGCCCTCTAATAATGTAAAACTGTCAACCCCCAACAATGGGAAGTCAGTGACGGGTGACTGCGATACAGGCCAATTACGCCTGGCAGGAGGAAAGATCGGCATACGGATCTCTCATGTGGTGCTCCTAATAGCACGCTCTTCTAAATAGAGCTCTCATCCTCCATCTGTGAAAAGAAGAACCCTACGAGTGGAAATCACATACTCGACGCCAGTCGGGTACCCATCCTCAAAATCGATGGCCAAGTGCTCCCCAGAATAGGGAATCCATGTAATAATGTCAGCTGTCAACAACTCCAGCTGTAGGCGACAATGAGTGAAACCCTCAGCTACAGGGACCTCCGCCAATATGGAATGATGCCATCATCGTCCTCATGGATACGTATCTAAACCTAACACGCTCACATGACGCAAATATGGAAGCCTCTCATAGGCCCAAAACTGCCAACACAAGGGCAAACATTTGCGATCAGTAAACACTCTTAACCTACATATGGGAAACTAAAAGAGAAATACTCACTAGCAGAAATGGGTAGAAACCTAACCAAGCCTCAGTCAAACCTTGCGAGCGCATACGCATGCCCCTGAGGAAATAGGCAAATGTGTAGGAACCCCAATCATACTCTCCAATATTATCTACATGACGTGTGGCACTGACCAAAGCAAACGACACCGTAGAAGAGTTATCTACTATGAAGCAGCCTCTAATGATCATTAGGAACAATCGTCGAAGAATGTGATCCCTGACTCTGACATCATCTAGCATGGGCTCGCTCAACAGCCCACTCATAGCATCCACGCTCAAAGGACCCGTACGAACGGTCCTGCCCTTGAGCGCCTCCGCCGGAACTCATAGCAAGGATCTGACGGTAGTAGGGGTAATGTCCGCCATGCAAGGCACTGGTGCCCCTCCAAACTCCATACCTATAATAAACCGTCAATCCATCGGCGTCATCATCACCTCACAGTCCAACAAATGGAGTGACCGAGTCTGGTGAAACCAGCGCTCAGACAATGCCCTGAGGTAACCCCAGGGGCAACGACGGGGAAGGATGGAGAAGAACGCCCCAAAGCCCCAGTCATGCACAATCGCTCTATAGTCAGGATGAAGGGCCTGGTACATAGAGTGTATGCTAAACCAGTTCACTCAAGGCTGTATAAAGCCGAGAACCTACATGAAATGTAGATCAACATCAAAACCCTTTTACTCCTCCTCAATAGGAAATAAGGAATATTAAGATCTAACATTTTACCTCATTGGCATGCAAGTACATCGAGGGATGTCGACTCAAATCACCCAAGAGCTCTGAGTTTGCCACTTGAATACTCGGGAGGTCCCTACGGGGAACATGTGCAGCAGGAGCGGGGTCCGCAACCTGAACATCCTCCTCCTCGTCCTTGACGTCTAGCACATCAACCTGGACTGGACGTATCACCGCCTCCACCAACCGATGAGGTCATGCCTAATGTAATGTGGTCAAGGCACTTTGTGAAGCCCTCCTTCCGTACACGTAAATGGTCTCATGGGAGCTACTTGGCTGATCAGGATCCATAATATATGGACAACAAGTCTCCAAATCACCTCAGAAAGGGTGTGGTATTTTCTAAATTGGAGCTTTTCAAAATGCATTTTATGACTACATGCAAGCATGCATTACTTTAACATACGTTTACAGTAGAGTTAAAAATGCATGATTAATCAAATGCCTACATTTTGGAAAATTTTGCCATAGTCCCCTTTGTAAATAGGACTATCCACATGTACATAGCCATGACTAGGTGGCCATTTAGTAGCACACCTGCCCATAGTCATATACATAATATATGCATAAAAAAATCAAAGTCATCAATACATAAGGTTAACCTCAATACCAGGAGTACTTTGCCTTTTTACCTTTTGCCCATTTGTCCTCGAAAAGGTGCTAATTTGATTGTCTCAGAAGTCGAATGTTTTTACATCATTATGTTCAGCATGGTTTAATACTAACATTTACTATGTTGAATATTTTTTATCAAGTCGTTTGAGCATACATAATCACTACTATGTGTTTAGATGCATTTCATGTGATAAGTCATTTTCCAACGGATAAAAACTGGAAAAAAATACATGCATACGTTACCAGGACAATGTAGAACACTTGTACGGTGACAGAATTTGCAGAAAGTCTCCCGAACTCAGCAGATCTGAAGAAGAGCTCTCGGATTTCCTTGGCACAATGTTAACTTGAAAATGACTTATGAAAGCAACTTTCCGGCCTTTAGTTTCCACGGTTGGGTGCGCAGTCCATCTCATGATAGCAAAGAGGTGTACATGTGGCACCCCTATATGGGTCCCACCCCTCCAGCTCTGTCCAATTCGAGTTGTAAAGGAGTTCTCATTGACTAAGAAGATCAAATCAGGAATAAAAATGCTACACGATTGAGCAGAATGGCTTACCAATCCTGGTATTCTTAGATTGAACCTTGGGTTTGCACGTCCCTCATTGGTATTCGCCCAAGCACAGGGTATACTAGGCCGATGATCCCAAATGTTACAAGTCACGCTCAGCAATACCTTGCGCAGGTCCAGTGCCGCCAATTCATGGTCGTCACCCTAATTTTTCAAATCCCCAACAGGGGTTACAACGCATGTTCTGTTGACACACATATTAACGAAGGCTAAGCAGCCTTGACATCATTGTAACCGCTGGCAAGTAAATCCAACAAAGCATTGGAAGCCATTCAATTTTTTTAGCCGTTGATGCACACATCAACGAGGATCTAGCAACACCCCGGTGGGGGTTACAACGTGTACCCTGGCGAGGGTCACAATGCATTCTGAGGTTCAAAACCCCGGCGGGGGTTACAACACATGTTTTATTGACACACATATCAACGAAGGTCAAGCAGCCTTGATAGTCTACCCCACAGGATTTTCATCCTATGATTCACACGTCAGTGAAGTATACGTCAACGAAGGTCAGACAACCTTGACAACATATGCTGTTGGAAGTAAATCCAACAGAACCTTGACATATCCTGGTGATACAAACCAGGAAAGGTCAGCATCATCGAGGAGGATCGATGATGGAATATGTTATACACATCCTCAAACAGACAAAGTTGTATCCCCACAGATCTCTTACACATAAGAGGCACCTCTTCGGAGTCAAGATTGTATCAAGGATTAAGGACTTTGGTGATAGCCCCAACATCAACATGCTAAAAGATTTGGATCACACATCCAATCGGGTCATAGTTGCCAATCCCCAGTAGAAGCAACAGGGAACCGGTAATCACCCCCAGTATGTTGGGCAACCACCCCCACACACATGCATCATACATTTGCATCATGTTGCATTTTCAAGTGTCTAGGATTCTTTATCCTACCCATGCATTGCATTGCATGGATATGATAAAGAGGGGCATCTATAAACACTCAAAATTTTCTGCACACCTGTCACTGACATTGCAGGAGGGTAGATTCATCTTTCAGATATAACCCTGGAAGATAGTTCACGTCAAGACCGAATACTACAGGAAGTTCCATCTCAACCCCGGAACACACACCGGGAGTAACAATTCCAACCTAGGAGATAACCCCGGGATATTCAGTCTCAGTCCCAACACTGGGAGTAGCAGATACCAACCTTGGAGATAACCCCAAGGAGTGCAGTTCCGGCGATAACCCCAGAAATACTTGTTTCAAATGCATGCAATCAGCTTTAACCTCGGCACTCACACCGAGGCACTCAGTACAAGACCCAAAGATAACACTGGGAAGACAGGCACACCTCAAATATGACACTGAGGACCTTCAACACTTGCAGCAGTCCAATCTCAGCGATAACTCTGAGAAACGTCTACTTTATCATCCCAAACCGGAGATAACCCCAGTGAGGGGCAAAGTCAACATCTTGCCACCATGACGCCACATAGCGCCATCTCAACATTTCATACATACATTTCTACACAACAGTGTCCCACAAGAATCAAGGAAAACCAATCCCGAGTGACTATTACGCAGAGTAACGGATAGAATTTGAAGCTTTAAGACCGAAGGGCACTGTCCCATCTTCCTGACTTCGTACAACCTCTATTCCCATGCCATTGGGTAACTCTCGACAATGGCGGTCCGAAATACGTCTTACATACCTCAGTCGGATGCCCGGATTGCAATTCTAAAAGTTTGAGCGGACATTCAAGTGCCTGCGTGCACGTACTGCGAGACTACGTGACCCGCAAAGCTCGAGGCAACCCGGGTAGCCGCAGGTACATCTGCGGCCTACCCGCAGGTACACCTGTGGCTCCCCCCTATAAATAGAGGGCTTGGGGTGGTCATTTGCAAGAGAAAAAAGACGAGGAATCCTTGTCAAATTTGCTCTATATTCACTCTATATTGAGTGCTTTCTCATTTTAAACACTTGTGAGCTCACATATAGCTAATTTTGTACCGGCGAGAGCCGAGTGTTCATCCACTTTAAAGATATAAAAGTCTTCTTTGGCAGCCCACTATAAGCCTTCTCACACACTTTAAAGCCTTTCTCTTCATCTTTGCACACACCCTTCTTCACGTTGAGAGTCGTGTTGCGTGTGTTTGCCCGGACTTTGGTCCGTGGTTTTATTTCAGTTTGTATATACATATATATTTATATATATGGACTAACATTATCGAGTTATGCCTCGATTGAGCCTAGACTTCGGTCTGGAGCATTTATTTGCTTATATATATATATATATATATATATATATATGAACTGTGTTTCGAACTCTGTTCAATGAACCTAGACTTCGGTCTAGAGCGTTTACTACTTTAATATATATATATATATATATATTAACAATTGTCGGACTTTATTCGATGAGCCTGGATTTTACATCCGGAGCATTTACTTGCTTATATATATACATATATTTATATATATGAACTGTTGTCGAACTCTGTTCGATTAGCCTGGATTTTACATCCGGTGCGTTTATCGCTTATATATATATATATTTTGTCCCGCCTGGAGTTTACTTCGTGGTGGTTGATCGCTTTTATAGCTTTCTTTACGTTTCATCCCGCCTGGAGTTTCCTCTGTGGTGGTTGATAGCTTTTACAGCTTTATTTATATTTCTGATCCCCCGTGGAGGTGCTTCGTGGTGGCTGATCATGTCTGTATATATATATTTACAGCTTATATATATATATATATATATATATATATATATATATATATATATACCTACTTACTGCTTTCATACAAAATACAGCATCATGTGAGCCTAGGAATCATGTGATCACAGATTCAACCTATTGGATCTAGATTCGGTTCCTGTGATGGACATTTTCAGCTGTAAACAGCTTGTAAATTATTTGCGGTGTCTGAATTTCCTTAAATGGTTTTCATACCCACGAGGAAGTCGGCATTATTTTGTACATTATTTTCTCATAGATGTTTCGCATCTCGAAAATAAAAGAAATCAAGCCGAACACTTATTAATAAAATGGGAGTGCAAAAAGTCTCAATTACTATTGAGCACGAGGGTTTAAAAAACTTCTTTTATAAAACACCACTGTCATATCTTGCTAAAAATTGAATTTTTACATAAATTCAAACCCTGTGTATATAGGTGCGAACGAGGCCTCACACCACTTCCAAATAAATAGCACATTGACCCACATAAACTCACACATTTAGATAACAATTTCTTGAAAAGTGGCAGTCACCGTGGTAACACGGATGTAGGGGGGGTGCCTAACACCTTCCCTCTGCATAATCAAGTCCCCGGACCCTAATGAATGTCGGTTTCACCGACCCGTTTAGCAGTATCACATCATTGGGTCAATGTGCAAACCTTTTCTCGGTTGTGTTGGTACAACCATTTAAAAAACCAACTGGCGACTCTTAACGGTCCATCGTCGACATTATACATGTCGGACCTTTTTCACTTGTTTTTTCAAACAAATATCACCTAACATGAGAATACCAAAGAATAAGTAACGAAAAATGGACAACTAAAAATCCCGACGTCGACACTCGCTACCGATCGGTGAAACAAGGCCCCCATCTGGATCCTTGCCTCCTTACGGTGAACAATTTCCACCTCCATCTCCTGCATCACTAGTTGCCTCTCAAAAGTCTCAGTCTCTAGCTCCTCGACTCTATATCCTAATTCCAATATCTGTTCTTCATACTCTCCCAACATTCAATCCTCGAAAGTAGACTCGTCGGACTCCTCCTCCATAGGCTCCTCCTCCATAGGCTCATCCATGGGCTTGGGTTCCTCCTCCGTAGGCTCCTCCTTTGGATCAGACTCCTCAGGTAGAGGCTCCATCTCCTCCTCATCATCATCATCAATAGGGGCCACTACCGATATGGGTTCCGCTATCAAGGGTGCCTCATAGACTACGTTGATATCACGCGGCTCCTCCTCTACTATTCGGCTAGGTCCTCCCATGTCAGTCATCCTACAATCACCAACATAAGACAAGACAAAACAACAACTCCATCATAATGTTAAATAAACATAAGTTCATTGTATAGAATGAAGTTACATTTCATAACACAATACAACTCTCAAGGAAAATTCTACATGAGTTTTATCCCCGTCCTAAGTTCTAAGTTTTCTTAGGTTATAATCTAAGGACTCTCGTTCCTAAAGTTTATAACTATAGTTTTGATACCAACATGTGACGCCCCCAAATTCGGACCGCCACTTGGTCACTCGAATTCGGTTCGTCACGTTCTCATAGTAACACCATAATAACTAAAATCACACATTCACAACGAAAGATCTAATTTAGAATAATATACAATGATTTATTATAATTATTTCCCCAAGTCTCGCAACCTACAGTGCTTAATAGATTACATAATAATATCGAATAAAGACTTATTACATAATCTTACTTAAGCTTAAAAACAGTATGAAAATAGTCTTTAATACAACATAATAGATTTAAACATAAAGGGACAAGCTAGTCGGTAGCCTTGCCCTTTCCCTTGTCTTTCCCTGAGACACCTCTATGTTCCGCTATAACTGAAAGGTTTTAAATAAGCAAGAATGAGCACAAATTGCCCAACAAGTAATATACAACAAGGCTAAAGAGTTTTATAACACAAGTTTGAAATATCAAAGTATCATCACTAAGATAGCTCAGAGTTTCAGAATAATATCATGAATAATGAATATCAACAATTCTTGGAATAAGAACGATAATTCAATATAAATCAACAGATATATATATATATATATATATATATATATATATATGAATTCAAAGACTATCAAGAATCCAACTGGATAACAATTTATCTTCGAAAATACTAAGGATTATTTGTGATTTTACCTCGAATTCGAGGTCCCGAATCACCGCGGATCCGGTTCGATCATTCTATCACTATTACTATATTTGCGGAAGATATAAACATAAATTGTTTATACAATACATTATCCACACTATTCGCCAAGGTGGAGTAACCTTAACTTGTACACAAATCATAACTTTTCTAACACATAACATTATTATCATACAACACTATTACAAATCTACTTCACACGTATACTAAAGCTGGAACTGTCTTCGACCTTTTCAGATCCCGACGATTCGCATTTTAACTGCAATGTTTTATCATGATATAGCAAGGGTGAGCATAAGGATTGCCCAGCAAGTTTAAGTTCAATAATATAACGATATATCATGATTAAAAGATTCTGAATAATAACCTGGCTATAATTCAACAATATAATTGTGAACTAGCATGAACAAATTTATGACTGAACAAGTATTATATGTGACGCCCCCAAAATAGGTATACAACACCCATTCTGAGTCGTCAAAATACATGGTACAGAAACAACTACAACTTTATTAATACAACATAAAAACTGTGAGTTTAAATACAAATATTGCCATCTAGACAATATTCATACCCAAATAAGTCCTCATTACAATCATTGATACATTATTTTACAAAAATGGTGAGGACTACTAAAACGACTTTCTAGAACTTTCATTCCATACCCCGACTAGTACTCGCTACATTCTCGCCTCCTGAGAAGAAAAATGGAACAAAAAGGAAAAGGGTGAGCTCAACTAGCCCAGTAAAGAATATTATGACTAAGATAATATAGAATAAATTATCGTTAGTCTTCAACAGGGAAAAATCTGATAAAATACAATAGACAACAAGTTTCAGATCAATATTCGCAGCGAAAATAATTTATAGAAGAGTTACGTAGAGAATGAAATCTACTATTATCTATAAATTTAAAAGTCCATCATCAATATTTTATCCTTGTAACATCAATCAATAAACATCATAAATCAAATATTCAACTTTGCACTACAGGCCAAAGATATTCACCAGTTGGTCATGTTCATCTAAACACATGTTCATCTTTGCACTATGGGCCAACGATATTCATCAGAAATCATTTATCTTTGCACTACAGGCCAAAGATATTTAGTAATATCATCATTTAGGACTGAGGATGATGAAAAAGATTTTAGAGAAAACGAATCCAGTGAAACAAAAGAATAAATATTAAGGATTCATATTTCAGCTATTCCATGTCCAAAAATACCTCATAAATAATCATAGTGGAGTAAAATTCAAGAATGATCAAAACATGGAAATAATCAATGCTAGTATCCATAATAGATATTTTGGACAAAAAGAAGAAAATTTTATTTTTTGGTGAATAGTGTCGTATTCGTGAATAGTGCCGTATATATGAATAGTGTCGTATACATGAATAGTAACCCCGACACAAAAAGTTCCAAATTTGATAAAAAGTTCAAACCAATATTTCGGCATAATGATATTGAAGAAAATAATATCATTTAACAAGAAAATAATATCCCTTACCTCGAAAGAATAGTACTTCTGGTTGGAATATCAGATATAGTGCAGAAAGGAACTTGCACCGTATAGCAACACTCAAAGTATCAAAATACTCACAAGAATACGCTCAATATATCGAGAGAAAAAGAGAGAGAAGATTTTGATTTCTGGTGTGATTTTCAATTTTAACCTAAGCAACCTATTTATAAGAAAATGCTTAGAACACCAAAGCAGAAAATTTAATATAATAATATATTTATAAAAAAAATTCACGACCACCTCAAGACCATCTAAATTCAGCCATTTTTCACATGTTTAATGAGGCCCACAATGTAAAAAAAACGTTTTTCTTTTAAAAATTATTTAAAACTTCCAAAAATCAATTATTTTGAAACTTCGGAACTTCAATAATTCATAATAAATAGCCCTCTTGTCAGAAAAATTCAAAACTTATGTTTTTTCTATAGGAAATTCTATTATCTACAATTTTGCAGAAGAAAGTTTTTCCAAATTCCAAACAGAAATTGACCAAAATCCACAAACGGACGATTTTACAAGCTATAATCAAATTTCAGTCAAGAAATGGGGTTCACAAACATGAAAAACATGTTTTAATTATTTAATGCAACAAAAATACTCTTACTCCTCATATACTCATATATCCCACATTCATTATAAAAATATCATCATTATTATATTATAATAATATAATAAAATATTATTTTATCGTAAAAGATAAAATATCGATTTTCAACAATTGTCACTTTAAAAATTTTCTCCATCTATATCCACATAAAATGAATATTTTTCTCATCATATAAATCAATAATTAATTATTCACAAATAATATTACGTAATCACAATAATCGACAACTGTGCGGTTCTAAGAAAGAGGGGCTTTCAATAAGGATTTCTCCCCTTCATGCCGCAATTAGGTGACCAAACCTCTCCTTAGACATAACTTTCTAGACATTGCCAATAATGTTATCTAATAATAGTATTCAGATAATATAAATTATTGCTTCGATAATGGAAAATACTGTGTAGTAACAATTATTGAAACAATAGTAATATAAAATATCAACGCAACAATTATTGAATCAATAAAATAAAATAATCGAATAAATAATTATCAGAACAATTATTGAGTAGTGCCTTCACGTAAGAATCAATAATTGGTGCAATACTGGGTGCTACTATGCAATAACGCGTAGACATCGTGTTTTAACCACCGGGTATTCCAACAAGATAATCGCAGAATAACTACGCCATATTTATAAACAACTTATAGTGTCGTTTTCTTCATCCAATCGCTTTTCCGTTATGGGGCCCACACAAGGTCGCTACCGTCAGACAAATATTCCCCGACAAAGAAGAATATTCCACGACCAAACGAATATTCTCCGATAAAAAATGAATATTTTTTAACCACTTGCTTATTTAAAATATTTAAGATTTTACCCATAACTAACCACATTAATCAAATCAACCCTTACTATTTCAAAATAATAAATAGAGGAAATTTAATTTCATTAATAATAAGTTGGGGTCTTACAACCTCCCCTCCTTATGAAATTTCGTCCTCGAAATTGATGTACATACCTTGTGTTTCAAAAAGGTGAGGATACCTTGCTTTCATTTCCGTTTCCAACTCCCAGGTTATTTCCTCAATAGCATGGTTCCTCCACAAAACTTTAACTTGTGGTATGACCTTTGTGCGTAAGGCATGCTCTTTCCTATCCAAGATCCTGACAGGTACCTCCTCGTACGTTAAGTCTTCGGCTATCTCGTCCGGTTATAAATCAATGACGTGGTTCGGGTCTTTTACATATTTACGAAGCACAAATATATGAAAAACATTATGAACACGAGACATACTTGGAGGCAACGCGAGTCAATAGGCCATATTTCCTACTCGGTCAAGAATCTGAAATGGACCAATAAATCGTGGATTGAGCTTTCCTCTCTTCCTAAATCTTATAACTCCCTTCCATGGAGTAACACGCAACAATACATGATCCCCAATACTAAATTCCACGTCCTTTCGATGAAGATCCGCATAACTCTTTTGTCGATCCTGTGTCGTTTGTATACGTTATCGAATCATTTAGATCTTTTCTGTAGTCATACGTACCAACTCGGGTCCCAACAATGTTGCTTCACCCACCTCATCCCAACATATTGGAGAGCGACACTTTCGTCCATACAATGTTTCAAATGGAGCCACACCTATACTTGCCTGATAACTGTTGTTGTAGGAGAATTCCACCAATGGTAAATACTTATCCCAACTCCCTTTGAAGTCTAGGACACAGAGTCTTAATAAATCTTCAAGAGTTTGAATAGTCCTCTCTGATTGTCCGTCCGTTTGAGGATGGTATGCCGAACTGAATCATAAATATGTTCCCATAGCTTTTTGCAAGCTAACCCAAAATTTTGAAGTGAATCTTGGGTCACAATCCAAAACTATGGATACTGGCATGCCATGCAATCTCACAATCTCATCTACGTACATACGAGCAAGACGTTCAAGGGAATAAGACTCTCGTATCAGCAAGAAATGAGCAGACTTGGTTAATCTATCAACAATAACCCAAATAGCATTTATGCCTTGAGAAACCGTGGGAAGACCCGTAACAAAATCCATGGAAATGTGTTCCCACTTCCATTTCAAAATCTCCAGTGGTTGGAATGGGCCCTTAGGCACATAATGCTCCGCCTTTACACGTTGACAAGTTAAACACCTCGAGATAAACTTTGAAATCTCTCTCTTAATATTGTTCCACCAAAATGTATGTCGAAGATCACGATACATTTTGGTACTTCCAGAATGGATTGCAAATGGTGTATTGTGATCCTCCATTATGATCTTGTACTTCAAATCAGAATCATTAGGCACACAAAGTCTGGAGTGGACTCGAAGTATTCCTTCTTCATCGATTCTTGCTTCTGGAAGAGCACCTTCTTGCACTTTCTTCTTCATACGCATCAGCTCCGGGTCTGTGGCTTGAGCAACTTTTACTTTTTCGATTAAAGTTGGTTCTATACGTATACTTGACATCATTGCAAGGGTCCCCGGAGTCTTGACTTCTATCTTCATCTTTTGTAAATCACACAAAATGGGCCTTTGTGTTGACAACATCGCACTCGTTCCCGCGTATGATCTTCTACTCAATGCGTCGGCTACCACGTTCACTTTTCTAG